>JAOTQQ010000003.1:31144477-31227069 GCA_026546715.1 Gallinago undulata
CAGAGTTGACATAGATTTCAGGGCAAGTCTGTGATTTGAAATCTGACTTGAGGGAGAGTGACGAATCATCACACCAAACTCCAATTTTAAATGTAACCTACTAAGGCACACTGCTTAGCTCTCTGCAGCAGAATCACATTCCCTTATTTCAAAGCAATGCCTATACAAGAACATTTATTCTCTTAATATTTTGCTTATGGCATCCAGTTAGTTTTAGAAGTAGTTTTATGCTGTTGTCTTGATTTTCTGGCTGTTGTTAGAGGGGATCCAAGCCGAAAAATAAAACAGTTTTACTCGTTGAAGTTATTTAACAGTTGTTTAAAAAGGGTATTCCTGTTTTGTGCTCACACATAAGAATTTTTTAATTGTTTTAAAAAAGTTTTCTACAGAGCCTTCAGTTTTATTTCTGTGTATTTGATGAATATTTATTTTTCATAATACTTTGAATATTTGTTTCATAATAATTTCATAGTATTTCTTTCACAATAAATTGAATATTTATTTTTCATAATACTTTTCCCCTGCCTTCATCTTTATGCTTAATCATCTTATGCAGCAGTATACAAAGAAATTGTGGAGCCACTGCTAGTATAACATCATTTTCAAAATCCTGTTTACAGTAAACAGCAAGCTTATCCTCCTAAATCATGATCTTCTATAGATTTGCGTCTCTTATAAGTGTCTCGGGACTTTAGACATAGATACGTATTCAAAGTATATCATGCTTTATTTTTTAATGTAATTTTAAAGCAAATTCCAGCTGTTCCCTGCGAGCTGAGAGCAGTGCTTCTTGCTGCCGGCAGAGAGCAATGTTGACCCATCCCGTATAGCTCTCACCTATACACCACGGGAAGCCAGGAAGAAAATTAAAACTAATCTTTTTTGTGTGACATGGCTGTAATGCGTGGCTTTAGTTTCAGAAGTGGTGGTTTCAGCTGGGGGACAGAATTGTGGGGTCTGTTGCATCAGTCAAGCGGGATTCTAGTCTATAACTGAGTGTTTGGAGACTGTGGGCTCAGCAGGTTGCTTGAAGGCCATCAGATAAAGTCAGTTCCTTTTCTGGCAAGAATCCAATAGCTTTTACGCTGTGTTTATTAAAGAAGAAAAAAAGTGAAGGGAGGGGGGAATTAAGGAAATACCACAGTTTTGATACAGCCACTTACTGGGAGAGAGCTGCAGTATAATTGCTGAGCTTTGAAGAACAACAGGCATCATCATCAATATTTGATTAAAAAAGGCCTGCGTGAAAAATGTAAAATGTAAAAGAGAAGTGTAAAGATTAAAATAATCTTTTCATCTTCTCAGCTGAAAAAACTTTTTAAAAAAGAAATGATGTTAATGAGTCCAACTAACCCATTTACCTGCTTAATGTAATGTGTTATGGTATGAGCATATGGCATGACACCCTTTCCCTTTTAAATCACCATTTTCAGTAAGAATCTTTCCCATTCACTGCTCGGCAGTTTTGCCTGTTTACTTCCCTTAAGCTGATCTGTAAAAAACTTGGAGCAAACTTCATAAATTAAATATTCAGGCTTACTGACTAATGAGCACAATATGTCAATATTCAGTGATCAAAATAATGTGCTTCAATAATGTATACACAATTCTGTAACAAAAATATAATTTTAATAGAGGACCCGCAGGGTCATGGTTAGTCTGAGATAATTATATGCCACAGGATGTGAATGAATGAAACTGCTCCTAGGACGTTGCTAACACCCCACAGAGTCTATTTGCCACATGCTGCCTTTTAGGGATAATAAAATGCTTTATTGTATTTCTACTACTCTATTAATGCAATGATGTTTGCTTGTTAGTAACTATGAAGCCTCAAGCACATGCAGCCAAATTTATGGTTTCTAGCATTAATGATTGCTGTACGTGTTGATGCTGGTTTTACAGTGAAATCGTGCTCTCCTTAATCTAAAATACTCCAACTACATTTAAACCATATGTAGCAGGTGAATTTAATCCCAGATCTTTTATTGGGTTTTTAAAAATTAAAATAAAATTATTGAAATAGGCAATCAGAAAAACTGGCCTCTGTGACTGGACAAGGGATCTGCTTCCACCAGTGCTGGCTGAAGGCCTGAGGGATCAGTGAGGATTTTAAGTGGGCAATATATCTTGCTGCTCAGAGCTTCCTGCATGGAGGCATCAATTATGTGCTGTTTGGAGGGAAAGAAGAAATAACGAAGAATGTTTTGCTGCAGGAAAGCAGATTGGATCTCAATGTTCACTATCATCTGCTGTGTAGCATCTTGAAAGCTACAGCCTGAATATTTGCAGGCAAACTGAAGCCACGGAGGAGGAATGTGTGAGAAGCAGTTATGTTGCAATGTGACCTTAGGTTCTTGCGTGCACCAGGGACCATGCAGCATGCAGTTACCCAGCAGATAAGGCAGCAATAATCACAGGGATCTTCAGCCAGGTAAAATAGTGTATGGATCATGTCAAGTTCCAAGTTCTTTGTGATCGTGTGTAGAATGGGGCACGGTCTCCATGCTGAGACCACTGCCAGGTTTTTTTAAATAAATACTATTAGTGCATCAATAGCATGGATGGTGTTACTGTGGTAGGTTCTGGAGTGACTTTGGTTTATTAACAGAGAACTCAAATTTGTTCTGAAGTGTTGTGTGCCTGTGTCATGCTCTTGTGTTTGAGAAGGATGTTTTGGGGCATTCTAAGCTAGATGTAATCCTGTCTGATTGCAGAACTAGACTCAGCAATTCACAATCCTGTCTTTCTGTGGCCACCTTTTACCACCGATGACAAGTCTTATCCTGTGCTGTGACACAGTTACAAGCAAGAGTAAAGAGGGAAAAATTACATTTGCATGTTCCTTTTAGTTCATTAACCTTAGTTTAGAATTGGGCAAAGTCAACAAGTAATTGAGAGAATAACTGCGGCTTGGAGAACTCATTACCCTAATTTAGTCTAGCAATCTGTGACGAGATTTTAGTTTGAAGAATCTGCATTAAAAACTGTGTAAAGGATATTTTTTTCTCTGATAAAGGGATGTCAAAAGAGCTGCCTTTTAAAAATCTGAAGGCTTACATAAATTTTCAAAAGGTTGCAAATGGTTCAGAAGCCTACAAACTTGTAAGAAATCCAGATAAATGAAAAATTACTCTTTCCATTTTTTATGTGGGTTTAAAATGTAAAACTGAATATGCTAAAATCCTGAGGTTCTAATTGAGTCTTTTTTTAGTGAGTGACATTGAGATGCACTGACCTTTGGTAGCTGCCTGGATTTCAGAGCTCTTTCAGAGAGCTCTTTGGTTGAAATGCCAGAGGTTTTCCAATGGAATCCAGATCAGATGGAATTTTACAGGATGTTAATTGAAATTAGTGTTTCACCCTCCTTATGTTTTCCATATAGCAAGACAGGCTTTACACATTATATTCTTAATATCTCATTTGATAAATCGCATATTAACAAATGTATTCAGACTTTCTAGTATCTTTATTTTGCTTATACATTTTCTTCAGTACTTTTGTTCCTAATGCAACTTTTAAAAGAAATTTCCCCGCTGAATATATGAGATATAGCTAGTTGATTGTTTTAAATTATTTTTTAAGCTGTTGGTATATCTTCTATTATATCTTTTTTTACTATTTGTATACAGCATTAACAAAAAGGCTATGCTAAATTAATCTGGGAAGTGTCTTTCAAGCTAAGTGGTCAAATAACACTGTAATGTTGTATAGCCTTTTAAAGCACTCATCATTTTATTTACATGTGTCTATATATCTTTGTATGTATATACATGCATCTCTATATATGTGTGTATCTACATACATATACAGAAATGAAAACATTTTTTTTTACCAACTTCTGTGAATAGGAAGGAGGAAAAGAACGTCTGCCCTCACACACAAGCCTAGATTAGTAAGTTGGCAAAACCCTCTTGGTGTTTGCCTGCAGAGCATTAGTTTGCTGTCTGAGTGACTGAGAAGCACACTGTGTTCTGAGCAGGTAAAGGATGTGCATTGAAAGTTCATCTGCTTTACACTACAATCAAAACATAGCATTATTAAGGTTAATGATACAATTTTACAGGAGCTAGAAACCCCCATTTGTTGTGGTTCTTTATTTCTCTATTTTTCCTGCTGCCAGGAAGTTCTAAATTTCTATGCCTATTAAGATTTCATAAACCCTCTAAAATAATGAAATGACCGCTGCTGCTGTTTGAAATCCCCTGACTGCTCTAGCCATGAAATTCCAAGAATGTGCAATTTACTGACCCCTGGATAAGGGAAACTGCAACGTCTCATTCGTGGTGTATCCAGAGAACCATGGTAATGCTTTACTGAAATTATAAGTCAGTGCAAATGAAAAGAAGAATCTATAAAACTCAGCTTTTTAGCCATGAAAGGGACAAAAGTTTTCTCAGCGTTTTTAGCAGAGCTGTAACAAGTTTTTGAAAGCAGTATATTTGACAATATCAAGCTGCTTCCCAAATCTCTGCCAAGGAAAAAATGCATAGTTATTGCAAAATAATTTCCTGAGCTCTGTATCTCTGGAGGTAAACTAGTATTTAGATAACTTGAAATTTGACCTCAATAAAATTCATTATGTGTCAAGGCAAATCCTTCGTGGCATGCAAAAATCATGAGCTATTCTGCCTGGTAGCATATTTCACTGGGTTTTATTGAGCAGCAGAAGAGAGCTGTTTTGTCCTGGCCTGCTTTTCGTAGTTCTTTAAAGAAGGTGAATAAATTAGCCCTTCCAGTTACAAATATTACTGTTCTTGTTTAGAAGAGGACTGGTTTACTTTTCTCATTTTATCTGCCTCAAAAGCATTTGTGTACCATTTTATGTTGAGAAAACAGTGGAACTGCAGTAGAGGTAGAAATAAAAGAAAAACAAACAGATCTTATCCTGAACCTGTCTTTCCTTTTTGTGACATTTCACTCTATTCCAAAACTCTTAATTTTTTTTTTCCTGACAATGCACTTCAAAAACCCACAAACCCACATTTTTTAAAACAGAGCTCCCTAAAGAATTATCAATTCTAGCTTAACTAGTAGAATCTTCTCCATGTTCCAATATGCCTCTAATTCAACTGTGTCTGAGAGTCAATGTGCAATTTGGGCAGGAGACTGGAGAATTGGGGCTGCAGATAAACTGGAGCTCCAGGGGAAATGGGAGCCCAGAGGCAGCCCTCGCCTCCTCTGGTGTATCCAGACTCATTACGTGTGTCCAGGGGATGTACATACAAACCCCTCTCAATCATCCCTAAGAATTCACTTATGAGCGCTCTTCTGCTAAAACTCGATCAAGAGATTTTGGTTTTGTTCTCTTGGGTTATTTTGTTGTTTGTTTGGTTGGTTTTTTTTCCCATTCCGCTTTACCTGCTGTGTTTATAGATTGCATGGCCATGGGGGAAGAGCTGTGTCTTTGTTCAGAACTCTGAGCTTCTGTACAGCTCTGTGTATATCGGAGCTGTGTAAATTAGCATTTTTACAAGTAACCAAAATGACACAAAACTCTGAATACCAAGAAGCAATTTTTTCCTCTTGCATCATTGCCAAGCACTTTTTCGCTAGCTCAAATCATAAAGGAATGGTGAGAAACTATTCTGAAAAAAGCTATTAGAAAAACAATTTTTGCATCATGCCAATTTACTGTCAGTCTCCCTCTGTTTTCTTGGTCACTGGTCTTATCAAAATACAAATCTGGCTTTGCAGAAGAGTACATAAGGAAAAGAGATAGGAGTTATGGGATAAACCTAGGCAGGAATCAGCATATGACTAAATGCTTTTCCATTAGGATAAAATTTAGACTAGATAGGATCTTACCTTTCCAGACACAAAAGACAAGTTCATTTTTAAGAAGTGTTTTATCATATATATTCTAAGGAGTTTCAAGAATGTTTAAGCTGTTGAAACAATAATGGTGACAAGTTCATCTTTATTATCTTCCCAGGATGAATCTTTTAAAATAGTAGTTCATATTCAGCTATGGATCAGCATTCCCATTTATTAGCAATTGCTTTCCCTCCTGGTTTTATACCTTTTTGCTTCTTTATAGCACACAAACTGGAGGCTGAAATGCTCCCAAATGCCTGTGAAGGGGTATCTTTCCCAACTCTGGGTGTTTGCACATGCACTTGTGTGTTTGTTCACATTCCTATTTCTGATGAATTCTAGCTAAGAAGTTGATCGGTACTGAACCTCTTATAATAAGTGTAAAGGCAGCCTTGCTGTCTTTATCCTAGATAAAGATAAATTTTAGAGTTCATTCTTGCACTTGTGTTGTTCTCGCCTTTAGTAAATACTTTAAATGTGCTTATGTTCTTAATACCTAGATAGGACTTAACACAGAAGTTGAACTGGAGCATTCAAAAATTTACTCTTGCAAATCAGAATAAGTATTTCTTACAAGATGTTAATGAAAATTTCAGCACACTTGGTATTTTTGACAATTTTAAATGCACAGATTCTGTATAATGGGTTTGCCCCTGAGCTACTGAAATCTATGAGCAGTACCAATTTCTAATATGTAATTGGTGACTGATAATAGTCTAAAGTAAAGATAAGAAATGCTTTCAGGCCTTCACTTACAGAAAAATATCCACTTCCTGATGTAATTGAAAGATTTGTAAGTCTATTGTGGCTTATGTCTTATTATTTTCATACCAACTATTTCTAAAGTCTAGATGATGCCTAATAAACAAGTCCTTTAATCATCTTTAAAATGACAAACCTGTTGATGAATTGAATTTTCTCCAACAAGATATTGCTATATTGATTTTAGTACTCCATTTTTAATAAGCAGAGAACGTTCAGAATTGCTTGCTATGACAGCCTTGAAAGTAGGGCACCAACGGACTTGGCAAATGGCTGAATTTATAAGGGAAGTTTTTGCTAGAACTCTAATCCATTATCCTTCTATTGTTGACATTCGTTTGCAATAAGGACACAGGGCTAAATCTGCTGCATATAAAACACAGACAGGCATGGCTACCTAAAAGTTTCTGTAGTAGATTTCCTCTGTTCAGAGGTGATTTAAGTCACCAAATTGAATTATGCATACAGCCTTAATGACAACTTCCACCCCGAAGTCACTGCATGTCACTGAGCAGAGGGCTGAGGCCGTTTGACCAGGAGCTTTGGTTAGTGCGAGCAGTGAACTTGCAGGAGTTCCTAGTGGTGACCTGAGATACAGGGTGGAGAAAAGTGATGCTTTCTTTCATAGGTCAGAGATGGCCCCCCCATGGTAAGGGATTTCTTAATTGCAAAGGGTTTCCAACAACTGATTTGTTTATGTATGGAAGAATCGCTTAAGCACTGTCACCATTTAACAGGCAGAGACATTCTTACCTCTGGTCTAGATCATTTGCTAGCGAGATGGTGCACACAATACTTCCAGATAACGTTATGGCTAATGACATTGCTCGGAGAGGAAAGGTCATGGAAACCCAGTGGCTGGGTCAACATGGAACATTAGCAAAGTTGCCTGTAACTGCATAAATACTTTTCATCACTGTTGGAATTTATTTTTACTTTTGTCTGAATGTATGAAAGCTTTGCACATGTTAAGGAATATCACAGTGTCTTCAAACACTGTCTGCTCAGTTTACCTACTCAAAAAGGCTTACACACCTGAGTGACTATTTAGATTACTCTTTGGTTAAATGGGCAGAAGATTTATATGATGATAGTGTATCTGTTACTAAAGAAAGCAAAGAAAATGGAAACAATACAAAATTCTTGCACACGTTAGACTATAACAAAATACATGTAGGGGCAAGCATCCTAAAATGTTTCAGTTTGAAATAGAAAAAGGTTTTTCATGTTCTAACTTCCACTTCAAGAGTGAGTGTAGCTCATGTATTAAAACTGTGCTTTTGAATATATACCAATCCTTTCTGGGACTAAAAGCATATACATAATAATCCCAATATATTGGTGTCTATTTGCATGTCTTGTCAGGGATAGGAATTCAGGGCGTAACGCCAGCTCTTTTACAAAACCATTATTTTTTTTTCTTTTTCCAACCAGCTTATTCTTTCCTAGCACAAAAAAAGACTTGCAACATAAATTTATAGAGGATAAAGCATAGCAAAACCACCAAGGGATTAGTGAACAAAACGTGATATATACAAGCTGACAATCGACAACATAGGAATAGGTATTGAGTGAAAACCTGAATAAAAATGTTATGGCCAAATCACCTTTAAGGGATTTCAGATTTCTGGTTTAAATACTGTTGCTTGTTGTCTTTTTGTCTTATATATTAAAAAAAAGTAAAATTAATACTCCTAAATCCCTGCCTTTCATTCCCTGTACGTCCTGTCACACAAAAGCAAAACAAAAATCAAACCTACAGCTTCTAAGATAATAATTCTACACTCTAGGCCAAACTATGTTCCTCAAACTCTGGGCTCTGATGCCATCACACTGAAATGAGGAGTCACAAAGTGACAAATGTCAGTAATTTAATTCCCCCTGGGCCTGGGGCTGCCAACTCCCTTCACTAGCCAGCAGCAGCTCAGTCCCTTCAAGGCAGTGGAGTCCATCGGAGGAACCTGCAGACACATGAAGACTGATGAACCAGAAGTGGCCTACACATGCTGGAAATCTGAGAAATACTGATCTAGGTCAACTTTTTCCACATCTAGGCACCTTAGCAGAAATAACCTCATTCTCAGAAGTGCTGAGTAAACAGGACTCTGTAACTCATAATGTTTCAATGGAGAGGGCTGCTTTTAATAATCCTAGGGAAATCCTAAATACGTCCCTTAGGGTCTTAGGAAAATGTTAACTATAACGTTTTCTTCTGTAATTGTGCAATGTGATATTTTTCCCTTCCTCTTTCAGTGGTTTGGTTAGTTTGGTGTCTTTTTTGCTGCCCTATATATATGGGTAGTCAGCACAGTTACAGTTGTACGTCTGCTTTTCCTATAGCGCTTGTTCCTATGTACCTCTGCAGCAAGTTAAATTCATTTGGTAAGGTCCCCAGGGTTCTCTGCTCTTCTGGTTGTTCTGTTCTGTGTGTCCGTTCTTTGTGCTGTTTGCAGAAGAATTTCTGAATGCTGTCTGCATTTTGCTGTCTGCAAGATACCTAAATCCTGACAAAAGCACGTAGCACAGGAATGTGTGTGTCCTACCCAACTAAAATTGCTCTGTGAACGTTCAGCCCTTTGTTTC
The DNA here is from genome assembly GCA_026546715.1 of Gallinago undulata. NCBI lineage: Eukaryota > Metazoa > Chordata > Aves > Charadriiformes > Scolopacidae > Gallinago > Gallinago undulata. Next base: position 31,153,640 of record JAOTQQ010000003.1, read on the forward strand.
CATGGGGCGGTGCTTTGTCCAAAGCAGTGAATACATTTTCTCCTGATCAGGGCTGTGGGATGGATTATAAATTCTTACCCGAGCGTGGATCTGGTGGTGCTGTAAGAGCATACAACACAGGAACAATTCAAAACACGTTGTCAGCACTGTCCTACCTTCGTTTCTGAGTTTGAAAGGATGAACATACCGTTCTATATCTCTACTGTACTTACAGCCTGGTATTCTGCTGCAATCAGCAGAGGCAAGTTCAGGTGATAGTTGTCCAGACAGTTGTAAATTTGACTCCATATTAAAAAAACTCCTTATCTTTAAAGAAAATTCCTAATTAACTGTAGGAAAATCTAGAAACTTCTCTAGAAAGCACTGGAAAACAGCCATTATGACACTTATACAGGATCCTGAAACTATTTTGCAGAATTTTATAGGGATAGAATTCTCTATCACACGTTTCACATGTCCCAAATTGTGAGACTTCAGATTGTGTTACAGGGTATCTGTGGAGGAGGGTGTTAGAAAGTTCAGTAGAAAAGATTAGTATTTGTCTTGTTAAGACTGCAGGGCGTCACCACTCACCATGCTCTGCTGACTGTCTTGCCTCTGTATTTGTTACAGCAGTAGAAGAGGCCTATCTTTATTTTCTGTATTAATTAAATATATTAGAAGACACTATACCATTGACTAGTAAGGAAAAAAAAAAACCCACCTTTTGATTGTAATTGGAGAACCAGTATGTAGTCAAAATAATTATCTGCATTACTTTTTTCCTATTCCTGGACTGTGCCCCCTGCCCTAGCCACAAGGTATTTGGGAATCCTCCTGCCCCAGCCCAGCTATATGCAAATTCTAATTCTGGAATAAGTGCACAAATAAACCAGCACCAGTTATAGCAAAGAGATTGAACAAACCCTTGTGAAGTATAGAACAAAGCATGGATTAAAATCCTGCATGACTGGACCAACTTCACATACTTTTAGTGAATATTTTAGCTGAATATATCAGCCCAGACAGAATAATTGTGTGGCTCCAGCACGCGGCTGCAGTAACAGCAAACCCACCGACGTGCTGCTTCTAGCAAATCAGAGAACTAAGACTTAATCTACATCATCTACAAGCATGTGTGCAGAAAATGTGTAATGCCAGATCTTACTATGAAAAAGAAGATTAAGGCTGAAAAAGGATTAGAAATTAATTAAGGAGCTTCTTCATGTTTCCTGATATCCTTCTGATCTGTGACCAGGCTATCTTCAGGGTCTCTGCTACTGCTGCAGTTGTTAGTGCTAGTTCAAACCACAAACTCTACAAAGGATTATCATTATGCTTTAGGAAGAGCTGTAGCTTGGTGGCTTGGGGTTTAGTTTTCAGTTCCCCACTTTCAGATCTGTCGCAGGGATCAGCAGCAGAGCTGCAGAATAGAAGGTTGACGTCCAGGGCTTCACCCTACTGTGAGCAAGCAGTGCTTCGGTGGTGGGCTGCTGTGGGATGTGGCACCACTGCAGGACTCCAACAGGGAGTTGATAAAGCACGTTTCAGAGGGAGCAGCAGAGCTCTGAAGCAGCCTCAGCTCTGAGACAAGGGGAAGTGGCCAGACTCATCAACTGACTGATGAATCAGTGGGGACGTACGAGCTCCTCTCTCAGCAATCTCTTCCATTTTCCAAAGTTAAGCAAAATTAATCCTGGGCTCAGCTTTGCGAGTGTGAGAGCTATAGGATGGTTTAGCAGCCTCCAGTATAGACACACTGTACAATAACAAAAGGCTAGACACCAACAGGAAAAACATTACATCTGAGGAAGTTTCATTAACCTCTGCCATGTGCTCGCTGAAAGTTTTATGTGCTCCACTTACAGGTTAAGAGTATGCAGCAGAGAAGAATTAATTCTGATTGAAATTAATTAATTCTAGTTAATATGAATAATTTTTTTTAATTAATTATGGTATTTACTTTGCAGACTATTTCTTGTTTATGACATGGGGTGTTTCCATTTTCTGGAGCTTGATTGTACTCTAAAATTCAGCCTTTACCCCACTGAGGCAGAATGATTATTGTTTTGTTTGGAATTCACAGGTTATCTTGCACACAAATGGAATTAACACTGCATGACTGTATGAGATATCCTATAAACAGGGCCCTCAAGCTTGTTTCAGTGAAAATCAAATGTATTTTATCACCTTTGTGAATATACAGCTATGAGCAGGTTCTGAAGTAGAGAGAGTATCATATGCACTGACAGCATTTATGAAAGCAAGCGGTGATAAAAAAGCAGTAAACAATTTTTTGAGAAAGATTAGACAGTTTGGTTTCAAATGAAAACTTGAGAAATGAGCAGGGAAAAGCTGACTTGTCAAGCAGAAAGATTTTTACTGATTGTGTGTATTCTAGCACAAACAAACAATATCCCCTTGAAGCCCCCTAAACTTATGAGATTCATAAATTAGACAAAAATAATGCCTGAATATTAAATAGTTGCTTCTAAAAATGCTAATGGTATTTGAAAATTACTGATTATTATTATTATTATTATGAGATGCAACATGATTCAATTTGAATTGAGATAAAATCAAAGCATTTGTTTCTTTTTACAAAATTTGAATATAGGAGTAATTCCAAAGAGCTGTCATGGTCAGCTCCACGGTATTTAGTACATTCCCTTTTCCAGGACAAATTCACAGGAGAAGCCTCCCCTCTCTCACACACATCTCAGGAGTTGCTTCAATTTCCATTTCAGCTGCAGGTTCCCACATTTCCATATTGCTATGCGCTGCTTTAGCAGAGCTGAACATTTCTTCTATTCTAACTTCTGTGTCGCAGTGTTTGGGGGATAAAGCAGGACAACTCTTTGCATCCACACTGACATGTTCACCAGATGCCACCAGGCCTTCAGTCTCTGTTCCCTCTGCTCAGTGCTATCAACACACCACCAGCCCCACCAGCTCCAGCTCTCAACCTCATCCCAGAAGCCTCCATGCTGGCTTTTTATGAGGTGTCGGTACCAGACTTCCTCTGCTCCCATTGAAACAGCAGCGTTTCAGTGAAACAAAATGAGATGAATGATGAGCATGTCCACACTGCCTGGTGTTCTCAGAGAAGGTGGAGCTGCTGCTGACAGAGGCAGCCCCAGAGCCAGAAACAATATGATCCCAATGGCAGGTAATTGGCCCTCGCTAGCTAATCCCTGCAAGTTGTTTAAAAACTGTCTTTACTGAAACCTGTGCAGCCGTAGATTCATACCGTCTCTGACATGCTAGAGGTCTGTTTTCAAACTACTGTCAGATTACGTTATTTTCGCTGAGAGCTCCAGTATACAAGGCATTTGCAATCTGTGCAATATGCTGGATTGGTAACTAGTGAATTTCCTCCTTATTGTTTTAGAGCAAAATCCTATTTACAGCAAAACCTGTCATTTCACAGAATCCTCATACTTTTAAAAAGAAAAACTTTTGCTTACTACTAAAAATACATGGAAAAGGATAACTTCAGGGACTATTTAACACCACCTGAAATACAGAAAGGCACGTAGGTCTGGTACTAGTACCACATTTAAATTCCTATGAACTTATTATGGAAAATGCAGCTAGCAGCTGTTCCTCTTTGTCTACTGACATTAAATTAGTAATTATTGTGTGGCATGTGTGTGCAAATATTTATTTATCATTAGCTTTATGATTCTCTCTTTTTTTTTTTTTACCACCACAGCTACTCAGCTTCTATAAGTCTTCTAAGAATTATGTAAAGATGCCACTTGGGAACCCTAAATTGTATATTTTCTCCATATGTGGCATATCCAACCTCCTGTTCTCACATCTACATATAGATGACTGCATCAAAGTATCTGATACTTCATGCAGTAAGCCAGTTGCTAAGAATTTCCATATGAACATCGGGTAAAATATAAACTGTTTAAAAGGGCCTTATTAAAATGTATTTATAAAATAGCTTTTGCCAACTGCAATGGACTCAAGGAAGCTTCTTTATTTATATGGAGCCTGGTGTTCTTTTTATCGATGTCAATGTGAAACTTCTCTCATGTTGGATCTACAGTATTATAAATCCACTGGCTTCAGTATAGTTACTTCTGATTTACACTGTTGTGAGAGGAGAACCAGATCTAGAGTTTATAGCAGAGAATTTTAAGTGACCATAGAAAAGATAAAGTATTCAATATGCACAGGGAAGGGTGCTTTGCGAAGATAAACAGTCATTCCTTACGTATAGTTCACTTGGGTTTCCGCTTTGAATACTCAGTCAATGATCATTTATAGCAGAGCGCATTTAAATCAGTCTTATAAGATATTAAACCAAGTTTAAGGTAAATTTTCAATGTGCCCGAACTAACATGGCTGAAAAATGGTGGGTTTTGACGTCTACATTTACTTGTAGAAGTCAAGTGGCTACATACCCCGTGTCAGCACATGAGCACACAAGATAGGAATTTAAACAAATGCATTTGTCTGATAACTATGGGAGTCACCTGGCAATTTGGCCCACATACCTTTAATTTGAAATATAATAATTCCTTGCATCCAAATATTCTGTTTTTCCTTAACATTCAAAATTCCTTGGTGATTTCTTTTAGACAAAATGACAAACCATCTCCTGGCAGGTATGACGATTATTGGCAAATATGGAATTTTGCAGATCTATGCAATGTTTAAGAATTTACAAGCTAATTAACATGCATGTTAACCTGTAAAAAAATCCACGTTGTGAACTCAAAACCCCAGCAACATCAGCTGGACTCAGGCTATTCCCCCAGCCTACCCCAACTGCTTGTGAAATTTTTGACTCCAAGCAAAGTTTAAGATCTTATTTGGTTTTGACAAAAAGGCCTCTTTGGTCAGATTGAAAATGACATCATGTCATCTCAGTAACAAACGGCCACCTACAGCATCTAGCAGTGACGACTCTTGTGCCATCCAATTTGTGGGTAACATGAATGTCAGCAAAGGTCCAGATAAAGTGCTCTTTGTAGAACATCATAAAATGCTCAACTTAATGACCTGAATGTACCCCTTTGTGAGTGTCAGGGGGGACAACACGCCTTGATGTGTTGCCTGGTTGATGAGGTCCTGATGTGAATTATGTTCAAATGCCAGGTCTGTATGTTTAGAGTTTCAGAAAGTACTACACATAGGAATAAATTATACCCAAGTTAAGATGGAATGCAGCTACTGTTCGTAGCGTGAGATGTGTAATTTTATGTAACCATATGTATGAACAGCACTAGGGGGCTAAGTTAGCTTCGTGTTGGGAGAAATGTGTAATGAGTGGGCAGGGTGCACCAGGTTAGGTAAGGTATTCACAGGAAACAACTCAGTCAGGCATCACTTAATCAAAACTCTTGGCACAGCAATCTTATTCACAGTTTGGTTTCCCTTTGCCTAATACTCCTCTGCCTTCTGTGCCCTGCCAAATTTAGAGCTCTTAAAAACACTTTCCTCTTTCTGTGTTTTTTCTTGTGGGTTCCAACCACCATTTTTGTATTCCTAATATATAACATATAAAAATATATGTGTGTGTGTGTGTGTGTGTATAGATAGATATGAAAGACTTGGTTACTTTTAGATCAATTTAATTAAATTGCTTCAAGTTTTTTATCTGGAAACTAAATAGGAAAACTAAAGACAAGGCAGACAGTCGATGGTTTAAGAGGGGCTGTATCTGTGTAACAAAAAAACTGATTTACTGTTAAATAAAGTGGTACAAAGCGCAGTATAGACAGGACCCTCAGATCTGGAGTTCTGTGAGCATCAGTGGGAGCTGGGGAAGTTTCAAGCCAGGTCTTTTTCACTCAAATGGTGACAGCAGAGGCACATTTCATTTATTTGATTTATCAAGGGAGATTTTAAGAGGCCTGATCACTTGGAAAATGCAGGCCCTTGTCCTCAGCTGTACTGAATAAAATGAACCTTTACTGAGCTCCTGGAGCGTCGTAGTATAGATGGTTGAAGATTCCCCCAAATGACCACAAACCTTTCAAAAGCTGGCAGCTTACAACACACTGCTCTCTAAGGCAGAACATTTGTGTTTGGATTCCCACATGGTCCTTTCCTACCCGTTCTCTTATTCAGGGTATATTTTGAACTGCTAGGGACTTAAATGCCAGCAATATTCACAAGACAGCTATCTCTACATCAATGGTGATAGTGCTACTGAGCTATCTTTTCAAGCCCTGAGAGACATCATAACAGCATCTCTGTCTTGCCTTGTTCCAGGCAGGTGAACAGAGGAATACAGCTAAAAACAAAAGTCAAAGAACCAGAATTTTACTAGCAAGTGAATGGCATTAGTCACCCGGTGCAGCAGAGGATGCTTTCTCAAATACCTTAAGGATCCTGCCTCTGCTCCTAAACATTCCTATGTCAGTAACCAACTTGTAACAAGCTATTGGATCTTCAAGCATATTAGTAAGTTAAGGCGACATGTTCCATATTTGAAAGACTCCCCTCCAGCTAATGTGGGGGAAGAATTCACTAACGATGTCAGCAGTTGCATTTCTGTGATTGTAACAGGGTTCATACGGCTAAGAACTTAAATAAACATATGCTTAACACTGCCAAGTAGAAATGCATGTAACAGCAATGGTGTGGGGCAGAAGTAAAGGATCTTAAGAAAACACACTGCTTTTTCACACCATGCAGAGGTGAAGCCTGTAAGATCACCCTGTGCACCAACATGGAACTTTTGGGGCACATGCCCACTGTAGCCTCAGCTGCTGAAGTCCAGCATCCAGCCCCTTGCAGGGAAGAGAGGTGTTCCTGGAGGAACGCTTCCCTTCCTGCCCATCCCCAGTCCCTACAGAACATCCTGCCAATGTGTGCTGGCCTGACAGTGACAGATAAGACCGTGAATCATGACAATTATTTGGATCGCTTTCTCCCCCAACTGTAAAATGACATTGTAAAAGAAAAGACATCTGGTAAATTATTTAAAATTGAAAGGAATTTAATGCATTTTATGATAGAGGACTTATATAGAATAGTCAGGTACATCTGACAATTTATAAAGACATCATTTTTTTCTTAGGCACTCCCTAGGCAACAAATTAAAATAGTCTAGAAAATACTCTGGAAGTGTCTAAGCAATAGAAGGCAACTGAAAACATTTGTTATACAAGTAACCACATTAGAGTAATTGAATTTCTGTAAATCAAGAGGAAGAATTAAATTAATGAAGCAATAGTTTGACAAGTTTGGCTTCCATTAGTAGACATAAGCAAAATCATTACTTAAGCATATTGTTAATTATGTTTGAATCAAGAATAAATTGAATGATAGCTGTTAATTAGCCTGGTGTGCACAAGAAAATAAAACAAGCAATGCTGTTACAGCGGGCTATACATATGTAAGTGTGTTTGCACGATACTGTTACACATGCGAGATGTGGGTGAGGGAAGAGGGAGTGCATGTGGGTGTGCACCGCCAGAGACTGGGAAGCAGGTGCCTGGAGCCCCAGCTCAAAGGTGTTTTAGTCTTTAATACAGACGAATGAAGTACCAATTCCATCCCCAGTTCACTCCAGGCCACTGATTCACCCATTTCTCAGTTTGGCACACCAGTGAGGACACACACAGAAGACTGGCGATCTTTAAGAAGTGCAGTCCTCACAAATACTGTTCTAGCCAGAGTCAAGGGACTCAGTTCCATGGGAGATGATGGGCCAGGAACTGGGAGGAGGGGTGGGTCACGAGAGGGAAGAATCTGCTAAAATATGTTGGACCCTTAAATTCGTGGCATCCTGCAGACTGTAGTAAAAGGCCATGCAGGTGTTCAGATGGGATTAAAGTTATTGATAAAGGAAAAAAGTGCAAAACTAGAGCTCATGGGTATCTTTTTATAATTGCCCCCTGACTGCCAGCTCCTTCCTATCTGCAAGCTTTTTGTGAGACAGAACTCGGAATGGGAGACAGGACTGGCAGCATAAATTGAAAAGCAGCAATATTTAGTTTTTCTAAGTGTTTGAAATTATTTCAAAAGTCACAGGTTCCTGAGATGCTCTGATATCACAGCTGTCACACTCCAACTGCACATAAAAATTGGACAAAGGGAAAAAAAAGACAGATATGGCAAGTACTGGATCCCCGCAATAAAGAATGATTTGTTTTTCAAACATGCAAACAGTTTAAAATAAATGGGCTCTAAAGTACTTATACTAGTATTTCAAGTAGATATTTAATCAATTCTGCAGAGTATTTTCTGTACTATACTATTAAACAAAGGGACCCAAAAGCCTCAGGTCATCAAACATATTGATTGAAAGGACCCAGACTTCTTTGCTGTGCTTTTGTGTGTGTGTGGATAGACAAACTGGGTAAATAGCCTACTCGTTAACAGATTGGTCTTTTAAAAAAAAGGTCAGAAACTTTAGTTCCCACTAGGCAGTGGTTCATGAAAATTCTTTAATGTTTCGAAAAACTAGATCATCAGTTCAGGGTAGAAGAGACCTTACTCCATAGAGTAAAAAAAATATTAATCCTGTACAAACTAGTGCCAAAGAGCAGTTATTGTAGGAAAACAAGATGTTGAAAGACATCAGACATTAAAATTCTCACACATAAGCATGCACGAATGCATTTTACATTCTTCTGATAAAACGTATTTCTTATGTCTGCAATTTAATCCTTACTGGTTTTGTTGCTTCCCATTACATTATAATGGTAGAAGAAAATTAAAGGCTATCATTAAATTGTGTGAGTTACAGTTTAAAGAAAATGTCAGTCAGTATTAACGGAGTTTAAAAACTGAATAGACGTTGATAACTAAATTATTACATGGAAACAGTGTATCTGTGGAGAAAAGACAGCTTTCTCCTGTGTCATCAGGCACATGCTCTGTTATTTGTGACTTCTTTTTGCACCATCTCATTTTGACCTTTCTTTGTCGAGTGCTCGTTCCAGGTGAGGTTTGTATTTATCTCCCTGGGCTCCCATCTGCTTCTGAATAAGCTCAGACCTGGACATCCTTCTAGTGACAAACCTGGCAGACACGGTCAGGTTTTGCATGCACTTTGTTATTTATGGCAGCCAGTGGCAGCCTGTAACTCTTTAATAAATTGGGAAGTGAGCAGATTTGAGATTTAACACCTAAACTCTTTCACGTGATCAAGTTCAGAAGCATGAACTATGGCTTTGCCTTATCGTCTGCTTCTCTGGTCAGCCGACAGCTCAGCAGGTTCCAGTTAATGTTCACGTCTTTTCCAGTGTGTGGACATACCTGTGCTCCGATCAGCTTTGAGAGAGATCCCATAAGGGCCGTATTTTGACAAGTGTTTCAAACCCAGGAACTCAAACTGAGAACACCAGAAGCTACTGGGGGTTCAAAAAGGAGGCTGCCCTCCTTTATTCAGGTTGTGGAGTCCCCTTCTTTGGAGATTTTCAAGACCTACCAGGATGCCGTCCTGGCAACATGCTCTAACGTGCTCTAGGCAATCCTGCTTCAGCAGGGGAGTTGGACTAGATGATCTCTATGGTCTCTTCCAACTCTAAAAATTCAGTGAAATTCAGTGAAAAAGAGTGAGGATTCCCATATTTGTTAACTGGGAACTGAGCTACTTTGAAAATCTGATCAAAAACCAAGTGCATCTAAAATATCAGTTATTATGTGCTAGGGTATGTATGACTACTAAAGATAATAAACATTCAAAAATTCAAAGGGCTCACCTACACATTAACTTAGGGAAAAATAAGACACATAACACTGCTTCTGATAATTTTTTGGCCACTAAAGTATTCGAGAAACACAAAGACATAATCAGAATGGCTTAAGAAATATATGAAAGAAGAACCAAGCTCAGCAAATTTAAATTAACTACACATGAGAAAAGAAAGTAATACAAAGACTGAAAGAAAAAGTAGTAATAAACTATAACATATTTAAAGTTAAACATAAGGAAGCAAAATTCTGTTTAGAAAGTATTCAGTGTAAATGTGAATGTCTTTTAAAAAAATCGGAAAGTAAAATCTTGATTAAACAGTATTAATTAATGATAATGGGTAGCTCTCTTCAGGAGGAAAACAACCTACAGTTTAACAATGAAGTTCAATTGGTAGTTACCATCCAAGTTTATAAATATCCCGCTGTCTTGGAAATGCAGACTCATGGATTCTGATCCCTGTTACCCTGAGGTAAATCCACAGTAACTGCGGCAAAATTATGTGGACTCAGACAGCCATAACGGAAAGTGGAATTTGGCTGTAATCTATTACTGGTAATTCCCACTGAGTTGATTATGCTATTTCAAGCTCAATCAATGATGTGATAAAAGGGAAGTCCCTATAAAAATGTCAGTGCAAACAAAAGGAAAGATTAGGATGATTCCCCCGACGCTGATGGAGTTCCGGATGCTCCAGATGCTACTCTGCTAAGCAGCTAAAGCCTTCTCTCTGCTACCTATAAAGGGATTTCTGAAGAACAAATATTTTTCTAGGAAATTCACTAAATTGCACAAGATCATGCGTATTTTGAAGGCATCTCTCACCCTGGAAAGTCACAGTTTTTCACCAATTTGTTTCAAATCACGCAATGCCCAAGTATAATAATAGTATTTGGAGGGATGTTTCCGATAGACGTGCTGGCTGCGTTCCACTCTGTGCTGCTGCTCGCTGCCTGCTGGAAGAGCTACCTCCAGCTCCAAGGGAAAGGAGCTGAAATAACAGGAGATTGAAAGTGAGGGCCCATCTCTACTACAGAGTATAGTGTCCTGCTCAGACATCACTGAAGGTGCCACTGACACCTATTCAGCCACAGCAGCAAGGATCTCCACGTGGAGGCTATTTTTAAATTTTGTTTTAGTTTATATTTTACCCATGGGATAAAGTTATAATCCAAGGCAAGGCACCAACCTAAGCAACCCAAAGAAAATGTTAGCAATAGGTTTATGATGGCTAAAAATGAGAAATCCAAATACTTAAAAAATGATTCTGCTCTGTTCCTCAGAATGCCTCTGAGGAGGCACTTTCCTCCTTTTCCGAACTGCAAGACCTTTGGTGGGAAGATGCCCTCTCCCAAATATCAGAAGTTTTGGATTGCTGAAGCAGGGAGGTTGCTGTGAGAAGTGTGTTTTCAGATGTTCCTGAACTCCCCTAGTACCGGCCACCCACCCAGTCCTCAGTTGTGCTGCTGCCCCCACCCCAGGATGTCAGATTTTTTAATTTCTCCTATCTTATTAAGGAGTTCCCCAGATGTGAATTAAATCTCAGTAAGTAGAGATGAGGAGATTTGCCTCGAAAGCACATTCCTGAGCTGAACTACTACTCTGAAGTAGGTGCATATTTTAAAAACTCCAGTTGATTTTTATACGACTGGGCTGTGAAAACAGATACATATTTTTGCTGAAACTATTGACCTGCATCTTATAGCTATTAGAAAGTCTGGCCAATGCCAGCATGGCAGCTACAGGTGATTATACAGTTACCAATGGGTTATTAAATCTCCTCCAAATCAATGCCTCATCTCCCGGAAATGGATTTTAAAAGCTGGGGAGGTACATAAACACCCAAGGGAATTATACAGAAACCATCCTATATTTTTAAAAAATCTAATTAACTGTAAAGTAATTTCATTCCTCTGAGACCATAATAGCAGAGACATAAGAGAAGGAGCAGTAATTTGCTCTCCTGCCTATTGATTTCTGGAAGGTAACTGGAAGAGGCAGGTATTTTTAGTCCATCTTAAAAAAATAGTTTGTAAGTAAAGCTTTTTCGGTGCTCAGGGAGAAAATCTAAACCACATTTAAATGTCTTGTTTCGCTGCACGCTCTACTCGCACTTTGGAGTTTCATCAGGAAGTTGGAGTACACAGTTAATAGCTGTAAAACGGGCCGGTCTGTGCTTTGGAGTTTTCTTTCTGCTCCATCAGGAATATTGGCTTTACACCTGCCCACCTTCCCGGTCTGAGAGTGATGGGAGGTAGCCCTGCAGCCCCCCCGGTCACCCCCAGAGGTGTTCAGGAGCGCGTTTCACTGCTCAAGGCGCCGTCTTGTCTTTTCAGTTAAACTGTCACTATTTTGCAAGGAACACTGAAAACATCTGCCAGCGTTAGCACCGGTGGGAAGGCCCTTCCACCCCGAGCAGCCGCCTGTCCGTTTGACAAGGATGTTACAGCACCCGCACAGCAGCCTGTCGGAGAGGGAATTCCAGGAGCACCGAGGCACGGCTGGCGCCGGCCACCACCGCGGCTGCTGGGGGCTGACACGTCCCTTCTTGCGGAGAGCGGCTGCCAGGGGGTAGCAGGCTGTTTGGAATTTTACATGAGCCTGTCAATATACTACATAACAGTTTTGGTGCCCCTCAGAGACTTAAATCAGCAACACATCACCTGGTAATTTACCGCAACAATAATAGTTTGTCTAATATTAACTAAATTCTGCTCTTATTTATACCCTTTTTGTTTTGTTTTCAGAACATGTCATCCATGTACAACAGGAATGCTGAACCTATTACTGATCCTGCTCTCGTAACAGAGTAACAGAGCAGCAACGTTGAATAAAACAAGGGTGTTCTGGCTTTCTCCATGTCTAAGGACATGCATAAAGGCAGAAATTTCAAATAATGGAATCCTAGACTCAAAATAAATACAATACCTCTATTGATTTCATTCTGGGATATTAAAGCTAGAAAGAAGATGTGATAATAAAGCGTCAACATGAACAAGGGCTTAATTCTGGCCAGGGCATATTTTTCAAGACTTGAACCAGAAACCTGTTGTAGTTTAGGTTTTTTTGTGTGAAGGCAATGAAAGAATGGGAAAGAATGAACTACTTAAAAGTTACAGATGACTTGACTTTGTGAGGAATGTGGTGTCTCTGAAACATCATGTAATGCTGCTTCTAAGAAGGTATTTCATTGAAAATCTATTTTGCAGAAACTTGGGAAGTTGCTTCTGATCTTATCTGAATTGAGATTACAAAAACAATTAAATGAAAACATTTTGCCAAGTCTTAACCATTTTTCTTTTGGCTTGACCACATCTAGTGGCCAATCATGTGAGCATTTTCTCTTTAAACAAAAGCTTTCCAACTGGGTGTTGCAGTATCCGTGGTTGTGCAGTAGCCGTAATTCCAGAAGAAAAACTCTGGTTTGGTATTTCAAGAGTCACCTTCTCTCTGTTAAATTAATCTGCCAAAGTCTGAGCACTGCAGTTAAACTCACTCCCACAATTTATCACACACACACACCCCCAAGCACACACAGAGTCTCTCACACACACACTACTCCAGCTGGTTTATTTCTGGCAAGTAATAGATTTTCCTTCACACCTAACTTAGCATTTTAATTTTAGTTCACTCTCTTTCAAAACCAGAAGTCGACAGTCTCCTAACCCTAATTTTTGTTCCATCTGCATCTAAACTGCAGGGTAGATATTATGATGAAGTGAAGCACTTAAGGAAAAATTCATATCAAAGGTCCTGTTTCTCAGAAATAAAAGCTAATATGCAGTTTTGGGAGAAACATTACAGTTGCAATCCTGTGCATATAATGCAACTATTTATCATTGTTGGGCACTTTTGCCTGGATGATGCAAGATTTACTTCATAGTTTCAAGACATTTACAAGTAGATAAAGGAGAAAACATTTGGTAAAAGATGATCCCATATGTTATAAATAATAACTTCTGTGGTGTCACCATAAAATATCTTATAATAATGAACTGAGGTGAATAATTCACACAGTTTTCTATTGGCTTGAAAAATTAGATTATTTTTTAGTAGCTAAGTGAACAATAAATTTCAGTTCCAAATGAGCAGCACTGCAGAGAGCCTCCAACCCTTATGCAAATATCCACAGGAGTAAGGGAAATAATGGCCAACCAAAGTGAACATTGCTATACTCTGCTCATATATAGTATGTCAAAACAATATGGTCATATAAATCACTGGTAGGGGATGCTCCACCAGTTTAATAATTTTTAAAGGCTTTAAAAATAATTTTAAATATCCCTGAAGTGGTCTGTGTCAGTTAGTTAGAATTATAATTACTATTCGAATGACAACTAAAGTATTAGAGCACCACAATCAACTGGTTTGCTCACATGTTCTAAACTCGTGCTTTGTTTTTCCATAGAGGGTTATTTTCCTCACAGAGAGGTTGCTGCCTGGAGTTGTTCAGTAAATTTGAAGATTTGTTACTGTGTTCAGTAGCAAATACATTCTTGTAAAATACAGTGTAGGTGCAACTAAATAATTGTAAAGGCTGAAACTCTCCCTTTTTATTGTCACCAAGAATGATATGGCATATGGAAAGCTCAGAGGTTAATACACTAATAAAAGTAAAGTCGACCCCGGTGATTTGGTTTGATACATTGTCTACTGGGTCTGTGTAACTCTATCCAGAAATAAATACCCTGTTTGCTGGAAAAATGACTATTCACATCAGTGTCCTTTTTGTGAATGGTTACACAGAGACATCAAACTGCATATGAATGACAAACTAGGAACCTGGTGAAGAAGGAAAATTCCTATTTATTTAAATAGCCTTCATATTTGCTGGATTAAACCCCAAATATGGAAAAGTAGCTTATTTACAATAAAACAGCAGTCTACAAAATTAAAAGAAAATTTTTTTAAAGCAATTCATTGTTCAGGAAACTTCATTTCAGCCTGCTGCTTTCTAGAATGTTGAACTTCAGTCTTTAGTACTGAAGAAAACCTAATATTCACTAAGGCAGCATAAAGTATTTATTAACTTTGGTTCCTTGTCATGCACCCTCCATCACCTCAGTGTATCCAGAAATTTCCGGCGCACAGGGATGCAGGGTTAGTCCCCAAGGGGTATTAAAAATTACTTATGAGTTAAGCAGGTAAAATGCTTTCTAATAGTGAATAGTTGTTTCAGTCACTACGTACTGGGATACAAGGACTAAATCAATACACCAGACCTTATCTGGGAAGATCAGTTCTTCTGGTGCCTCCAAATATCCTGTGTTTGGGTTACTTTTCAGATCTAACATGCATCATCCAGCCTGTATTTTAGACATAAAACATACAACTTTGGTGAAAAGTTATCATTTACTACTGAATATGTCTCACATGGACATGTAAAGCAAGGCTGCTTTGGGCATTCTGGGATGGGAAATTCTGCTTTATTTATGTTGACCTTTAATCTTTCTTTCAACTGTAGGAGTGAGTAGAGCTTGTGTATATCCTCCAGGTAAAGAATCATACTTCTAGTTTCAGCACTTGATTTCATAGATGACACCTACCTGCACTCATGGTACCAAAACAACTCTAATGTGTTTTTCAAAATACAGAACACTTCTAAAACATGCTGGTACAAACATGTGTCCTGTGCTGTCGGATTGACACCAAAATTCCTTTCTCTGTGATGTTACTGTATTTCAGGTGCTACTTTGATGGACTCAATTTATACCACATCACTGTGAAGAATTAAAAACCAGCCATCAAAACATTTATTACTCTTTTAACGTCTTCCAATAGCACAGGGATTACATGACAGATAGCTATTCTGTCATGATGGAAAACCCTTTAATATCACTGAGCCAGGGACATGGAAGATGATTATGGCTAAATTACCAACTGTGGTAGTTTCCACTGGTGGTGCAATGGTCTCAGTCACCAAGTCTGCGTGACAGTTACACTCTGACATGTACAAGGGGCTTTTCCAGTAGGAAAAAAAGGTATTAAATGCCAAATTATTTCAAAGGGTCCTTAGGAATGTGATTCCTCCTTATGGCTTTGGAACATCTCTGCCGTAATCTGGCTGGAGCTGCAGCTGCTCCCAGTGCCTGGGGAGCCAGGTGCAAGGCTGCCATCTGCTACTGTGGGGGACAATAGGCTCCGCTGCCTTCTCTTCTCAGTAGCACAGAAAACAGGATTTTATTCTTAATACTTAGCTGTTTTCTATGTGGCTGCAAAATATACCTACCTGCCTCTTCATGTTTGACGTCTGCTTATCTTTGTCTCACAGATTGGCTGGAGGAGGGATAGAGACAATCACAATTCCACTTGTGCAACCAAGACCCTCATCTCGGTGCATGGAAATAGATGGCAAGCAGCTGAGCCGAGCAGAAGCAGGAGGAACACCACCAGCCTCCAGCAACAGTGAAGCTGTTTAATGACCAGCACCTGAAGCTGCACACTATGAGCTCTCAAATTCTGATGTTGCATCAATAGCTGCCAGTAAGTAGTATGTATGTTAATAAGAATATGACGTAACTGACCACTGACTTCTCTGAGGTTTGGATGCAAACCTTTTCCACAGGGCCTGCCTACGGCCCACAGTACAACTTTATAAATTCTCCCACATCTGAAGCCCTCATTACTAATGTCTTATTTTGACTTACAAAATTGTATCCAAGTTTATTTTTTTCTCCTAAAAAAGAAGCCTCATTTCCTTGGCTCTAGGCAAAAAAAGTTTCCAAGTTTCCTTTGAAAATTAAAAGTAGAAGTGATTTGCTTGAGATAAATTCTCTGTCTTGGCTCAACGGCTCAACTACAGAAATAATTCCAGCAGAAACAGCTCCTTCCCCCCCCAAATCTAACACCACTTGACAGTAGGAAAACAATTCAGTACAAACAGAAGCTTCGCAACTGCCAGGAATGAAATCCTGGCTTCACTGAAGATAAAGAGACTTCTGCCATTGATTTCAGTGAAGCCAAATTTTCTTTCCAGGTCATTTGAATCCATGTCTCACAGCTGGTTGCCCAGGTCTAGAAGCAACACGGAATGGGATTTGGCAGTCGGATGCTACTCGAATACCCAGCATCTGCCTGCTGCTTTGGCCTGTGAATTTCAGCAAGGCAGAGCCGGTATCACACAGAATCAGGCTGCAGTTTGCCAATGCAGAGACACTGCCCGTTCAGAAGAGGATGCTCCAGGTTTCTGGCAGTACCAGTCTGCAGCCACGGAGTGTCTGGAGTCCCAGTACAGCAGCAGCTCATGCTGCTGATGAATGTAGAATTTGTGTGCTGCACAGCTTCTCTACAGGACCACCAGTTTCCATCATTTAAGTAACAGTAAAGGTAAGCAAGACTGCTCCCAACTTAGGCTTAGGTTAGTGTTAACCTAATCAAGTCAGTAACTCTTCTGTTGCTTTTAGCTCTTTATGGTATTAGAACTATTAACTAGTTTTACAGATTTTAAAACTGAGTTTTTCAGGGGAACCTGAGGAAATCAGACATTGAAGTTTAGGAGGTATCTGGCACCAAATTTTTAAAAAATCTAGCTAAAACATAGGAATTTTTGTGACTCGGAAGTCTTGAGAAATAGAGGCATCTCTTTTATCCTCGAACCAGAATTTTATGATACTCTAGAAGCATCAAATTATGAAGCATCAGGAAAGATCTGATAACTTCAGTGGATGTTCTGCAAACTATAAAGACTATTTCCAACATCATTGTTTCTCCTGCAGTATTTTCTAGTTGCAAACCTATTCTTCTTACTGATGAGTTTTTTATCGTTCTTCACAAGAGACAAACCGCATCCTGATCTACAGGCAGCAAATAACACTAGACCTTTCTAATCACTTACAGATATTCATTATTTTTTTTCCCCTTGTCATCTTTGCTTGGAATTAAAAACATTGTCCTATTGTTCTGCAACAGAAAGTACATTCAGGATATTCATGCATACGTTGATACTATTTCCCTATATAGAATACTATGAGAAATAAAAATACTTTCAATAGTCTGCAGCCCAAAACCTTAAAAGAGATTTAAGGAAATGTGGGTGGGTGATCAAGCTACTAATGCAAGAGCCAGGAATGACTGTGTGTTTTTAATTTGTATTAAGTTCAGAAGCTGTTTCACATTGTAAAGCATTCTCTTTCAATTAAGTTACAACAGGTTTTGTAATCTTTGGAAAACTCTCAGAAAACAGGATTTGGAAAGATCTCTTGACTTTTCATGTTACGAAGTTTATCAAAAGTAATTTTTTCTTTATATTCCATTTTTTTTGGTGAGTCATTGTGGATCTTGCCAAATCATATATTCTGTGGTCCATAGTTTGCCACAAAAATAGCCATTTATTGTAGAAAGAATTTCTCATTTAAAATAGCTGAGATTCAGTGCTTCTCTGGTCCTTCTTCTCATTCATTCTTTTACTTACAATTTCTCTTTAGACCTATTTAGATCTGAATTAATAAGCATAAAAAAAAAAAAAAAAGAAAACAGAAAAGCACCTTGCCCACATCTGAAGTTAGTGCTTACAGCCTGGCTTTGGCTGCCAAAAACATGAGGTGCTGCTGGGAAGTCCTTGAAATCCATTAGGATTTCTGCAGCCGTTATGGAGTTGAGATGCTTTAGATGCATTTAGACGCTATAGAGTGATAGGGGGCTGCAGAGCTACAAATAGAGTACTGTGCCACGAGAATTGTTCCTGTTCATTTAGCCATCACTGACTCAAGATTTGGACATTCAAAGGAGCTATTCAGCTGCCAAGGAATTTCAACTAGAAAATGGTCCCCAGCCCCACTAGGGAATTTTGACCTAACTCAGCCTAAATTGTTAGGGCCAAAGCCAATGAGTGGTCCACTGGGTGTCAGCTGCTCTGGAATCTCCAAGCACCTCTCCGAATCCTCAAGTACATTTTAATGTACTCTTTAACATGGATCTGGAATCAGCTGCCTTTATTTACTGAGCTCCCTGAAGGAACTTGTGAATGAACTGCATTAAGAAGCTGCTGATGCCTTGTGGGAAATCTCTGAAACACATTTTGTTTGGAATCGATTCTTTCTGTGCCCTGTAGCATATTTTCTCTGTCTCTTTTCTTTTGCACTGGAATCCTTATGAGAAAAGTTGTTGCCTTTTTTTGGGGCAAGATTTCCATTACCGTCTCATCTCAGACTGCATTTCCATGTTTAAGTATATGCTGTTTGAAGCACCAATTAATGCGAACTCTATTCCTCAGAAAGAAGAGGTTGGGATTTTTTCTCAGGGAGGATGAACAGAAAGTACAGGAGAGGCTTGCATTTGCTCAAAAATTCTGTTTGCTTGCCTGATGAGGGTGCAAGAGAGACATAAGAGAGTGAGGAGAAATCTGTTCCCTTCCTTGTAGATCCAAGCTAGGAATTTTCTCAACAGGTCTTTCAGTGCTACTGAGGCTGACCTGAGAGGGTTAGAAAGTAAGGCTGTGTACTGCAGTACTGAAGTATGACAATTAAAGTGGCATTATTTAATTTCTTTCGTTTTTTTACAACACAGCATTGCACAGTAGGGGCATTAGACAGTTTGGGATTCTACCATCTTGCATTTCACTGCTGTCATCTCAGTTTGTCAGCAAAACAATATTTTAATAAGAATGAGCCAAGAATATTGAACGGAATCCAGGACTCTAACGGCACTTTTCTTCTTTCCTGTGACTACAACTGCTAGAAGATATGGCCAGACACACTATGTCTTCAGTTACACATAGGCAAGCATATTTTCCTGAGATTATATTTTGAATTATTGCCAGGAAACTTTAGTCCTCCTCAATGTAAGGTGGCAGAGGAATCAAGTGCACACAGCGGTGTTTATGGGGCATTGGTTTGAGAGTCCCCGGCAGCTCTCCGGAAGGGTTGTTCAGGAAAACTAAATCATTCGTGCAGTAATTAAAGTTGACACAGACTCCGTAAGATACACTTAAATCTGGACTAAACCCTTACCTCTTAAAATTGCATTTCAGAGGTGGAAACACATTATAATGACAACAGAGAGACACAGAGGACTATGATTGATTAAAGCCTTGTTTTTAAGGGTAACAATGACCAACGAATAAAATAATAGCAATTGGATTACTAAATTAGACATGGACATATATTTCTGAAAATGAAATTTTAAAGCTGAAGGAAAATCTTCCTTGCATGAAATACACAAAAGAATAATGATAATTTTTTTATAATGGAAATTATATTTTAGGATTAAATACCGGTCTGAAATACAGCTAGATAAATCCAGTGATTTGAGACTGTGTGTAATTAAAAGGAAATGGATCTTCTTCACCTTCACTGATGGTTATTAGAGCAAATCCCATGTGGCAGCAAAAGTAACAGCATTTGGCTCTTTGTAACTGAGAAGTCTAATAAAGAGCTGCTTTATCCTGTATTCACTACAGAGTTTCATAAAGCTGAAATGAAATCTCTAGTAGCTTTATGTTTGTTCAAAAATACCACATGATATTTAAAGGTGTGTTACTAGGACTACGCTGCTCCTGTTGCCTAATACCGTACAATAGCTCCCATTGGAGCTACTATTGAAATAAGATGATTTTCTAAAATAAATGAACAAAAAATGATAAAAACCATTAAAGCATATGAAGCTAAACAGTTACTATTGTTGGAGTGTTACCTGTATAGGTGATTACCCAAGCAGTTAAAGATTTATGCCCTCATTTTGAAGTTGCTCAGTACCTTAAGTGTTACTTTGTTTTTAATAATGAATGCCTAAAGCCATTGGGGGACCTATTTGCACAAGCTACCGCAGTGATTTTTACCCCATCCTGGTTTTATATGGAACTTCAGTGTTGGAAGCACATACTATTCAGATAGACTGGAGTATAGCAGTGCCAAGTTTAGAAAACTCTTATTTTCCAAAAGCTGCATACAATCCCTTTTAAACCAGGGATTTTCAGTTTTCACTGAGTGCTTATGCTGAAAGCATTTACCATTTTCAAACCATTACCTTGCAAAAGAGTAAACAACAATTTTTAATCATTCATTTGCAATTAATTCAAGCAAAGGCTAATAGGCTTCAGTGACTATAAATATTAATTCTATTTATACATATATGTCAGAGCCCTTTCAGAACATGGCAAGCACAAGGACCTCATCACCTATTATCAACAGTGAAGAAAAAAAAAAGCACTCCATTGGTACTGAGAATGTACAAATCATTTTATTTATAACAGTATTTTTTCATAGAATCATAGAATGATTTATGTTGGAAGGGACCTTAAAGATCATCTAGTTCTACCCCCCTGCCCTGTGCAAGGACACCTCCACTAGAACAGGTTGCTCAAAGCCCCGTCCAACCTGGTCTTAATTTTTCATTAGTAGAAAGGCAGATTGTAGAAACAAAAATATGGATGCAAAATTCACGTAACAAAAAAGATTATAAAAAGAAAATATCACCTTTGGTTTAAGTGCACAAAGGGAATGAAGAGAGTGAGAGGGAAGAGTGGAAGCAGGATGAATTCAGTCGCAGTTCCAGCCACCCGATGACTACTCTGCGCTGCCTGTGCCCAGCCCTATGCCGTTAGAATCATAGAATGGTTTGGGTTGGAAGGGACCGTTAAAGGTCATCCAGTCCAACCTCCCTGCAATGAGCAGGGACATCTTCAGCTGGAGCAGGTTGTTCAAAGCCCTGTCCAACCTGACCTGGAATGTTTCCAGGGATGAGGCACTCACCACTTCTCTGGGTAACCTTCTCCAGTGTTTCACCACCCTCATCGTAAAAAATTTCTTCCTTATATCTAGCCTAAATGTCCCCTCTCTTATTTTAAAGCCATTACCCCTTGTCCTATCACAACAGGCCCCACCAGAAAATTTGTCACCGACCTTCCTGTAGGCCAGCCTGAAGTACTAGAAGGGGCTATAAGGTCTCCCCAGAGCCTTCTTCAAGCTGAACAACCCCAACTCTCTCAGGTTGTCTTCATAGGAAAGGTCCTCCAGCCCTTGATCACCTTTGAGGCTTCTGCTGGACCTGCTCCAGCAGGCCCGTGCTGTGACTGGTATGCTCAGATTTTGTCCTGCTTTCACCAGTATGAGTTAGCTGAAGCTTTTCTGTCTGAGATAAGAAGGTCCATCTGTTTCCTACATGACTGCTACTACACAGCTGAGGACCAAAAGTGCTGCCTGGTTCAGTGGTTCACTGAACAAACTTTATAACTCTGGACAAACCCAAACTTGGTGCAAATCCAAGCATTGTATTACATTTTGATGCCTTCCTCCTCTCTCTAGAAGTAGCAGTTAACAAGGTAGACTGGTGAAGATCTCCCTTTGCATGAACAGCAGTTGCTTCACACTCCTTATGACTATTTTGAAACAGCATTAAAACTTTGGAGGTGCTCTCCTACAATGGGGGCATTTCGTTTTCTCCATTGACATTACTGCAGATTTTCAAAATTGAAATGTAAAATTTTAGAAGTGTTCTAATGATTTTGAAACAAAGGTTCTTTCTCAAAAATCGCTGGAAGGTACATGCAGCCAGGGCTGATGGGCTTACCAAAAATAGCTAAGTTTGTGTTTTTTACTGCTTATGTCTTGCTTCGATAAGCATATCGGATTCGTTGGGCAAATCCTCCAGTACCCTCACTTTCTGGTGGCTCCAAACTGCACATACAGTGGAACACACTCAGATCAGCAGAAGAGCACTAAACGGAGAAAAATTACACCACCAATTATTTCTGTCTTTCCAATCTGCTTTTTACTATTTTTTGATGTGATTCATGCTTTTATTTTGTTTTTACATCTTCAGGTATATTCTTTTTCATGACTGATTTAGTCTTCTATTCTAGAAAACTATAATGGCAATGTGATTTTTAAGGTTATACAAAACTATGCACAGTGAGAAGCCAGAAACGTGAGGCCAGAAAGAAAACATCTTAAATTACTGTCTCAGTTTTGAGTCCTGACTATTACCTTCAGTCGAAGCAGTAAAGCAAGAAACCATTGGCTGGTACTTTTTAAATAAGTGTCTTGGAGAAGGTCTTCGCAGAAGAACAGTTTACAAATTTTTTACTGATTATTTATGATAAACGTTTAGCGACTTTTATCTCAGCAGGAAACTCATTCTAACAGTTATTGTGGCACAATGTAAAATAATATTACAGTTGGCTGACATTAATTTATCTTGATTATTCTAATGATTTTATATTTTTATTGGTGCACTGGATTGCAAAAAATGCAGTATAATTTAATTTTTACCATCATATGTGGAGAAATCACTAGAGGCATTAAAATGATGAAAGAAGAGTTATGCTAATACCACAAAAAAGGATGCAAAAATGATTTATGTTACTTTCTTCTCCTATTTGCAGTTCATTAAGTCACTGTCTTCTTGTAATGGCCAAGTGAAAATTAAAGTACTTCAGAGAAGAACTTTAGGTTCAAGCATCATTAGAGGAAGAGAAATAGATTCTTTGATGAACTTGACTGCAGAAATCTATAGAGCACAACTTAATCAGACTGCACATTGATCTTTGATGCTAGAAGGCAGACCTGAGATTGAACAAACCTTTTTAATGCATATTTTTCCTTTAAAAAGTAGCATATGATACATTAAAATGATTTATATTTACTATACTTCATGTTTATAAGGTATAAGGGTACACCGCACATTCTATTTTACTCACTGCAAACTGAAATCTGGAAGGTTATATCTTTCCTTATACATTCTATATTACATAGGACCTATGACTCTGGGAAATGGCATATTGTTTTTTAACTAATGAAGCCCCAATTCACTCAAAATGCATAATTTACATTCCTTTGAAACACAAACCCTGAGTTACAGTTAGTAGACAAAATATAAGTAAGTAAAATTATCTTCAACCTATTTGCTGTCTCTCCCCAATAAGATGTTTTAACAACTTAATTAGACAGTAGATTGAATTCAACTCAGGTATTTGTAATGCCTCTTGACTTTGTAGGGTCACTGCGAGGCTGTAATCCATAGAATTTGGTCCTCTGGAAGGCACCACTGTGGTGGAGTGAGGTACTGATTCTGCTCCAGCAACTCCTATTAGTCTTCAGAAGAAAAATGCAAACTTCTAAATTCCAAGTAGGTTAGAATGTGAATCTAAAAGTTTTAAAGGTATTTTCCTTTATTGAAATAACAAAAATTAATACCTCTTCTCTTTCTAAAATGATCATAAAGCTTTTTGTGATAATAGGTCATAACTATACTGAACACATGGTAGTGACTCAGGTTTATGTATGCTTTCTTCCAGAACGATCTGGTAGTACTATTTGGATAAAGAAGTGACATTCTAGGGCCATATTTCACATCTTCCACTTGTTTGTTCTGCTTACAAAATTAAGATGTGCTAAACCAGCATTAACTAATTTTAATACATTTAAATTTCTTTTGGAGTTCAGAGGTTAACCCACTTTGAAAATTTTGTGGCTACTCCAGTTGCCTTTTTCTTTTGTGTGTACTGGATTGTCAGTGCAGAAATGGAAGTTGGAGCCAAATGCGTTGTTCCTGTGCATGATTATGAAACTGCTTTACTAGGACAGGATGGAGCTCTCTGAGCCTCCAGTAGTTTGTTCCAATCATGTATCATGCTCAAGAATCTTCCTTCAGTTGTCATCTCAGAGGAAAAACCCTCCAGTACTTCAAGTAATTTCTAAAGGATATTCTTCCTTTCCTCCCATGAAACTGTTATTGCTGGCCAGATAAACACACAGGAAATTAAATAACCACTTCTAAAATTACCAACTCCTTTTTTTGCTTTCAGCTTCTCCAGCTCCCCCTACTTTATTTGCTGCTGAACATGCCGATTTGAGAAAGCAATCCCTTCTCAGCGTAAACCAATACTGTCTCAGCAGCAAAGCTGCTAGGTATTAAATATAGGATGATGGAGATAATTTTTAATCAGGTTAATGTGCTTTAATTACTATAAATTAGATTTTATTTCTCTAAGTAAGCAAACGGTATTATTTGGGCTATTTAAAACATGAACTCTTTAAACAGTCCAAGTAATTTAGAAAATAGATGTATATTTTCAACAAAAGTACATCATCGTTCTTGATGTGGCAGTAACTTTATGCACCGAGTAGCATTTTTTCTGAGAAAATAAGTCTTGCAAAGTCCATAAAAATGAGTTTAATGCTCATCAATACCAAGCCTCCTACATTCATAAGGAAATAAAGATCAAGCGTGAACAAATAGCAAAAGTGACCTCCTCATATGAAAAGTACAGTTCTTAAACCAGTAAGTACTGCCTGGGAACCACCCCTTTTCCATGTTAGCAGTGGCTGAGGCACTGTAGCAGCTCACTGCCACCAAGTACTGCGCTTAGATTCCCTTGGCTGGATCCTTCCACTGGTGCAAACCTCTTTAATTTTATCTGAGTTCAGAAAATGCACTCCACAGGACAGATTTTTGTGCCAGTGAAGCCACATTTAATGAGCGAAGTGTTTTTTCTAGAATTATCTCAACAGCTGCAATCTCAGACAACATGAAAACACTTTGCAAATGGCATTACTGACCTGCCAGTGACACATTTTACCCAGAAATATCCTACGCTTAGTCTTTTTCCCCAAATTAGATGTTGAAAATAGATTTTTTTTTTCAATATGGGTATCCAGAGCTTTCCCAAATATAAAACTAACTAAGCCTGCCCTTAATTTCAAGCTAGGGGGCACATAATGGACACAAACCACAAATCCCACATGTGATGGGTTTGTGTGATAGAAGGCATAAAACCCCCCATTTTATCACAGTTTAATACAGAAATCAAATTGAAAGGTTTCATATCTAGATAATGTGAAATCTTGACCTGTGGCAAGCAAGATTTTGTTTCCCAGCTAAAGTAATCATAACTCCAGGTTTCATACACTCCGTTTCATTTTGTACATGAAAACAACAGATAAGTGCACTGAGGGGATAGGAAAAAGGATGTCCCAGCAGCTTTCCTACCTCTTCAAGGCTGTTCTGGACTTACATATATTTGGCATCGTGTGTTGTTATCTGAACTTTTGCAATACAAATAGGGTGGGAGCAGAGAAGACTTTAAAGCTCTTACCTCCTTTAAAAACTATCGTGTGTAAAATAGAAGTGCAGAGATGGACACAAAGTGATTTTTAAACTGAGAAATAACTTGCGTATATTTTGCCTGGATTCTGATAATCAGTAGTGCTGTCCTTGATTCCCATCTTCTCCCCTACCTCCCCTCTGGGCTTCTGGGAATAAAATAGAACTCTTCCATTACAGTAAGTCTGAGGATGTGAAAACTTTGGAAAACTTTTCCTACTTGGTGTGTAAGTCTCCTCAGATAAAGTTAATTTCCAAGAGGCAGAAATGGTCAGTAGAGACACTGAAGTATAGGAGGTTGAGGAGATTATATGGGTGGCCTTTGCCTTTAGTGGATGTTGGTATCATTGGTACTAGTGTTAATAGTTGGACTAGAGAAACTGAGTTAACTGGCACCACACTGTTACTGAGATGCATGCAAGAAGCAAATATTCAGGAGGCCCAAAAAGAAAATCTGACAAGCTGAACATAGTTTTTTATTTTTACTTTTGCAATGATGCATGCAGGAGTATCTGGAGTATTTAATATACAGGCAGAAGAGCATGGGAAATCAATAGATAGATTGTAAGTGTGTATCATGGACCTCTTGTATGTTCTCTATCAAGTACGTTTAAATATTAAACTCTTCACTGTCTTGGGAGAACTGTATCTTACAAGCCCTCTCTGTGATCCTACGATTCTCTTTCACTGCTGTGAGAGATAATGACAAAGTTTTCTGCTATCCTTCTGCCTCCTTCCATCATGGGCTGTTTGCGTCTCACTGTAACATTTATCACTACTGTTTTGTTAACAGATTTCCTGAATATTATTCATGATCAATTGAATTTGAAAGAATACAATATCTGTATTGCATAATAAAAGAGAGGATAATTTTTATAGGTTTTATATGTTAGGTAATCAGCTTCACAGATGATCAAAGATTAACTTTAAATGGATGCTGCTAAGAAAGATCTTCAGTCTTAAATCAGCTTTTCTGCTTTAAACCTTTCTCTTTAATCCTCAGCTTCAAGTAATTTTATAAATAGATAAAATTGGAAAATCTTTTAAACTACAGAAGTATAATATAATCAGATGAGCCCCAATGCTATCTTTTCTTTACTTGAGATAACTATAAGAAAACATAGTTTGTCTGTGGTTTAGACATAGAAGCTGCACTGTACATCAGCAATGATATAAAATTATGAATAAAACCTTGATCATTTTAAAAAACAAACTAAATCAACAAAAGTCTTTTCTCCCTGTTACATAATATTTCAGAGCTGTTTCTATGTCAGGATTTAAAACCAGGTTCTAGAGTAACACCAGCACCTCCCAGCACACGTGTGCAGTTCAGGGAATCGTTTCAGCCCCAGTGACCGTACCCCGGGCTGTGCACAACTGCCTGGTTTGTAACTGCTCACAGCAAAGACAACCCCCAGCAACAACTGCCTCGTGTGAAGTCTAGGTGTTTCTGCAGTTACAAAAACATCAGCCAAATGAAGGTGAAAAGATCATTTTTTTCTGGGAAAACAGTTTGTCTTGTTTGTTTATTTCAGCTTATTTAGATCTTAGGGCTCAGAGCATTCTTGTCTTATTTTTGCTATTTAAGACCTAATTACCTCATTTTAAACTAATAGTCTTGTCTACCACTATAGTTAGGGGCGAGCGAGGGGTGCCTACAGAGTACAATTCATCCACCTGTCTTTGATGGCTACATTAGAGTAGGATGAATTGCTTCTGGAAATGCCCATCTCTCTGCATTGATGTAGCCTAAGTGAAACTCGATGGTTACAGTTCCAGGAGATGAATCCCACTTTAGGGATCAGATCATTAACTCAGTCGCACCGACATAAATCTAGAGTCCTTTGAACTGCGTTGCTCAGTTTATGCTGCGTGACCCAAGCCGATCCAAACCTTAATACGTTTCAATCAACTTGAAATATACAGCTTAATAAGAAAAGCTTAAAGCCAGTTTTGATATGAAAACATTTCCAGAGATCCTTGCCAATTTGTGCAGTTTCATATTCACAATAATGAATAATAATAAGAAATAATAGTAAAACGCTATCACTACTGCAAAAAACCCCACATAAAATGAGAGAAACTGATTATAGGAAGTGTTGTTAAATGAAAAAAAGTAGCCAGGATTTGGAAAATATTTTATACCAGTTTGAATAACTTTTGCTTTGCTGACAGCAGGGTAAGTAAAAGGCAAACAGTTTTCACAATAAAGTGTGGTCTTTGAGACTATGGTATTCTTGTATATTGAACTGCTAGACCTGATTTTACTGATATTTAAATTGGGTTTGCAGTGATTTCAGTCCCCTAGTTTCAGTGCAGTTACTCCTGATTTGTATAAGTGTAAGTGAGAATACAATCCTACGCTCTTCTTTGTTTTGACAGTATGCATATATTTCCATGCAATTTAAATAATCAAATCCCCTTTCCTCCTTATGTATCGGTCACATCTCATGAAGTCAGTGAATACTTCACAACTCCAGTAAACAGTAGAAAAGGCATTTAGAAGAAAAACTACACATAATCATTAAAAAGACAGAGCATAAAAAACTACCAGAGCTGCAGGGCAGCAGTGATATTCACACATAAACTCTACATTTGTATTCAGCAATAAAAATAAAAACAGATAGAAACTGTCATATCCTGTGCTATGAAGGCTAGACCTGCAAAAAACAGACTTGGAAGAAATGCATAGAGATGGTAATAAACTGGTTTTGGAATGTCATTAATAAAACCAAACATTGCTCTAAGAAATGCTATAGAGCCCACTTAAATACTTTAGGTTAAAACATTCAGGATGAATGTTACAAGACCTATGTTACTAGGAAGAATGAATACCGTTGCCTTGAGAAAAATTTCTGGTGAAAAAGAAATGCATTCCGTTGTGTATAACAGACACTGTACATGTGTATAACAGACACAAGCATGTTTATGAAGACTTCTCCTCTTGCAGCAGCCATTGATTGGTACAGTGAGAGAGCAACTCAGTATTTTAACTGAGTTTTTTTAACCTCATGTAATAACTACATTAATGACAAAGAAAGCAAAGGAACAGAGGCTTCCCATCAAGGCCATAGTGACTTTCATATTCTCTTCGAGTGCTTTGGGAACATTAGAGAAAAAGACCAGCTTGCAAGGCTTCTTCAGGATGGTTCCTCATAGAACACTTTGTCCAGCTCAGTTTTGAGACTCTGAAGTAAGAAGAGCATCTCCTGTTTCACATGGGAGACTCCTTCACAGTCTAGTAGCTCTCACTGCTGGAAAGTTTTTTCCTGATGTTCTGCTCCAATTTTCTATTAATTTCTTCCCATAACTCTAGTTATATGGTACTTATGGCTCAGCAGTGTAATCCAGGATCACAGTCTTGGTCTTTCCTTTTACAATTTTACTGCCTTTTCATAATTAACAACCTGCAAAATTCTCTAAGGACACACTCAAGTTGCCTACAGGAAAAGAAGAGACATTTCAATGCCTTGGGATTGTTACCTGAGGCACGATAACCTGTTATATATCACTCCTCTGAGTCAGGACATACCAATAGTCACAGGATCTGCTATCCTGCCTCTATAACTCTGCCCATGGGTAGCATGAATTTTTTGTTATAATACACATCTAGGGCTAAATTGGACTCTAGTTCCCCTTTTCAGAGCTGTGGGTGAATATCATAGAAACAAAGCCACTGAGCAGCAGTCCTTGGAGCTACTGGGATGGTTCAGAGCAGCCAAGTAACGTTTAATTTGACTTAAACCAGAAATGGCATTTGAATCAAACTTGGGTGCTCAGAAAGTTTTAAGTCCTCCCTCATGGCTTTTAACGTGGACATTTTTCTTTATCTTGTACCATTCATCTAGTGTCAACAGGTGGAATCCCCAAACAATAAAGGTGCTATGGCAGACAGTTTAATTTATTACTGTGCTTGAATCTCATCTTGATGGTGCAGAATATGTTTGACTATAAGGAAATCAAAGAAAACCAGAATGGTGGTAATTATTCATTCTGCTGGCAAGGTATGTAAGTCAGGCATTAAAAATGAACAAAGAGCTGTAAAGATTCTTTTGCAAAACTAATAAGTTTTTTCTGAAGTTCTGCATTATCAAGAATAAATTTACACCAGCTGGTTTCTCTGGTGACTAAGCAAGTCTGTGCCGTGTCACATTAGTCTCACTGACCCTTTACACCACTCCCATTTTTATCCTTTTCTTGAACAACGAAGAATTCCTTAATAGAGTCCTAGATTAATTATTGATGCTAGTGCTTCTATTAGTAAATAAAAATGGAAATCTGTTCTCCTCTTTTCAGACCTAAAATTTTTAGCCCAGCACTAAACCTGTGTTACTCTAGCACTTTATTCGTTAAAGTTTAATATGGTTCCAGTGCATGTTTCAGCCATACTAAAAAGCAAATAAGGCAACTAAGTTAAAAAAAGCCCCATAAAAATCCAGTTCTTGTTCAACTAAAAGCAAAGGAAAATACCAGTGAAGATGAGCTAAACTTTCTGCTTATTAAAGCCAGACAGAGTTTGATTTTAATGCATTTAGACTTTGGCCTGTTTAATTTGGATGATTTGGTTTGGGGCCAATTTCTAACTCCTGAAAGAGAAAAATCTACAGATTCATCCAGACAAAATATTGTCACTCCACTTTCCAAACTCCTAACCTGTGTGCTTCATCAGCAGTTTATTTCCTACTGAATCTTCTCAACACTGCAGTTATTCTCCACTGTAAACCTTTATTGCCAGGCTTGAGGATGTCAGCCCATCAAGCTGAAGCCCCAAGCAGGGCTCCCCTCCCAGCCTGCACTCACTCCTACTCATGCATCTTCCCTTTCCCATTTTCCCCCCAGAAAAGCACTGGCATCAGGCAACAACGCTCTTCGGGGCAATAAACAATATTATTGCTTTGATGCTTATATTTTACAGCTCAGTGGAGCAGGTGCAACATGGAAACAACACTGCTTTGTCTTGGGAAGTTATAGTGCTTGCTGGTTTTCAGTTTTGTTATCTCAACTAATTTGCTTCAAAGATGCAGGATGAAAAGAAGGAGCAGGCAGAGCTGAGAAATATGTGACTCGTTTTAACCCTTGTAAGAAGGCAGATTACCCCAGCTTAGGAATTTCTGAGACAGATCCAATATGAGTGTCTCAAAAGGTCTTCCTAGCAAAAAACCCAATCGTTCATAAAGTTTCAGGTTCAAAAGAGATTGAAGGAAGGCCGTGTGTTCATTACTTGTGAGAGAGAATTGGGAAAAATATGAAAACAGCTCGGAATGGCTTTTTCTCATATATTTCCCCCTTTTAGCCATGACTCCAGAAGTGATAAGGTGACCCTTAGCTTTTATTCAGCCTTCCCAGGATACGTTTGGGTTGTTTCCAGGGGAGAACCCTCCCACAGTACCAAACTGAAACATCTAGATGTTCTCTTGTTTTGTCTTAGGACAAGTTAGGAGAATGAAAGTAGGATAGATAGGAAGCAGCCTAAGGAGCCTGACTGCAGGACTATTTGTGAAGACTGCCCAAACATTGCTGTACTTCTATAAATCTCCATTATACAATCCTGCAACCTTTTTTAAATTTTTGATGCTGTGTCTGTGGTCTCCACAAAGCAGCTGCTCACTATTTGTGTTTCTCTCATGTCTAGGGACTGCTAACATAGATTGGGCATCACCGCTCCTGAGCCAGGTGCTATGAAATATGTAAAGCTATTTCCCAAAGGGACTGCTTCCATTATCTTTTTTTTTTTTAAACAACTGTTAAAATCCTTCCTGTAGCTGTCTGCCATCTCAGCTCACTCTGGAAATGCCTTTCTCAAACTTGAGACAGCTTTAAGGAATGCTAGCAGCATACAGATGAGCACAAGGAGGAGTCGACAAGGCCACTGAATTGAAAATTGTACTTTTATTTCTAGTAGTATAAATTTGGACATCTCTACCGATGCACCGTTGTGTATATGATTTGCCCCTCTGGTGGTTTTGGTACTCAGCTCTGCTCCCTTTCCCTTCATCAGCCCAGACTCTGCTATCAGCAATACTGCTATTGAGACTGTTGTGATTTTCAGCACTGCAAAAACTGAGATCATGATTAAGTTCAACTTTTTTTAATGGGTTTTTATTTTGGATATTCTTCTTTTAATTTGGATGAGGTTTTATTTTGTATAGATACCTATACAAATCCATAGGAGAGCATCTGGACATAAATATGTAATGAAAAAAAGAACCTTAATAAGAACACACTAGCTTTCTGAGGAAGCAATGATAAAGAAAATACATACAATGATGCTATGGGCAAAACACATGGCTCGGGATATGCAGCTTTTCACACCAGTTATTAGAAATACAGGCTTCGTTTGTAAACACCTCCTTGTGTATTTGAAGAACATACCACAAAGAGTCTCATACAAGTTTAGATGAAACTGGAAGGGCTACAAGGGAATGAGAGTTCACTCAGGCAACATACAGCCAGCTCCACTGAGGAAAAAAATATTTGCATAGCATGCCACTGGATAGATCAGACGGTTGACGTTTTTATGTGCAGAATTCCAATTAATTCTGATCTTCATGAAGGAAATTGTTGTTTTTAAAATGGACAAAAATAAGAATATTCAGCTAATGCCTAACTGCCATGAGCATGGGAAAACCAAGGATGATACACCCATGCCTTCCCTCCAGCTGCCTTGGCAACTGCTGTTTCATCATGCTCAGATTTTCCATAACTACCTGGGAAGTTTTATGGTGCTAAACTTTTATAGTGGTGTCTTTTATTTTTCCAACTCATCTCTGAAAACTTCCCAGCAATTTTGATATCTCTCCTTCCTTTTTCTTTGCTTTTTTTTTTTGTGTGTGGGGTTTATTTCCCTTGCCATTATCACTTGTAATTGGCAGCTGTGTAATGTGTATAGTCATGGTTTTACTTCTTGTGATTTTTGTATAGGGCTGTCAGGACAAATCTCCTCAAGAAGGCAGTGATTTGGCACTGCTGCCTCAGTG
This sequence comes from Gallinago undulata, assembly GCA_026546715.1. Taxonomy (NCBI): domain Eukaryota; kingdom Metazoa; phylum Chordata; class Aves; order Charadriiformes; family Scolopacidae; genus Gallinago; species Gallinago undulata. The sequence continues at coordinate 31,186,304 of JAOTQQ010000003.1, forward strand.
GCACGCCCCTGGTTTTGTGCTGTTACAGTGGTGTCTCCCTTTTCCCATATAAATATGAGAATCTGTATTGGCTTGGTTGGATTCTAAGGAGCTGATCATACAGGTAAAAAGGGATCCTTTCATCAGGACAGTTCTTACAGATGATTATGATGGGCTCAGCTGCTATAGCAAGTTGTCTGAAAAAGTACTTGACAAGGCAGTGGTAGTAAGAAATGCATCTTCAATGTCTATCTATTCAGGTGGAAAATGTGCTATTAGTGATGGACTCTTTTGTATTGTGTTACATTCTCAGGTGTGAGACCCGGTAATTTCCTGTGTGAACACAGGGACTGAGAATGGAAGGTTTCTGTACTCGCTAACTTACTTACCAGTACCTGTGGTGGTCTGTTCTGGCAGGAGGAAGTTATATTCCCCTTAGGTGACTGAACATGATCACAGAATCAGCAGTTGTTTTCCAGTTCTCAGAAGTAATGGAGATAAGGGTAAACCTTTTACTTGTATACTGTTGGTGCTGGGTCCGTAAGCATCACTGAAAATGATGAAACGAAAAACCATCCAGCAGATGGGTTTTCCCTTGAGCTTCTCCTGATGTTTCTCCACACAGCAGATGAAGATGCAGCCTCATGCATCTGAATGATGGGTAAAGGGTGGATAACAGTCCCCTTTTCCCAAATCTATCTGTCTACTGCTGTTTTTTCACAATTTTGCATCCATTTTTCACAAGACCTCCTTTATATTTTATTGCTTTCAAGGCCAAAATTCTAAAAACTGAATTGCTGATTAAGGAACAGTTTGCCTTTTGTAGATTTGTATTGTGTCTTTGATCCAAGATGAAGACAGCAGAAACAGCCCCTGCAGTGAATGTTTAATGAGTATTTCACTGCACCTGGCAAAGGGGCTACATTTTTATGTGCTGAAGTGATTTTGGATCACATACTGACACCTTTCTGCAAAGGCTGCACACAAGCATGGGTGGAGCAGGATCCATCTATAAAAGTAGTCTAAAAGACTGCTCTGCTAGTCAAGCTTCTGCCTTGAGAGACATTGCAAATGCTCAGAGCACAGACATCCACCAATACAGCAGAGCCCTTGCATTAGGCACTCATTCTTTTGTCAGCGTGTGTTGCCCCTTACTGAAAAGCCATTCTGTCTTTCCTGTTTGTCTGTATTTCTCTGTACTAGATGTGTTCTCTATATTTCTTTATAACCATCTCATATGAAATATAAACACTACCTTGACATTCTCTTCTTTCTTTTATGGTTTCACTTTCTCTAGTCTGGAACATGTCTCTTCTTGAACAATATATTTATTAATGATGTAACTTTCGCTGTACTTAATACAGAAAACTCCAAATCTGTCTTGTTATGAGATGACAGTAACAGCTTGGCTGTTTTTAAAATGGGATGAAGTGGGTATGTGGGAATGTGCACCAGGTTCACCAATTTTAAACTGGAATATTAGGGAAAAGTATGAGAAGGGCAGAATACACTGTTCTTCTAGAAATGTCTGTAGTCCCAAGAAGGCACATCTGTAACTCTCTCTCTGATTAGCTAATCAGTCAATTGTCTACCAAAAAGAAGCTGAGCATAAAACAGTGTAGTCAGTGGTGGGCTGAACAGAGAAGTGGAACAGGTTCTTATGGGAATACTCTAAAAACACAGATTTCTGGCATTCAAGACAGCTGTGAGAAAATAGGTTTGGTCTGTGAATGTTCAACAAAGCTGAAGTCTGTCAGCTCAGCAATATGGCATGTTTAGCCCAAATGCTTCTAAACATATCTGCACTGGGAATTTTTTGGCGTTGTATTAATTCAATGAACAATGTAAACTTACAGTGTCAGAGTAAAACTGTAGCTGTATATCCCTGGATTTGCATCAGTAAATGTCTATACTTTAGGGATTTCAAATAGGCTTAACTCCTACAATGGGTTTTTTTTGTTTTTTTTTTTTTTTCTAATTAGTCACGTATGGCCGGTGTTTTAAACAGTTCTTCCCTGAATTTTAGAGATGTGAAGTGGTTCCAACTCCTCATGAACCTGAAGTATGGTCAGCATACTTTCCATGTGTGAATGAAGTACTGGCCAGAAATATCCTATGGTGTCATCTGAAATATTTACACTCTCTTGACAGCACAACTATTGATTTCTTAATCCTGTTAAAAAGAGGGAAGTAGCACAAAAGGCATGATATGTGGAAACATCTTGTTTCACAAGTCAGCAAAGATGCTTAGTTTGTGTCAAATTATCTGTGGATATACTTAAGGAAAATTTCAGTTCTACTGAAAGTCTGTAATACTGAGCAAAGCATTTGGTTGAACCATATTCATAGCTAACTATAAAATGTTTCTAGGTCATGTCCTGATATTTCATTACTCATTTGAAAAATAAATTTAAATATATGCAATAATCTGTAAAAGGAAGAAAAAGGTGGTTTGGACCTTATATATGTCCATTAATCTGCAAAACAAAATACGCTCAAGTTAATAGAGTTCATATTAATGTTGGACCCACCCTTTCAAAATCTACACAGGGGAGTAGTTCTAACACATACTAACAGTGATGTCAAGGGAACTGAAAGCAAAACGAAATAGAATATGCATATAATTTCCAGAAATTTCACAAACACACAGGAATTGTTGCCCTGACTATCAAAAGCTGATAGTCCCTTTTATTTCCTAGACATGTAAACAAATTACTGCTTTCAGATGTGCTTACATTTCAGGAACCTTCATTGTTCTGAAATCACACGCGTTTAAAAAAGAATATTTATCAGTTGTTTTCCAAATACAAAGCCCAATCCCAGAAACACTCATGCAGAAAAAAAGGCTGGTGGGATGATTTATCACACCTGAAAATTTGAAGCAACAAGCCTCTTCTCCATTGTACATCTGGTTATTTTTCATAGCATGAAACAAGCACATTTTGACAGATGTTAATGTCCACCTCATCCAGGAAGATGAGGCCCATCAGAGAAAAGCTACCTTACAGGTAATACATAATAACCGCATTTGAAAGTAGTATGTCTCTGTCCTGACAGAATCAGGAATGACAAGATTTCCTTGCAAAACTTCCAACAGTCAGTTCTAATGCAGGAATTTAAGAAATAATTTCTGCCATTTACCTTCTGCAGTATGCAAATTAACTCAAAATCCACTGCCAGGTATTTAGACTGTGAAGTGAAGAAAGCAGGGAAGATAAAACACAGGAGAAGAGCAGCCTTGACTCCCGGAGTGAAGCACAAACACTCCTCCAATTAAGCAGTGCACTCTGAATTTCTGTAACAATCCATAAAGCTGCTCTGGGCTTCAGAAAAAATTTCTCTGCATCCTGTCAAAAGCCAGGCTGTACTCTTCATAGGCACCTTCCAGTCCCTAGCACTTAGAGACTATGAATATGCATCTACAACAAATAAAATAATGACCGTATTTTCTATAAAGTATTAGAATCCCTTCCATCTTTAACTCTTGCTGGGGGATGGTGGGTTATGTGTATAAACCCCTCCTTACCTATTGCTCCATCTCTGCTGCAGGTTTCCTCCCTCTGCTGACACACACGGGTGCAGCGATGTTCCGGCGTGGGAAACCCTACAGCTACCGCTCCTTCAGTTGAGCCCCCAGCTCCGACCCGGGCACGCTGCCTGCGATGTCAGCTGTCACACCGGCATTTGGCAACATTTTGACAGTGACAATTGTTCTGCTAAGATCGGGTCTGACATTTATCTGTCAAGAAGGCTTCACAGGAAAGCTGTAAAGCCTTCTGCTGAGTTTTAAAATCTATCCACCTACACTGGAAGCAATTAATACCTAATCATCATAATCTGCTTGTAAAAAAGGTAAGTACTGTTATTCACACTTCCTGTAATCCAGCCTAAACCACTTCCAGTGGTTTTAGATGCCAACTAAGCAGCTCTGAAAAAGCTGTGCTGAGTCTGGAGACAGAATTCCCTCCTAGGTGAGCAGACAGGTTTCTTTACACTTTTGAGTTGCTGGCTGCAAAACACTTAGAAATGTATGCTCTCAGGTCAGGGTACAGACTATAGACTCTGGGGTCTGCTGGGCTTGTTCCCTCTATTTTCCAAATATGGTATAGGAAAATCTGGGTCAAACTATATCTAAAACACACTTTTCCAAATTACATGCCACATGAACAAGTGAAACTCCCACTTGCATCAAAAGGAGTTATGATCACCTAAGTAAAGCCATAATTTGGTTCCTCCATTCCCAGATATTCATCTCTTAAGCAGCATATTTTTAGAGAAAAATACTGGTTTGGAAAGGTAACAAAATAATAAAAATGCATGGGGAACTCAGTCAATATCAAACATATTTGAAAATATTCATTTCTCTGTAGTTCATAATCAGGCAGCTTATTTACATAAAAAGTCCAAAATGAGCAATGGACAAACACAGGTTAAATAAAAAACAGAATAAAAACCAATTTAAACCATACAGCATATTCCTAACCACTTCAAAATCATATAAAGTAGAACTGCATGATGAATCACCACAAAATTCCCATTTAAAAGAATGGATTTTTTCCCTGTCTTCCCATGAAATTCTGATTTTATTCATCTGAAAATGCTTTAATGAACTCTATAAACTATTTGCTTGGCAGAAAACTATATAAAACGAACAACCAACAATATAGAAAGGGGAAAAAAAATAATAACATATGCAAAATACCAAAATTAATAGACTTGCTGCTGCTCAAGGAGAATATACACAAATGGGACAAGAGCTGCTGGCACCAGACCACCGCTGACGGTGTGGTGGCTCTGGGAAGCTTTACAAGTGCACTCCTATGGTGTCACCACTCTGTCTTAAAGGAGGACAGAGCAGCTGTGGTGACACTGGAATACACTTTTCAGAGACATTAATTTAACAATGAGCTATTGAGGGTATCTCTTGTTACAATTAACATGGAAAAGCAGTAACAGTCTGACAAAAGCACAGTGGATGGAAATAGAACAAAAGAATAGCCCCACCAAGCTCTATACTGACCAAAATATGCTGTTTTAAAGGAATTTATTCTAAGATGCAAGTTTCTGAGAACGCGGAAAATATTCAAGGGAAAAAGGCTTGCTTTTCATTGATGACCTTGACTGTCACTGCTGGTTACCCCTGGCAACAGCCAAAGAACAGCTGGGTTTCAATAAAAGGGAAATGCAAGGGAAAGCAAGGACCAATGTTGCCAGTGAGTTTAATTATCCACTTTCATGTTTGTATTAGTAATTGGTTTCTGGGGTGTTGGGTTTTTTTCAATGTTTAATCCATATGGATGGCAATACCCTGTGCTACTGCTGTTCCTTACGCATGGGTGAGTGTCTGTTTTAAGAACAAACATGGAACTCCGCAGCCAGCGAGGGAGGCTTTAGCAATACCGGCCCCTGTACGAGGCAGCCGTCCCCCCCCCCGCTCCACTGCCCGCGCCTCTACGGGAGGCTGCTGGCTCCACCACTATACGATCTGCCTTCTCTCAGGTACTGAAGTCTCTCTGGTGGCCAGAACACTTAAGAGCAAAGCAAAACACCTTGTATTTCAGGGAAGACATGCCTGTAAAACCAGGAAACCCAGGCAGGGACTGATACTTGGTAAGCACGGTGGAAGTTTCAAGGTCACTGTAATTGCCTATTTTGCTTTCCTTTTTTGCCCTCAAGAAATAATCAAATTAATGATCCCATTTCCTGGCAAACCCAGAAACTCTATTAATTTTACTGATTCATCCTAATACAGTGATCACTGCCAAGAATTTATTTCAGTGTTTGGTGTGCGGTGAAGCTAATGTAATTTGAAAATTATAACATTGTAAGATATGTAGTGACATAGGATTGATTAAAAACGCAATTGAAATGAATCACATCCTTGCTCCCCTGGAAAGATTAGTTATGGCCAGTAGAAAAGAAAGAGATGAGACTGAAAACAACAGGGGCGTGGGTTTGAAGCAACTGAGCTTCCCCACATCGGCTTGTCACTGCTAATCCAGCCTGCAGCACACGCTGCGATGCCTTTAAATCACTGTGCGTGTTTGGGTGAAGACATTTTATTGGATATGAGCAGAATAACATCTAAAGAAGGTGTTCAGCAAATTTGTATTAAAATCTAACTCTTCTAATCACTAATTCTACATACTTAGAAGCCCACAAACATCTTGGTGATCTGCAATCTTAAAATTAATCAGCTTTAAGGAAAGCTGGAATTGTTCTAAACAATTCAGTCATGTGATTAAAGGGAAACAGGTGTAAGATGCAAGAGTCAGGGAAGAGATTCTACTTTGGGTTTTTGTTTTATCTGAAAAGCCAGCCATCTCATCTGTTGCATTCATTCTCCTTTAGGAAACATTAATCTGCACAGATGGTGAAACCTAGTAATCTCTGCTACCAGCTGCGGAGTGGAATTTTTAATGAAATGGGAATTTGAAGGTTTTCACAGAAAGCACTAGAATCACTCCTATTATTTCCCGTGATGCCCAAATTACTTTGACTGTTATTTGACATCTACTGTACTGTAAATATAACAGCCGCACCGATTCGGTCAGAGCCCAAATACAATCATTTCAGAACGGCCTTTGTTGTTTGCAAAAGCCAGATGCTGAAAGCATTTCAGTTGGAGAGAAATAAGTCAAACACACACCCTCAGCACATCTACCACAAAAAGGCTGAGAACTTATAACCTATTATTTGGAAACTTTATGCTACCTTTCTCTGAGATTAAAAATAGTTTTAGCATGTTTGTAAACTAAAGTGAAGCCAGAGATTAAACATAAAATAAGCTTTGTAAAGAAAGACGCCACCTAGAAAACAGAGAGTCACCATCAGTTTTTCATCCCTGTGATGTAAAGATTTTGGCTGAAGAATGTACTCCAGCACTAAGATTTTGGGCGGGGGGGGGGGGGGGGGGGGGGGGGGGAAGGTTGGGGACGAGGCTTCATCTAGAAAGAGAATCCCAAATGAACAGTTTGGAGTAGCAATCCTCTTCAATGCGAGCTAAACCAACCTAGAACTAAGTATGATGCCAGACTGATTTGTTCCTAGCAGTCCAGACAAAAAAAAAGCATCGAGGTGCTTTGGAAATCAGACAAATTCAGGCCTATACTCTGAAGTTTTTTGCTGTGTTGCTGTAAACACAATCAGATTGTTCAGCACTGTAAATATGATGATGTGAGTTAGTGAATAAGGCATTTACCCCTGGGGACTAGGGACTTGTGTTTTACTTGCATTTGCCTGGTTGATCTGGTCAGAACCAAAAGGCCAGAAGTTCACAAAATAGCCCAAGGGTAAGGTAAATAGTTTGGAAATGAATCAAGTAAATGATTTGTGTTATATGTATGCAGCCTCTATGGCAAAGGTGCCATCAAAGTGTTATGTCAAATCAAATCAATCAGCTAAAGTGCTATAAAATATGAATGCAGAGGGAATAGATGAGATCTTGATGTGAATAATAAAATAGTCTATAAACTACCTGAAATAAATCAATCTTCCTTTCATGCAGCAAATACAAAATGCAGTATATTTCATATTAACTGTGGCTGAAGTGAAAATATATTCAGATGAAGATACAATATTAGAAGTCTGTTCAATCTAGTGGAGGACAACACTGCCTTAAGTGATCATTCACTTCACAAAAGTCTAGGGGTCAGAGTTTTAAAACTAATTTAGTCCTTAAGATGCAAATAGACACTTGAAGTGTTTTTGAGAGACACAGACTCATTCTGGCACTAAGTTTTGTTGATGAAAATAGGTTTCAGAACATTTGTAAATCGTCATTAGGTATGTAACTATGTTAAAAATACAGAGCTGTTACAAAGTTTCCTCTGAAAATTCTGTAATGGAAGTGGCTTTATGTTTCAGAAAAAAAGTTTTATGGAATAGCTTTATATCTCTTGAAACTGTGATATTTATCCCTATAGTGCAGAAAATAACAGCATCAGTGTTTTTAATTAAAATGAGAAACAAACATTTTGATGGAAAGTGCAAAAGCTCTTCCAAATCTATTTCAACTAAAAAACTCCCACTAAAAGCATCTGGCTTTTCTGACTACTCATCAGGAAAGCATTCTTTTAGTTATATATAATCCACTAGTCAAATTCATGCATGAAAAATGTTACATCTTTGGCAAAAAAAACAAAATCCATTTACAAAACCAGTCCTTATTAACTCAAAATTATTTAAAAATTACATACATTACCATACTATTCTATTTCCTTCAGAGCAGTTCTCCATGTTATTTGGAATATATTCGAAAGTATAGAATAAATATGAAAATCTACCGGAGTATGTTCACTTCATATTCATTATAGAGATTGACAAGAGAACAGTAAATGGGTAACAGGAATTTGAGGATTGACCTTTGTGAGAAGGAATCCAAGCCAGTCTGGGAGAGCTGCTTTCCTAACCCAAAAAGGGACCAAACAGCTCCTGTTCCTTTCAGAGGGAAACAAGATTTCTAAAAGAAAGTCAGTATGTTTACTGTCATTAGCCTCAATTCCTACAGTTGAAATCCTCAGCACATCTTCAAATGACACCTGTCTTCCCTGAGAATCCACACAAATACTCTGCACGTTCAGGGTCTGACATATCGTTCTGCACTTCATCTCCTCTGCCCTACGCAGACACAACATGTGCATGTTTTCCCGAAATGGTACAGCACAATCTGTGGATGAGCAGTTACCTTTGAATGTATTCCAGCGACTGGAGATGAAACACATTTTTCCTGTGTGTGTCTTTTCTTATGATACAAGCGTCTGCTCTGAGTTTGCCTTCTCAAGGAGGCACCACAGAACAGCACATCCATCGCATGCAGTTGTTACCTGTTCCCCCAGGGGCTGCAAGCTCTCCTGCTGGCTCTTGGGGAGGCTGAGGAATCCCACCTCTCCTTATTTAGCCATCATTTTAGTGATTCAGGATTTGGCCTAGATAAACTTAACAGGGCACAATGGATAAAGATATCCAAGGATAGATCTGTGTTTCAGTAATACTGGTGCAAATCCAGAATTATACTGGATTTATATTTATCTGAGGCAAGAATGTAATGTACACAGGGTTTTTTTTGCAACACCATTGGAATGTTTTTGCATGCCTAAATGAGTAAATATTAGTTTCCCTAAAACACATTGCTCTTCTAGAAATGATTAAAGCAAAAGATGAAAGAAAAAAAACCTTCAGTCAACAACTACTTGGAATTGCTAACCAGATTTTTCCCCAAGTATCGCTTTATCTGATGAGTTCTGTTTTACCGCATATGGCTTCTTTCTAATCTAGTTACAAAACTTCTATTATTCCTTTCATATTTTCCTTTCATAGAAGATACTGCCTCAAGGACTAATTTATAAATGAGAAAGACTATGCTGTAATTCTCAGCAATAAACAGCAAAAACGTTGTCTTTGTGAAACACTGCAAATTATTAAGTATTCTTTCCTTAGACCATAAGTTTTCTTCCATTCATATTCATAGAAAATTACTGTCTTCCATGAGGGCTATTGACCTATGACTTATTCTCCTGTCATACAGTTTGTGCCAGCAGTAACTATCGCATCACTTACGTGTCTAACTTGCACCAATAGCCACAGAGATATCTAACTACTATGTGTGCCTGTAAGTTGAGGCTGGAAAATTGCAAGTGCAGTTTTATTCACTGCATTTGATAGGAAGCCCTGTAGGAATCTGCAAGAGTTTATCCAGTGGCACTCTGTTGGAATGAAAAAAAGACGCTCGTCACATTTTAAAGAAAATACTTTTGATGATCATGTGTTTTAGTAAATTACAATTGCTAAAAAAGGCTGTTTGGTTTTAGCTAACTCATAATTACAAAAGCAGTACTATTTGTGTAACAGAGATTCCCTAGCATTACAAATGGTATGACTCAAAATACTCCTCTTTCTAACCTCCTTCTGAAAGTGGCTAAACGTTTCAGCCTCAAGCATTTTCATTAGGAAAACTTCATAGTTGTGGGGCAAAGTAGACGTGAAGATACCATTGAAAAAAACATCAACCAACCAACCAAAAACCTAAGTCATGAAACATAGACAAAGGGAGTAGTGGCAAGAGCGAAAAAAGGAGTTGAGAATAAAGGGGGCCTCTCTGGGGTGGGGAGAGGGGGAAAGGAGACTATCATCAACAAGCTCCATAGCCATTTGAAGACATTTTGCCGCTTTTAGACCAAGCAATTGCACTGGAACTATCTCTTGTTATACTGTATGTGACACAATGAAAGCCACCCACACCATTAGAAATGAGAAGGAAAGATCTATTCAGTGAAATGAAGGCAGCACTACAGAACTTCCCAGTCCTTGCAAGACAAGGCAAAGAAAAGCTTTTATTTAATGGTGTGGCTTGTCGAGCACAGCTTGTCTTTTTGACGTGTTGCCGTGCTTACAATAAACAGCTTTTGGGGTTTTCAAATGCCTCAGCTTTGCTTCAGTGTGTTTAATCACCTGCAAAAGCCGTTTATTGCCTTGTATACTTCCCCCATCATGAACATTATCCTTTAAGTATAGGGCTTTATGGCGAATCTAAGCAGGCCAAATGATGCAAAGGTACAAGGCATATGAAAGCTGTGTGCGAGCACAGTCAAAATAAATCCATGAGGAATACAGACCACGAGAGTTGAAAGATAAGCTATAGTAATGCAGTGCGATGATTCATAGGCACTCTGCTTATCCTTTAAAATGCCTTGTTTGTTGAGAGCCACACTAGCAATCTCGTATGCAACTATCAAAGAAAGATGTATGCATTCAAAGAAAATTATGAAGGATCAGGATAGACAAAGCCAGAAAGGCTACTAAAGGGCATCTCTGTGTATTTTACTTCTGGAGGCTTCAGCTAAGGTCCTTTAAACCAGCTGCAAACATAATAAAATAAGCAGAACACTGAGAAAGTATTTACATGAGAAAATGTGGTATTACATAGAGCACATACACTTGTAAAGAACCTTTTCTAAAAGGGTATTAAGACCAGGAACAATTAATGAGAGGTTTTTGAATATAAAAGAGTAATTTCTTTCTCCTGCAACAGGCAGAGATAGAAAGATAGTTGAATTCAATTCAGGGATCTTTAAAGTTTTTTTGCAGGTATTTTTACTTTGATTAAGAATGTAATTATATCAAGTGTGCAGCAACTGGGCTGCTCCTGAGTTTGATAACAAATATCCAAAATGGTGGCCAGGATAACAATAAACCACGCAATGACAGTGACACACCTCCCTATTTAAAAAGAAAGTCTAGTCTCACAAGAATTCCTGACTTGTGTGTGCCCACTTCTTTACAGAGAAGGAAAAAACCCAGTGTATTAAAAAATGGAAAGATAAAGCTAACATAAATCATATACTGGAGGCAAAAGGATTGGAACAAATACTGCTCCTTGTCTTTAATGTCCTGAAATATTTACACACAGAAGGCATTTTAGAGCTATTGACAAGATGTTTGCCAATTCTTACTCAGTAAAAATTATGAATTTACTAATCCCCTGTGTGGTTTTAAACAAAAATTATTTTCCTTTTATTTAGAACTTTGGCTGCTAAGCGAGTTTTCCATGCCAGGAAAATTCTAAATTCTATCTTATTTTTTACCCGGGCTTTTGTTACATTTTGTGTATTTCTCCCCACTAGACCTCCTCTAGGTTTTCCTTACCAAGAAAAGCAGGTATTTCCTCAGGTTATTTTTACACACCTGTGTTAAGGCAGAGAAATACTAGTTAATGTTTCTGAAGAAAAGTTAGGATTAAAGCAAACAGAATTTGTTCAAAAGACAGAGACTCAAAGCAGTGTTGGCTGACAGAGCTTTCTGGAGGTTTCTAGTACAATCTCCTGCTCCAAGCAGCACCATCATCAGTCCTGCATAAAGCAATCCATGGCTTTATCCAGCTAAGTCTTTCTCATTAATTTTGTGTTGAAAAGGAAAAAGTGCGTACAGCTTGCACACAGTGTGCGTTCTGACGTATGTGTTCTCACTGACTTCAGTCTAACAAAGGAGAGTTCTTACCTTTTTCCTGTGCCTTTTGTATGCATTTGCGTAAGTATTGCATTGATGCCCACACAACTACGTGAAGGAAGATGCTAAATTTGTAGTTGTGGTTAATGAAATCCCATAAGCGGCCACAAGTCCTTTGCCCAGTCAATGAGCCATCTGTGTTCTGAAGCCACCAAAAAGCAGGACCAATGGCATTTCCATTTTACTAAAACTAACTGGGATAAAATAATTGTTGAATAGCTAACCAACAGTGCTGAGCACATTTATACTTGTTGGCTAGCTATACAGAACTTCTGCTTTCTTAGAAGTAATACCGGTAATGTCATATTTGTTACTGTATCTTGCTAGTGAACGAATTAAGTTTACCGCTTAACCAAGCATGAAATTATGTTTTCAATAATAATTCAATAAAAGCTGCATAAGCTGGGGATAATTACATATCTCATTGAAGAATCTGGTATCACCAAAGGTGTCCATTTTAGTCATTAAATAAAGTGTGTTTGCTCATCTATAGTGCATCAAGACAGAAAGCTGATAGCCCAGTTAGCTTCAATGAGCCAATAGAGGATGCAGGTAGTAAAACTTATTGATTGGGCTCAAAATGCCATAAAAAGATAATGAAATGTAACTTCCAATTTTGCAAAAAATTGCAAAATATATTTCTTTAATGCTTTGTGGACTCTTGCTACCATGGCCTATCTTGAGATGAGAACTATCCTTCTCGTTCTGGAATTGCTGTTCCAATTTCCTTCTGTTTGCAGCTGGTTTCTGTCTGCTCTAATTGGGTGCTCGTCCTCATGCTCTCTACGGTAGCATCATTCTTTTTCATAACATTTGATGTGCAGAACTCCTCTCTCTTTCTGTCTTCTCATGCTATTAAAAATGATTGCAGTCAGACTAACAGTAATATTTATAAAGTTTGTTGTAATAATTTGACATACTCAATATTTCATCTAGTACAGCTGGTTTATTCTCCCATTACATACACCAGATGCTGTAATATTGTTCCTAATTTATGCGTGGAGTGTTCAGTAACGGCTGGTACACACTTCCACGCTGTGCACCACCAGCTTACAGCTCACAGCACCACTCTCTCTCCAGTCATCACCTCCATGCCGCGCACAGGAAAAAGGTAGTCTCAAACCGTTAGAGATAACAGATGGCATCTGGCAGAGGCAGGAAGAAAAGTTGAAGTGTTGGCACGCATTTCACTTCTCCCAATAGTTCATCCTTAGGAATCTCTTTAATATATAGTTCATTGTGCATCCCTTTATGCATATGCAGGGCACAATGTTACTGGACAAAAGATTTTAGATGTTGAAATGGATATGTGGTTTTACAGCTAAAGGGCTTTCAGAAAAAGGCAAGTCTAAGTGGAAGAGATGAGCAATACCCATTGGCCAAAATAATATTTAATCCTTTCAGTGAGATAATCAGAGAGCCCAGAACCAGCTGAGGAAAGAGACTGTGTTGAGAATACCTCATTATTAACAGCATTATCAGAGATCCAGAAATGATAGAGTTTAAAGAATGATGGAGATGCAAGTGAAATACTGCCTGACTTGTGATGATTTCTGGGTGCTTTGTAGAGGTTTTCATTAGCACAGCCTTCAATGAACGAACATATTTTGGTGTCCATGGTGAATAATATATTCACAACTGTGTTTCTGATTTTGTATTTTTTGCTTATTTTGTAGGGCATGGGGGGTAATTGTTAGCAGTCCAGGCAGCAATACATGCAACATGATAGTCACTGAGAATGAACGATTGGTCTTTTCATTGGGATATGATGCCTTCACTTGCAGAGGTGAGCATTCATCATGACACTGGTCTAAGACCTCTTCCTGATAAATAATTCCTCCTCTTCCCTTGTACTGTTTTGGGAGCGTGGGAACAGGAGGTGATAAAGCAGCTGGACACATATAAACATCTTGGTGATATTTGCAGTGATACTCTAAGGGGAACTGAGTAAACCTTCAACTTCAAACAGCATTTAAAGAACATGACATTTGGAAAAATATCAGTCCATTCAAATATCCTGAGCTGTTTAGGCAGAAGTTTCCCCCAAACCACGGAGACGAATGCTGAGATGCCCACCACGGCTGTGTGAGCTCCAGACCAGCTGTGCAGTACCGACTCAGATACCCTGTCTTCATAATCATAATTTAAGATGATACTTGCAGATACTCCACTTGTTTTTCACTGAGCCAGCTATGGTACTTTTGAGCAGATTATTTGTAGTGCACCTTTAGCCTGTGACACTTACCATAAAATTGTGACCTTGCTCGGTTAAGTAGTCCTTACACCTGTTCTTGCATTGCAGTTTGTAATGGTTCTCAGAAGGCTTTGTGATGCTTCCCTCCCTAACTTGAATCTATCACAATAGTGAGAAAACGGCATAACATTTATGCTCAAATGCTGCTGGATCTTCCAAACAAAGTTTTTCTAAAACAATGAAAACTTCTTAGGTGAGACTCTCCTTGGATACTTTATTAGCATTTTTATATGAGCAATGCTACATTCTTAGTAGTTTTTTAACTTTATTTCACTTATGATGTTGAGTTCTCAATGCTGTACTCCCTGAAAGATATTGAAAAATACATATTTCTGCTGGAGAAATAGCAGCCAAACACTGATATGCAAAACAGTGACGTTAACAGTGGCAACCTACATGATACACAAGTTCTTTCTTTAATATATATCTACCCATGAAATTCCCTGTTTGCTACACAAGCTTTGATAGCTCCTGCCTTCACAGGCACACACTGCTTGCAATAAGAAACCAATGACAAAAGATAAGTGTCATGGGTAGACAATGGTTTACTTGCATTGAGAAGATTTTGAAATAGACACGTTAAAGTACAGAAGTTTTAAGCCTAAAGTTGAAATTTAGAGGCCTGGGTTTGTTGTTGGGTGTTGGGTGGCTAATGAATCTGAAAATCTCCCCAATATCACTGCCTTCTGTCCATACCAAATCCATCTTGGTAGGGAAGTTCTGGGTGCAAATCTCCAGCGTTCAGATCTGTCCCTGGGCAGCATCAAACCAAGAGACCCATTTAATGTTTCTTTTTGTCCTTCTAATTGAGCATAGCCCCCTAGTAAATAATCCCATATGTGTCAAATAGGGAGTTACATCCCAAACCATCTTCAGGCTATTGAAACCATGGCAGCCTGTCATTTTTAGTAACAGACTGAAAGAAAAGATCATGAATATAGATTTGCATCAAAATCTTAAGTCATTCAAAAGTAGCTATTAATGTCCATCATATAAATAATATGTTTTACAAAGCTAAACACAAAACCATTTATGTGGAAGGACTGTGATGATATCCAAAGTACATTTGTGTGATTAAAAATTATTAACATTTTAATCCTTTTTTTTTCCCCAAGCTTCCTTGCGCAGTATATTTCAACACTATTTTGGGTAGAGGTCTTAAACAGTCCTAGATGAAATCCTAGATGAAATAGGACTAGATGAAATACCTAGTTAAGGCAAAATACTTAGTGAAGGTAAAGTATCTCCAAAGGAGCTTTCAAGTGCCACCTCAGCACAGCTGTGTTGCCCTTAGCATAGCTCTGGCAGATGCTGAGATTTAAAGTCATATCTGTGATATATTTCTTTGCACTGTTTGTGTGGCAGGGAATGGAGGACTGCAGGATGTGAGTACAGGGATTTTACACTATCAGTAGCAAATTATGCTCATGATATGCTGCCTCCAGCTGCTGGCTAGGGCACAGAAGAAAGGATATTGGAGTAAAGGATATACCCATTCCTTTTTACTACACATCCAAAGAAAGTAAAGAAACACAATTTGTACTTATTAACCCTTGCCTGCTCTTCTCCTTCGCCTTACTCCTCATCCCTGGTACGTACTTCAAATGTATATCTATGTGGCAACATCCCATATAAGTTAGTGTATCCTATGCAACACCCTCTTCTGCTGAATAACTTCCCTGAGACAGGTGGCACTGAGTAGTTAAAATAAATAAGAGTGCAGTATGCAGCACTTTTTTTTTTTTTTTTGAGCAGTATGTCACAGGTTAGAGATTAGCGCTACTTATATTTATATGATGTACATTTTCATCTTGATCCCAAAAGCAGCTTTGAGATAGTCAGACCTTGTGAATTCATAACACTGAAATAAAGAATCAACTTTCTTGAAAAATTGGAATTATCTTTTAATAGTCACTTCAGATGCTCCAACTGCCTTTGTGAAACAATTCCTCAGGGCATAGCAACACCCATATGCGCGTCCTTTGCATGGTTTTAGGCTGTGATGCAAGTTATACACATTTAAGTTCAAATTAACTTTACTAAAGTCATCCTACTCACAGCATCATGCAAAGCTAGAGCTGGTGCAACAGAGACAATACATACATTCAAAAAATCAACAGTTTATTTCCTTACAAGTTTTTTTATTTCCTTATTTATTATTTCCTTTTTTCCTAATTCCTTATTTCCTAATAAGTTTATTATTTCCTTACAAATGATGCTGTTTCTTCAGACTGATGCTTTAATCAAATGTTTTACAGTGAGTTTTCGGATTCTGAAAAATTCTGGAAAATAGGCTGCAGAAGAAACCTTATATGTTCATTCACCTTTATATGACTGCTGAAATGACGAATGATAGGACACAGCTTTAGAAAAAGGAGGTAAGCTAAGTGTCTCTCACACATACACACAGAGACATACATACCAACACAATTATTTTTCCTATAAGACAAATATTCTAAAATGAAA
This sequence comes from Gallinago undulata, assembly GCA_026546715.1. Lineage (NCBI taxonomy): Eukaryota > Metazoa > Chordata > Aves > Charadriiformes > Scolopacidae > Gallinago > Gallinago undulata. The sequence continues at coordinate 31,203,006 of JAOTQQ010000003.1, forward strand.
CAGGAAGATGAACTGGATCCTAGAGAAGACCCATGAAAATGGGACTATTAGGTATATGGCATTTTCTACTGAGTCTACAAGTTATCAAAAGGAAATGTTTCTTTGTTTTAATCATCTCTTCACATTTGGCAGTTAAAACAGACTTTCCAATGATTTTTGGTAGTCAAGTTTAACTTCTTTCTCTTTTTTTTCAATTTAAAAGCTAAATTTTCCACTGTCAGACCTACATGGAGAGTTTGGGACTGTTTCTTGTTCAGGGACACAAGCAATAACTTGATAAAGAAGCTGGAGGTAAAACTGTTCAGTTATAATTGCTTTCAATTGAAAGTTACATAAAACAAACACTAGTTACAGATTCAGACACTTACCGAAGTGACACAGAGGGCCACCACACATCTATGCAATACTACTAGAAGCTATAATTTTCTGTCACTTTCTGCACAGGAACAACATATCCCAAATTAAAAAAGGGCAAATGCAAAAGGATTATTTTCACTTTCCAATTTTCTTGCAAGGTTCTACAACCCCTGTGATATACCCTGTCCCTTACATTAAGAACAGTATCTTACTCCCAATTTATGTACATTTTCCTCCTCTGCTCCAAAATCACCTACTGATGGTCTTCCTCAGCCTGTTGAGTGACACGCAGCTTAAATACCCCCAACTGCCTTACCATCCAGATCCCAGTTTGATGAGGAGCTGCTGATCCACAGATTTGTTTTTGATTATTAGATACAGTTCATTGACCACTGCTTCAGTTTTCTCCCTTAAGCTCCTTTCTAGCATCTAATCCTAAAATACATAGTTTAATTCTCCTATCTATAAGCAAACTGTGCCTGCTTCAATGCTTAACAATCAGTGATTAACAGTACCAGGAGGAAGAACAATGAACTTGCACTTTTCTCTTAACACCAAACTGCTACTCAGAATTCTGAATGGCACATTCGACTGCCACAGCAATTTGTATTTCACTTTGGCAGCAGCGTTATCTATCTCTGTCTCTTCTAGCTTATAGCAGAATTGACATGTGTCTATTATAATGTACCTACTCCAGCTGCAAGACAGGCAGAAATCCCTGCCAAATATATGGTGATTTTTTGATTGTATTCAGGGTAAAACAATAGAGGGAGATGTAAGGGAACTGTTGTGTGTCATGCTGGAGACATAAAACCAAGAAAAAGTTTCACAAGCACCAGATTTGTAATTATTTTGTGCTTAACGCTCCAGCCACAGAATAGGTTTACTTAACCTCAACTTTTATGTGAATGTACTGATGATAAGTCAACGCAGATCTTAGTTTATTTCCTGATTGTCTTAACTCATTTGGGATTGCTGCAACCCAACAACAAACCAGTCACCAGTCCATAGCTTTAACTATTTGTGATGAAAGTCAGAGTTATGTAAAAAACAGAAAAGAACCTTATCCTCAGGTTCCTCAAATGCTGTGTCCGATTCCAGTTTGTTCACTGGAACAGCTGCCACCAGCAGGCCATAAGCAATCACTGTGCTTGCTGCCTGTGTAACTGTTCAGAAAGCTGAGTTATTACCTTTCTCCTACAAACAGATCCTCAGCCAAAATGCATCTCCTGCCTAGATGGGCAGCAGACACCTCACATACATTATATAGTCTCCTCTCTCCACCTCTAAACTGGTTTCCTAATCTACACTCTGTTACAGAATTCCAAAGCAATTTGTAAATCATCTTCAGGAAAAATAGCCGGGATAAAAATACATACTTGATGGATGCAGGATATAAATGCTGATCAGCTAACAGTCAGTCTTGCCACCAGCTGCAATTGGCGAAGAACCAAAACGACAGTCAACATACTGTTAGAAGCACTATTTATTATGCAATATACTCACCTGCCAGCTAGGAAGCTGCAAAGCTCAAAGATTTGAACTCACATAGGAGAATAAACTAATACTGAAATAAAAAGAACTGAAGGAGAATTATTTTGAAGTGTTGATAAATAATTATTCATTTATCAGTTCAAAATAATTTCAAGCTGGGCTTATATTGATTACAAAGGGGAAAAAGTAAACCTGTCTTGGATGCCATGTAAATTATTTTTAAATGTTTAAGAAACTGTTCCAATGCTGTTTTTAAACACAGCTAACATTAGTTACTACAGCTGTGTAGCTATTTCAAGTTCTGAATATGTCACCTTCCTAAAGGACTGATAACTGTATGTCACAGGTACCTAACATTTGCTTTCCGAGAAGAAAAGGAAAAGAAGTCTCCAGTGGACACAAGCAGTGATCATAAAAACTGCTTTACAAATTGCAGCCTTTTGCCATTGAACTGAAAGCACAAAATTATAAAATGTGGAGGCCAGGGACCAGGAGGAGAGGTTCGTGGATTCTCATTACTTCTGGCTGGCATGGCAAGTGTTTTGCCCCAAATGAACTGGTGGCAGCTGAACAATAACTTTGTATATGCTAGCGTCTTCCCCAGGTAGCTTGACTTTCATAATATGATTCAACTCCTGTGTACAAAATGACACACAACGTCCCCATCCGTTACAGCAGGGCCTCGGTAAAAAACATTTCTTTGATATTGTGCCAAAAATACCCACTTTCAAGAAAATATTATCATATTTTACTAAGTTTCAGTATCTCATAGGTTTATTATTTTATGTTCATAACAAAAAAAGCAAAGAATGAATCATCCTTCTAAGACCAGAAAATGAGTTTTAACAATGCTGAAATACAAAATTATATTCCATTTAAAGCATCCAGGGCTAGGAGACTTGCACACTTTTACTATGACCACAGGTTCAGCGTGAGAGAAAAAAAATCTTCAGCTTTTTCATATCAGTGGTTATAGCCCTAAGTACAGAATCAAGTACAAAGACAAGATTTATTTTACTTTTACTTCTGCAAGGCTTGAAATAAATAGAGGCTTATAAATAGACCCAAGTGCAGGATGAAATAAATCCAAATAAGATACTATCAAACAATGCACAAAGTATATTAAAAGATAGAAAAAGGGCATTAAGAACAAAGTTGATACTTTTGAACATTCCTTTGAATATATCGAACTATTAAGTAATTGGAGGCCAGCTGCTGCTCCAATCTTTTTTGAAGCTACATCATTAGGAACTGAAAACAGGAAAGCAATTTATTGAAATAAACAATTGAGGAGGGAAAAAAGAAAGCAATGGAAAAGACCTTTGGCTACAATCAGTTAGCCCAGCTTCAATAATATCCCAGACTCTTTAACCTTCTAATAGATCTACTGCCCAATGTCCATAACAGCATATCTGCCTGATGTTTCAGCTACCATCCCGTTGAATGCATTTCCAGGGTTTGCTTTTAATTACCATGCAACTGCAGCTGAGATAGAGTTGAACATGTAATTTGAAAGGTCCTGCTGCCAAAATGAGAGCATATCCTGAGCTCTAAAACAGGGTACAATACAGCTTGTGGAGTAACCCCACTGAATCACTTCTTGCTAAATGTAGGATCTTCCAGGAAGTTTCCCATGGCAGACAAGTGACCTTGTTTTATGACACCAGACAAGATTAAAGATCAAGCAGAGTAGCTACACTGGAGCAAAAAAAACATGAGACTATGAAGAAAATTAGAAATACGTTCTTGTTAGGACTCCTTTACTATTTCAGTGGTGCTCCACTGTCACAGACAACCAGAAATTTAGAACACACCAAGATGCACATCTGAACCCCCAAATATTCCAAATTCAGTCTCAAGAAAGGATCACTGAAGTGACAAGGAAACAGAACCCCCAGTATAGACAGATCTAGACCCTGAACATATGTTTTTCCCTGGTTATGTTCTACTAACAGCAAAATTTGCAAGTACCTCTGAAATAATACTTAGCATATTTTCCTGTTCTAAACTCAACAAGGCTGAATAAACAAGTTACTTTAACCTGCTGTTTTCATTTTATGTCCACTAACACATTTGAGAACATGCAATACTGTAGAAGTATTAGAAATGTTAAACCATTATTTAAGCAGTAATACTATATTTTCATTTTTTATTCATTAAAGTTTTTGATGTTTGCATCCGACTTTCGACTTTCTAAAGCCACTCTAAATCAAAACATCATATTATTAATGCTCTAAAAATTCATCACAAATCAGTTTACAGATGACATTGATGTCTTATTGCTATCCATTCCTCCTGGACCATTTCTAACAATTCATTTTTTATATTCCTGCAGTGCTGAAATATGGTTCACACCAGTATCTGTCCTTTTAGTAATCACCAACCAAAGCTTGGCAGTTGTCATATATTGCACTCTTGAGAAAAATGCTAGTAATACTCTGAATTGATTGAACAGCATGGAATCAGAACTAGCTGGCAGAGAAACCATTTAACTGATTTCAATTCATAAATCTCTTTTCTTCTACCCTATTTTAGTTTAGAAACTGCTAACTATCACCATTATCTTGTGATGCACAGAATGAACCAATTATTTATACAGATATTAACTTAAATAATATGTGATTGCATTCGTTAACGTCTCCTAGGAGAAAGCAGACTTATAGATCGTACCGAGTAACTTTCATTTATGCACGCTGAGATAGAGAATGTATATAACAGCCCTTGGCCAGCAGACATCGATTTGTTTATTTCCCCAGAGGTCAACATGAGGTACAATGGCCTTCCTTGTCTTAAAAATAAAGCGATCTCAAACAGAACTTTACGTGCTTTAAACTAGAATTTAAGTCCTTGAGCATGACCTAAAATTATTAGTAAGACATGGCATCACTTACATGACAAGTTTCAACTAATTGGGAAGGATGCACTTAATGTCTAAAACAAATGCTGTTACAAGTTTATATGGGAAAAAAAAAAAGGTATGGCCAAGAACTGTAGTTCAATCTTAAAGAATCTTGGAAATAGAGCTCTTGAAATTAAGTCCACAAAGAATGAGCAGATCAAAGGCAGGTGGGCTACAGGTAAGGCAGGTGGGCTACAGGTAAGGCAGGAGACAAATTTTGGGGAACCTAAGGCAGAGCTCTTGGGGAAGGAGACTGCCAGCACTGGTGAATGGAGGAAGCATTCCCAACAGAAATGTGGGAAGTGAGGTGGTTTGTTCACCCACTATCATCCATGACAGTCTGGAAATCCCCACTTTGGAGACTGAACCCATAGCACTTACTGCCTACATGTCACTGGACCACACTGCCTTGTCAGTGAAGTTACTTTGTTGTCCGGTTGCTGATTGCCTTGGTGCTTATGTGAATCCAAAGAAAAAAAGCAGAGAAAGGAAAATGGTGTTTTTCTTTGTGACAGAGTGGAGGAGTGTGATTTGCATATTAATAAGAGCTTATATTGTTTATTAAAAAGGACTGTTTATCTGAAATGGGCTGCTTGTTAAATTCACTAAAATGGATAATCAAGAGACAAAGCTGGGCCTGAGAGAGAGCTGAAACTTGGGGAGTTTCCTCAAAAGCAGCATTTCTTCTGGGGAATTTATCTGCATGTAAACTCATTAAATATCTTGTGCTGAGATTCTGGATCTTGAAATCCAATTATCTGTATCAATGATACTCAGCTTTCACAACCTGAAAAGCCACTTTCTTAGGAAACGGAGAAGCACAAACATACAAAATAACAACACAATTCAGAATAACATCTAATGATGTTTGAATTGTAAACCCTATGAGTCAATACCGCACTGCAATTGTTGGACACCACATAAAGCAATATATTATTGCTCACTGGAACTTTATTGTGAAAAATTGGCTCAAAGAGGTATAAATATTTGGCAAATTGTATTGCCATCCATTTTATACCTAAATGGAATGGGAAGAATATTCTTCTCAACTTCAGATCAGAAGTAACTATTAAGTCACCTGCCGTGTAACAGGTCACAGACTGTACTTTTCTCCCCTTGTAGGCTGTAGGATAGGAATACAGTGGTGCTGTCCTTCATACTCTCAGACCATTCCTTTCCTCAGGAACAAGAAAATTATTATTTTATCCCCAAGTGGTCTAAAAAATTGTAGGAAAGTCTCGATCTGGCATACAAAGTAAAAAGGTTGTTTTCAAACTCAAATAAAACTGATTTCAACTTTAACAGTAAAAATTTTGTCAAAATTTTGAAGTCATTCTTCCAAGACTAACTGTACTGAACATCTCCTTCCATCTAGCTCTTAAGGTTTGACTCGCAGCTCCCGCTTCAAAAGAGGTGCATAATTTTGCCCCTGTGCAACTGTCTCTCTTGTCCACTATACATGGAAGATAGCTTATTATAACTTTGATTTGAAACCCTATCAAATCCCTTTTTTATTTATTCACATTTTTCTTAGGATCAGTTTAATAAAATCCTTTGATGTATAGCATAATCACAGTTAAGCCTTGTCTTAAGAAATTCCCTGGCTGCTATACCAATTGGTTCACTGCCCTGAAAACTGAAGTGCTTCAGCCCGTATGAAACACACCTCCATTTTTAGCATATGAAAAACATTACCAAAAAAGTGAACACAAATATACCACCTGCCAATTCAAATTCCCACTGAAGTCTCAACTATGAGCAAAGAATTTTTTTTTAAAAGCATTAAAATAGCAATCTTTTCCTCAAAGGAGATTTTTGATTCAACCATTTTAGAAACTTCTCTAAAACAGACTAACCACAACCAGAACAAATCCTGTTCTTGTAACATGACAAAAGGCCATCCCTGTCTGGCAGCAGCAGGCTCAGATCTGGGAGTGTGGTAAGAACACCTCATTACTGACACAGTGTCGCCCAGGCTATCTCTGCCTACAATACTTTATTAATAATCAGACATTTGCTTCACCCTGAGCTGGTACAAAAAAACAGTTCAACTCTTGGAATTGCTAAAGACATATTCTGAAATTCCTGGCTTTGACTCTCTGACAACTACCATGTAATTTTATTCTTGACTTTAATATTATGTCATACTGTAATTTATAAATAATCTGAAATATGTCAGCCTTTACATAAATAGTAGAGTCAATAAAATTCTTGTATCAAAATGAGAGAACCTCAATGCATTTCTGCTTAAAAAGCAAAATGGACATATTACCCTGAAATTTGGGCCATAGTTAGAAGCATTATTGTCCTTCAGTAAGTAACAATACCACTATTTTCTTTTTTCTGTGATGAAGCTTACATCGATTCTGATGTAAGTGCACGTGTGCCACCAGAACCTCCATAGGAAATACAGATCAAATTCCTAACATCTCATGCTGTTTCCAGCAGAAATCTCATTTGTCAAGACAACAGGAGAAGATAAATCGTTTTGGAATAACCTTTTGTTAGAGTCTCTGATATTCTAAGTCCCAATGCCTTTCCATCTGCATTGTTCTGTATTACAGATTGAATAAAAGAGAACTGCCTGCATGGAATAAGCAACAAAATCTTTAAAATACCCTTTTAAGCACCTCCTACATCAAGGAAGCGACATAAAAACATTATGAACTAATGACTATTTCCAAGAGTGCTAACAGGTTCAAGATGTTTTATTTATAAAATAATTTTAGAATTTAAAAGTATCAACCCTTCAGCTGGATAAACAGAATTGATAACTACTTTGAGGATTGTCCTTAAACTTGCATACTGAGAATACATTCCTTAGTGAAAAAAAAAAATCATTAAGCACAATCATTAGGATCAGTTTGGTTTTTGAATTGCTTTCAAATGACTACCTCTCTTTGAATGGTAATTTAGGAACCAAGTAGATCTCAGAAATTTTTTTTGATGCTGCACTCTAAAATGTATCTGTACTCCTAATTTTAATAAGTATTATTATTTTAGTAAACATAAATGGAAAGAAGGAGCTAGCACCTAACCCTGGCAATGCAGAAAATACTTCTAAGAACCATGTACGTGAAATGTCCATAACTATCCTATTGATATAAGCATGAGATTATTAAAAGTGAAATATGCTTGGGGTCCAAATTTGCCTTAATTGTTTAGATTTGTTACCTTTCTGCATTTTTTCACTGTATACACTCATAAATAGAAGTCTCAATTCTGCTTCTGAGCACTGGGTCAGCAAGCACAAATGCATATGCTTGAGTGTTTTTCAAATTCATAGCCAAAAGTAATGTCTTGTGAATTATTTTGACTTGCATGCATTAGCACAATGATTCAGTATCTGAGTTGTAAAGCCTTGTAGAAACATTTACTGAACTAAAATTCTGCAAATTTTAGCGCCCAATGTACCTTAGATACAGTATACATATATATAGTATAAATGGGAGGATACGATAACTGATTAGCACCTATCACCAGTATTTCCATAGGTACATATATCTCAGACAACAATCTTCACCCATTTGCAGAGCATTATTTTGTCAAAATTGTTTCCTGCCTTCACCTTTGATCTCCATGGACAGGCCTAGAAATCTATGTGCCTGAGCCATGGATATACACATTATCTAACCCAGAATGATGCTGGTTTCATATCTCAGTATATTAAGATACACTTTTCAAATCTTGGTAAACAAGATACAGTTTGGTCTGAAATAGAGCTTAATAAACTAGTCAGTTTATTGGTGAAAGTCACTTTACAACAAGAAATCATCATGCTGATTTTATACAAGTGAGATAGCCTTTGCTAAACTATCATTTCCATCTGATCCAATATCCTTGGAGATTTACTTATGATCTATTAAAATAAATGTTGCCATTTTTTTTTCTAATTCATATATATAAGATGTCCAATAAAAAAAAATCTTCTTATGATTGCCAACATGGTGTAGATAACACAGAAACTAGATTACTTTTTGAATACATCTGTCTGCCTGTCCCATGCTGAGCTGCGTACCTCATAGTTCCTTTTATTTCATAACACAAAGCAGCTCATTCATCCTTTCCTACCCCTTAATGTGATGGCACTGCAATGTTATCCTTTAGCTTGAATAGAAGAAAGTCCTGGCCACCTTAACATTTTTAGAATAGCATCTTTAAAATGCAACTCAGGATGAGCACCAAATTTAATTATAAATGTGGAGTTTATACGTGAGATGCTATTCTTCCAGATAGCAGAGTTTCAAGTAATAGTTAATATGAAAATATAACTTGTTTTCATACCAGAATATGATAGAACACATACCTTTCTTCCCCCTGTATTTATGCGAAGTGGAGTCAAGAAGGGATCAAAAATCATATGGCTGGTTTCAATATTGACAGGGGACTGTCTTTTCCCAACAGAGCAAAGATTCCAGGCTGAGTTGACCAAACCCCAAAAGGAGGGAACTGTAAAACATAAGAAAAGTGCAAGTTTAAGAAAAGTCTGGGACTACTAGAGAAATATGTGCAAGAGAGATAGCCAGGTAATGAAAAATGTCATACTGTGTACAAACATACACTGAAACTGAAAACAGGCAAATTCATCTAGTACTTGAGATTTCAAAATTCATACACAAACACTAAAACATAGTGTTGCATATATTTTTGTATCAGGAAAATAGTGTGGGTTTTTTTCTTCTTTTGAATCTACCTAGATACAATCCCAGACTGAATTATAAATAGCTCCTTTGCTGTTAGTATTATAGAATATTTATTTATTGAGCAATACAAATGTGACTCACTAGTCCTTATACTAATTTTGCGTACCTACAATGTGTCCTTGGACTGAAACGGTTCCATTCTACTTAGCTTTTTAAAAGTGTTCATTTAGTAGAATTCTTTAAAAAACCCCAGCATTATTACACAAGAAAGCTCACACACCGTGATTGCAAAGTATATAGGGCAATTTGACTTTATCTGAATTATTCTGTAGTTTTGTGTAGCAGGTGAAAAAATTCCCAGGTGAGAACGTTAATGCCACTTTGGGCTTTATTTTTTCTTTTTACATTTTGTTAAAAGTTTTCATAACCTTTGAGCCTCAAAGCATTCTTCCAGTCTACAAACTATGTGACCCAGACTGGGGGAAGGAGAATGTGGGTGAGTCCTTGGGGCAGGAGCCCAGGTGTTTTGCCCAGAGGGTGGAGCCAAAAACAAGCCACCAGCTGCTTATAAAAAGCTGTTGTATCAGTGTTGGCAATTGTATACAGGATTTTATAGTGTGGATGCTTGCTTCTCCTTGTGTTTTTTGGCTACTCCAGTGGGAGTCACAGACTGTTGCTTGGATTTGAACCTCATGTTTGTAATAGACATAACCCATTGGGAAGACACTTCTTGGGGGGAGACAGGTGAAAAATATCTTCTGAGTAGCGTAGCCTCAGGAAAATGGCTGATCCTGCTGAGTGTTTTCCTATCATGTTTTATAGAACAACTCAGTTCTTTTTGCCCTCAAAGTTGGAGTGTGCTTAGGTGTAAAAGTTTGGTTGGGTTAATATATAGCTTCATGCAACTTTTATACAAAAGTTTCCCATTTCCACTGGAGACTTACAAGACTACCGAAGTTCCCAGAGTGTGTTAAATGATAGGGCTAATCCTCTGAAATGGAATAAAATAAATGTAGTGTAGTTCAAAATAAAATAAAGCACGCTTATTTACTTGTGCTTTTTCTTAAGAGAAATACCACAGGATCTCACTTCAGATTTTGGCAGAGAAAAAAAACCCACCTTATTTATGCCAAGGTCTAAAATAGAAGCTTAGGTTAATTGAGATAGCCTGGTTTCCCTTGATAAATCCCTCTGTCTTGTTATTTGAAAAAAAAAAAAAAATGATGCTACTGTAGAGCTGTAGGTTCAAGAGGGAAAATATGAAAAAGGAAATCTGTTGCTTGAACAGTTTTTAATATTGCTAAAAAATATCTTCTGTGCAAAATACTCTTTGTAATGAAAATAAGTTTATTTTAATAAAAAAATTAAAAATTTTAAAAATAAATAAGCTAGACATAGTCCATTATCTTCAAGATCATATTTCTTAAAGAATTTATGATGTAACTGGGATTGTCCCAGAAAAGCTGCACTGGAACATAGCTGCTATGAGGGGATGTTTTATAATGTTATTTCTGTTTTTGACAGGGAAACCGTGGATTCTGTACAAGGCCTGTCATACCAGCCCAGCACTGGAACATCAGTAAGGTGGAGCTCCCATATTGTGATGATGCACCACAAAGGTTAGACCTGTCACCCAGACATGTAAGTCTGATGCATTCTTTGTTTTCTTTCTAAATGCCCGGGAAGCTCATGCTAAAGAATTTCAAAAAACGTGCTTGTTACTGGTTCTGTTATGTGTAGTTAGGTCAAAAGAAAGTGCAGAATGGCAAACACCCCACTGATCAGAACGACTTTGCTTATACTTCAACTGAAGGTTAATTAAGGATGACTGACCTGAGACTGCACACCTAAGTTAACTAGTGGATGGGGATATTACGCAATATTAACGTCTGATTTCATTTAAAGTAATTAGTGTTGCTGCTTACGTGCTCAAAGTAATAGAAAGGTATTCAGAACCATAGTGGGAAAATCCATGGAGGCTTCATGTAGGAAACCAAGGCTTAAACGTAACACAAGTGCTGAATTAACTGCTTAGCCTAAAGACATTAGTGTATGAAACTAGGAAAACACATAAAATACTCATAATGTTACTATTCCAGCTTAGCTAACAGACAAGGTTCTCCTAGGGGTTAAGTCATTAATGAAGCAGTATCTCCTTCACAACAATTATGTTGCATTTTCATGAAAATCTAGCCATGTATGAGTGGGAATATGCTGCATCTTTGTGTATGGACCTCTGAGGTGTTTTAGGCAGCAGCCTGGCTCTTGTGCTGCACAGGAACTACTATTACAAGCTAGTTTGCACACAGCCCACATACTGGCTCACAATCTCATTTAACAAGGTTCTCCAGCTACTGGTTATTCTACCAAAAGTTTCTGTACACTGATCATGCTATCTCTGCCTTTGTCTATAAACCTCCCTAAACGTATACTGTTTGAGAGCTGATTTGTTGCACACCTGTTATGTAGACATAAGGTGATAAGTTTTTGTCTGATTGATGTCATGCCTTCGACCTTCTCATAACAGAAAGAAAATTGGATACATTCAGAGTTTTTCCTCTATATGTTTGCACACTATGGACAAAATACTTCTTTTTTTTTTAATGTGTGTGTTATATGGGGAGAAGGTGAGGGGGATTACTTATATTTTATAGCTATGCAAAATTCTCTGACATCCTTATTCAGTCTGTATCTTATTGCAGCTACTCTTTTTTTCAATTTACTGGGAACAATTTATACTAAGATATATGAAGATGCTCTGGTATCAGCATGACACAATAGAATGAGGGATTCTGATGGCTTTTACCAAACCTATGCATAACAACAGTGAAATAATAGCAGGTAGAACAATAAAGCAAGGATTGAATGCTATCCTAGTGATGAGTACCAAGGATTTGCCTAAAAAAATATAAGGCTCCTCTATCCAGAAAAAAGCAATGAGTGAACAGTGTTCCATTAGGATGCCCTTCTGTAGGTACAGCAAACTTGCAAATAAGCATAATGGTACTGTCTGCAGTGCATGTTCATGGACATGTAATGGTCTGCATTCATGTTGTGAGAGGAGGCAGTAGTTTTCCCAGTATGGGGTCAGAAGTGCATGCTGTGGACATCTTAAATATTACTTGATCTTAAAAAAAAAATAAAAATGGACTAAAGGGTCTAGGTCATGAAAGGGTTATGGACAGTTAAACACTATCTCCTAATCACTTGTCTGGCTGTCAAGGGCTTGTTTATAAAGAAGTTTCTCAGAGTTCTACCCCATGCTCTCTTTCTGCATCTTGCTCTTAGCAAAGTCATAAGGAGTTTGTAGCTAGAATTTCTGTGCGGCACTTCTTGACGAGTCCTCGTGAGGCATTGACTGAAATAGTTTGATCTGGCTCAGAAGAGAACAGATGCAGCGTTTGGGGTGGGGTGAGATGACTCTGCACTTCCTAGCACAGCCAACTCTGGGGACACAGCACTCGTGGGGGTTCATCTGGTAGCAAAGCTGCCCTGGGCTGTGGCTGCTACATTCAAGTCCTGGCTGTGATTTCAATTCTGCAATGACTGAAAAAGATGAGAAGGCCATGGCCATACCTGGTGAAGTGTTACCCCATCAGCTATCAACCTCAAAATCTAGGAAGTCCTTAAAATTACTTGATTTTACTTTGGAATGTGCCTGCAATTGCAGAGAGCTGCTCTGCAAGGTTTCTACACCAAAATCATAATCTTTGTTTCTAAGTGATAGAACATATGAGAATTTATTTTATATAAAATCCCATCTCTCTCTGCTTTTCTCTTGATGTAAAGCTCTGATCTCTAGTTCATGCCATGATGAATCACTGGAAGGAGCCATTCTCAGTTGTTCAAAGTTTTCAAAGAATCCTGTCTTGCCCCCTCTCCCTGCACCACCCTCCTGTTCATACATTTGCTTTATCTTCCTGGGTTCTCTTATCCTTAGCTCACAGCTTACTTTTGTTAAAAGTTCTTAACCTTGGCAACACACATGATTTATTACTGCTCTGGGAACAAAAGCAAAGGGCAGGCATGTTTTGTGCACAGAAGGCAAAAGATTTCTATCATTGCAAAGTTGTGTAATATCCAGGAAATATCCCCATATTTCTCAGTACAGCTTCCAAGTTCAGGGGAAAACAGTAGTCTTTCTACTATGATCCTTGTGTAGTCTCATATAAGTACATGAGATCATATACTGTGATTCTGAGATAGTACAGCAGCAGATCAACCAGAGAATAAGGTATCTGGGAGAAAAGCATGCTTTAAAAAATGGCCATCCTCAGAACTAGATACAAATGGAAAGTGTTCTGCCACCAACCCTCTGTCCACCTTATGTGTCTCACTGATCTGATAGTCATGCTTTCTGCAACTGGGCACTTGGAATAAGTAGGACATTAACTAGTGTTAGCTGCACAAATCTTTCACTGAGGAAACAACCTCTGATTTAGGTCTGAGCAACACAGGGACTCTGGGTTAGAAAGTAACTACAGAAGCAACACTTTGTATAATAGAATCTATTGAATTCTACATCTTTATATGAATGAAAATCCTTATGTAGCTGATTATTGTGTAACCCAATGAAGAACTACATAAAAATGAGGAATCTTGTTTAAAAAGAACCCTGAAATGATAAAATGGCCACTGGGGCTGCCAGAATATAAGCAAATTTTTAAGGTTTGAAAGGGGCCATTGTTTGAAAGGGGCCAAGAAGCTGTTAAACTGTAAGATAAAGGGAGGGGCTAGAAGTAAGAAAGCATCCTTCAAAAAGTGGTGTCCAAACAAGAAAAATGGAGAATATGATAAACTCTGACAAGTTAATTATAAAACTAAAATAAGACAAGCAAAAAAGATACTGAAGAATAATTTGCCAAAGGCATAAAACCGTTATCAACTGAATGAGAGGGAAGGATCCTGTCTGAGTCTGTAGGGGCAGCTGATGATTAAGTTCTAAAAGGAGCACATGAAAGATTATGTAGCAGCAAAGCTCTATCAGTTCTTTTCCTTATTGCTTACAACGATGCCTAAGGAGGTGCCACAAAGGAGCTTCTTTATGGGGAATGAATCTGAGAAACTGTCTCAAGATCAGGAATCAGAAAAATGACTTTTAGTATAAATTGATAAAATGAAAAAATTCATTAGGGTCAGTCAGAACTCTAGGACAAATACAAGACTTGCATTGCCAAAATGCACTTAAAATCTGCATCAGTCTCAGAGAAATAAAAAATAGCAAATGTGATCCAATTTTTATGGTGTTTGTTTTTATAGGTGCTTGTTTTTCCCAAGGAATCTTCTACTGGTCACTGTCAATAATAGGAAATGAAGTCTAGACAGTGAAGTTATTTCTGTGTCGCACTGCACTAAGGCTATAATTTTGAAGTTTGCTCAACTTTGAAGAGTACGGATTTTTCTGAATTAAAGTTGCTCTAGAGTTCATGAGTTTGAATAAAAGAAGTCAACTTATTCATGCAAAAGAAGTCAACTTATTCATGCAGCAGATCCTTGTTTATATATTTAAGCTTTAGCATCAGCCCTGGCAATAGCATAAAACACAATCAGATTGTATTTGTGCAGCAATTATTCTTGCCCTGTGTAATTACTGGTCCCTCAGATAAAATCTCAAGCTACTTTATTGAAGCTGGGAATTGAAACCACAGAGAGAATCAGCTATCTATGTACATCAATAAAGCAGTCCATTAATTATTTCCACCTACTCAACTTGAAGAAAATTACCATACTAATGCCTCTGGATAACCACATGACCTGCTTTGCTTCTACATAAAAGCCAAACGTAAAGTCATAAAAGCTTTGAGAGATAAATCAGAAACACCAAGGAAATGACAGTATAGAATGGCATTCGTGTAATTGGTCACAGAAATCTCTAGACTGCAGTAATATTAGACAGTATCACAATGGTTTCAAATTTGAGAACTGAAAGTAGTCTGATTTCTTTTTAAGAAGCAAAAAGTTGATAGCTGAAATACATCCTCAAGAGTAAGACAGCATTACCATTGCTCAAAAGATGGTAAAAAAATTAAATTTTTTCATCAATAAATCTTGAAACGTATAAAAAAAGAGAACTGTGAAGAACGCTAACAGAATCATATTACATACTGCTATTTTCATACTGGTCTGCTCAAATGTCATATTCTCTCTGTAGGAAGGATCCTCAATGACAGGAACAGTTCAATAACTGCACTGGCTAAATGAGAAAGAACAGAACTGGAAGGGGGAAATGAGGAGCTAAGAGTCTGGCAGTAACACTTTAAAAAAGTGTTACTTTTCTGCTATGCCTTTGATAAAGACATCCTCCAATGCTCTCTTCAATTCACCTTTTCAATTATAGCTGCTTATTTCTGCCTAATTAAATATTTCCCTCAATTAAGAGTATTACCCAGAAAAAAGTATTTAGCAATCATAATTAGTGACCTCTAACCTTGCAAAGCTTTTGCTTATTTTCACCTACACATTTGAGACATCAGTGTAGAAAACACTACAGTTTCTTTCATTACACCGATTAAACCAGACTAATTCACTTTCATAAATTATGTTAATCTTAGGGTAAAGAGCAGTTATACAACTGTATATAATTAGGGTTTTTTTTTTTCCTGCCACTTTGAGTTAACACATATACTAAAACTATACAATCAAATACTACTTTATTGTTCCCTTAGAAATATAGTTGTTAAAAATCATATATTATCTCTTCTTTTTGCATTATTAATGTGGCAGGAGTAGGAAGGGGTGTATCTATATGGTTGGACTAGATGATCTGAAAAGTCCCTTCAACCTAAGCAATTCTATGAATCTATAGGCAGAGGTATATCCAGGTCCAAAACTAAGCAATTTCAGTAACAATCTTCTAGGGCCATTTTTACTACTATTCTGAAAATATAATGTACTTCTCTCTCATTCCAATCATAATGATATACAGTCTTGTGGAAAACTGTCTTTCTGTGTAATGTTACTGAAGTTCCCACTGCTGAAAGATTTAACATAATTATGTCAAGAAATTGAAATGAAAACAGATGAAAGGACAGGTTGGTTTAAAGGTTAAAAAGAAACTGCAATGTTTAGTGGAGTTAGCACAGATTGCTCATTAGAATGTCAATCTTGGGTAAAGGAAATCCTTTTTGGAAAAAGCTAAAGATGAAAAAGGGGAGGGGAGGAAGGCAACACCATCTCCTTATTTCCTCAACACACGACACTGAGCGTACAGATGGACTGGATCAGTGCCTGTGTCTGCTGTTCGGTCACTGGGCTCCCTTATGTCTGCCAGTGCCTGGGCTACCCGTATGAGTAATGAGCTGCATCAATCACTTGCCACTCAGCTGGCTGTTTCTAATCAAGTCTGGTCAGTCCCTCAGTCATTAGCCCCTGCCAGGGTTCAACAGATCCCCCTTGAAGCAGGTAAAGAACAAGCTTTCCTGATGCCCATGGTAATTTGGGGAGTTGGAAAAGAGGGAGAATTTCACTTGGGCTTAAATGTAGACTCAAAGGGAAAAAGATGAAATTAAAAAAAGCCGCGATGGTCATTCTGCTCTTTAAATAAGCCTTTGCACTGAAATGCAGGGAACCCAGCTTTTGAGCTATTATATGATCTCTAAAAGTATCCTTTCCCCTTTGTGTTTTGTTTTTCTGCTTGTGCTGTGGTTTATGCTGTAAAACTGGCAACTTTGGTTGTTGTTATGAAAAGGAATGACTGTTCTGAGGCAGGGGGAGTGAGATCTTAGGTTTTAAAGAAGATCCAGAAAAAAGTGAAGAAAGCTTCACATAGATGAAATTGGAACACAGGAGAAAGTTGTTCAGAGAAAAGTAATTTTGAACTTATTGTTTTAAGGAAAGGGGAAAGACTGCTTATCCAGCAGATAACTTGAGCGCTGTTCTGTAGATTCAGCTTTATTTTAATGTCTTTGGGATACTATCGATTCCTTTTGCTGAAAAATATAAATGAAAGAAAGAACACAAAGAATTACAAAAGACAGCTTATTTAGTCTATCAAAAGTGCTCTTTCTGGATATCCCAGTGCTTCACAGCATAACGGTACAAAAACATAACTCTCAGATAGTAAGCTGGAATTTAACTATTTCTTGCCAAATTCCGTATATGTCTACATCGGGTAGCACTTCCTTTGTTAGGATGAATATAATGAGCATCACATTCTGAAACTGCAGGGAATTAAGGGATTCAGTTTGGAGAAAGCAGGAACTGAGGTGTAAGGATTATGTGTAAGGAGCATCCAGTAAGGGTTAACCAGTCCTATTGTCCAAAACACCTGTGTGTGTGACAGCTGCCTCTTGAGAATTACTTGTAGCTATGCACTACTACGCTTTCCCACAAGATTTGAAGCTAACGACAGCAAGTACTGCAGAAATGTCCTGGCTCTGCTGACTTGCAAAGACAAGTGAGGAGCAAGCACAGAGTTCACCACCGAGTGCTGCAGTTCATATCTGCAATGACAGTTCAAGACAGAAACACTGATGTTCTGTGCTCTGGTATTTTCTAGAGTAATCTGATTTCTGTGACCCCATTCCATGGGGCTCTGGCCCTGCCTGGGGATGCTATTTCCACAGTGAGATTACCAAAACTCTAACTTTCATTGTTCTTGGAAAGGCCAGAAGTCCTGAAGGCAGCTAACTAGATGCATTTACTCACAGGCTGAAAAAAAGTAGTCTGGGTAATACTGACCTCTTAGAAGTTCAACATGGTGCTGCCAAACCACAACTCTCAACAGAGGCATTACTACAAAACATTTTGGAATGGAAAGAAACCTTGGCCTCTCCTCAGCTGTTACCTCAAAATATTCAGCTAATCACTGTCCAGTGTTTGATCTTTCACTGAGTGACTGCTTTTCCTGACTGCAGTTACACTGTGGTAATTCTGTTAGGGAAGAAAATAGTCACTGCCAGCTCGGTAATATGTTGTATATACAGCATGTGGCACACAGCCTCTGCAGAGATGCTGCTGCTGTGCACAGAAGCCAGCTTGTTACCTTGGAAAGCCTGCATGGTTGGGAAGAATCTAGCTCTCTTGTACTGAGTGATTTGTTTGAAATACTCCTGGGATATTTCTGCTAACCTGTATCTGCAACAGGCAGAAGCAGAAAAAGAGTAATGGTCCCTCTGATTCAAGATGAACCTGGTTGCATGGGAGTCCTGATAACTAAGGATCTTCTAGATAGGTCTCACTTGTTCTCTTCTGTCTTTCCTCTGAATAACAGTGTTTGTATTTTACTGGTCTCCGCAACATTTAGGGAACTTGGCACAGGAATTACCTGTGATGTAAGGGAATAGCTGAGTGCAAGGCTATTTGTTTGGTTGGTGCCATATTATCCAACTTTTGTGTTGTGTGCACACCACAGGACAAATACACTGCATAGAAAATATAATGGTTTCCTATCCAGCAAATCCCTGCATCATCAGTCAGCTGAATATCAGATGGTAACCAGTATAATGAGTGTAAGGCTGGCCATTATTGGCCTAATTTTCAGAAATGCTGAAATGCATTCTCTGAATTATCTGAAATCAGGTGAAAATAAGAGAATATGGGAAAGGATTCACTTTTTCCTTAAAAAATGGGCCACTTACATAATCTGAAAAGTCTGTCAGTGTGGTGCTTGTACAAACAACATAAATACTGAATAACTTCTTAAAAAGGAAAGAAACTGTACTTACAGGACTATCTGTAAACCCCTTACAAACTAGAGGAAAAAATGAAATTATTCATCTTCACCAAATGTCTAAAACGTAACAAATACCAGGAGAGACATTTGATGTTAAACACATCTTCCTTCTTCAAACTCCAAACTTACTTCTGCTTGTTAGAGCTATTCAAGATGGTATGTCCATGGTCCTATGGGCTTTTGTAGCAAATGCAAGGCAAATACTACATGCTTCCTCAAGTTTTTGCATAATTATTATTCAAATAATTTTTCTGGTTTTAATATCCTGTATGAACTTGCCATTATTAGGAACTCCTCTATCATTGGATTAATTGCCATAAGTGTTGCTCAAATATACTGCAATTTTTTTAATGACGAGGTCATATTTCAAACCTTTTGGTCCATTAATGCATTCAGTTTTGAATTCTGCTGTGAATCAGAGCTTCCAAGCAACCTTGCTGATCTTGCTGAGGCTGCTTTTGGACAGATACAGCAAATGAAACTGCTGAGTTCTGCTGTCAGTGAGGAAACATTTTGTAAATATATTGGTTTTCACAAGGCTGTGAAGGTTCTTAAATACTCACCTAAATGTGTATTTAATGGTACTTGTGAGTGTTTTGCCATTTACTTTGAAGTTTCTGTATTTGCAGCCAAATGCAGAGGAAGGTTCTGCAGCACTGCCATCAGACAGGCTAACTGGGAAGGTTCTCAAGCTGGTTTTATCTGCAAACAAACCAACCCCCAGAGCCCCACCCATCCCCCCGAAACAGCAGAAGAAAAGGCAAATAAATACTCTAGTCATTGTTTGGGTGTGGAAAACGAGAGGAGAGTGAGTGCTGGATGTGACAGGAATCTAGAAAGCGGTACGGGGGGGTGGTGGGAGTTTGGGCACAGTGTGTAGGGGAGGCAGGTGCACACTGATCCACCGCCATTCGATGTATTCTGTAAAACATGAAGATAGCCTGCAAGTTTGAGCAGTTACAGATTCAGCTTGGAGGGGGTAAAATTTATGTTGAACCTAGCTCAGAATACAGATTTCGATCTCTACACTTACATCCTGTTGCTGTCCAAATTTGAAATCAACACTCTGCAAAAAATAGGTAAATATGTATCTTATTTAGTTACATTACAGGTACTAGATCTTTGGTGCTAAGAAATCAAAGTATGTAAAATGAGGACATGTATGATTTTTTTTTTTAATGCTTGAATTTCTTTAAGAAAAGGCATTCTCAAGTGCTACAATGTATTATTAAATCAGAAGTGGCGAGTTAAATCCTGGCAAGGTATTGTCATAATTATTCCACCTAATTCTGCCAGAGGGCAGATCATGTGTACCTGATTAGTCCTGCCCCTGAGTTCAGAATCTTCAATCTTCTTGTAAATGGCTCTCCAAGGGATGGGAGAGAAGAGGCCAGGGATTATAGAAACAAGGAGCCAGAGAAGGACAAGCACGGAGGCTTGCACTGCAGCAGGCTCTCAGCTGCTGGCTGGAGGCCAGTACCTACAGGACTGAGCATCAGGTCAGAGAACAGACCCACAGGATAGAGAGGATTACTTGAAAACAGCTCCAGGAGACTGTTAGTGTAAGCCAAAGTGCCAAAAGAGTATGGCTGCTTTGAAGACAAGGGCTAAAGAAACTATCACCCCTCAGTGTTGTAGGGTGACACTATCATGTTCTTGTGTGACCCTGACACATTGCTATAGCTGTTTCTAGTCTGATTGTGCCTGATGTCATCCCTAACATATACATGCACAGACACAGTGACTCTCCCAAATTACTTTGGAAGCTTCCAACTGTAGGCAAATAGACAACTCAATCTAGCAACTGAATCATAGGCTGAAATTTGCTCTTAATGCATCAGCAGCAATTGATGCAGGTAACAGGCAAGGAGTGGACATGCTGCTATGCTGTCATCAGTGCATGAAAATGGAAGTGCACCACCTTGATACGGAAAGCCAATAGGAGTAACTGAGTTGTGACTATCAGGTATGTGCCCAAGGTTAGATCCAATAGTTACTGCCAGGAGAGCCCTCTAATATTTCCAACTAGCAACTCCGCAAACTATGACTGAAAAGCTCTGTAGCACAGCAGTAATCTTCGAGAGCCCTTCCTTAGCTAACTGTTTTCGTAGGCTGTGGGTGTGTATGCACGTTTCATACTGGTGTCAATCACAGAGCACTACAAGGAATGCTGCTCCTCTGACCAGTGCTGGCAGGTGGCGTAAGTTTGTAAGGCAATAACTATGTGACATTTTCTTTCTGTGGCTTGTAATGACTTATTTTGGCTTGTGAAAAATGACAGTAGCAAGCACACTATTTATGTGAGAAATACAGCACTGCATGAGCATCATCCTATCTGTGAGGAACTGTTCCACCTTGAAAAGCATCCCAGCAGCACCCAGTACATTTTAGCAAGGCAGGGGAGACACCAGTCAGAAATGCAGTGCACAGAATGCAGAATTGGAAAATCTCTTACAGGCACAAAGACCATAATCTACTTCCCCATGTGTCATGGGGAGAACAGAAGGCCCGTAGCTCTGGATCGCTCCCGACAGCCTATTTTTCTCTGCCAGAGACTGTAAGAGCTCAGAAGGAATGAGCATCAATTGCTTCCAAGGGAGACATGTAAAAGATAATGTATGTTGCTTTTTTGGCAGCAAAGATTCACCAGAAGATAGTGCCTTGGAGGCTTTATTACTTGTGACCTTCACACAGAACCAAATACATCTTATTTTCTGAATAATTTGAGCCTGTGGAAGCAGCATTTGATGTAGCAGCATTCTTCTAGCTGTAGAAGAATAAAATCACAACTTCCTTGAGAAAAAGAGGTTTAGGAAGAAAAGTGTTAAATAGGTACATCCAGATGGCTTAGAAAATTTACGGCCCCACACATGGAGAAGGCTGCAAAGATGACTAATGTCAAAAGTACCTTCTTATGGATCCAAGCTCCTAACTCACTCCAAAATTTATTATGAATAAGATTATAAAATACACTAGGTAATAAAAAAAAAAACACCCTACAGGCAAAATCTGCAGCCTCATGATCTCTGAAAACAAGTTTAGGTTGACATCTGAGTCACAGGCTTGTTATTATTTTTTAAAAATCAACATATGAGCAGAGTAATCCTGGAAATAGGACCAACTGAACTAGTTAATTGTTCCTTAGGCTTTTAACTTTTCCTACCTAACCTTTTTGATTAAACAAAATCTGACTTTTAGTTTCTATTTGATTTTTCAGTTTTAATTTGAATTAGTTGAAGAAACACACTGAGGCAAATGTTCTCTCTGACCCAACAGAGAAACTGCACCTGTCAAAAGGTGATTTAGAACTATAACTAACTGGTTCCATATATTGGCCATCAGTGGACTCCTTTTTAAACACAAATTAGCTTATACATTTAGTGTTAGTTGACATAATTTCAAATTCTGCTGTCAGTGAAAAAGTGAATACAAACTGTGTTATTCATGAACACAACACTTATTTTTCTGTAACAGCTTTATGTTTTAGGTATATGGCAACATGCTTTAGGCACTCCTAGTGGAAGGAATATCCAGAAGGCTTAGTTAGTACAGATTTGCTGTCTTTAGTCTTCTTGCTTCTGTTTAAACTTCCTCTAACATAAAGCTATCAAAGCTAAGTCAGTAATCATAAATCCTATTAAAATTGTCATGTACAAATACCCATTTGCTATAGGTGAAGTTCACTCTCAACAGGTTTGTCCAGTATCATCTGACCAAATAAGAAAAGTAAACACCAGGCTTACAATCAAAATTGTGTTTCTTTCCTGTTTACTTAACTGAGTTTCTGCACTGTCCCAGACAGACAGGAAATGGAATCATTTTTTTGAGACTTCACAGGACAAATAGATTATTTTTTTTTTTTAAGAAAAGCTTTCTATCTTGATCTCTCACAAAATATACAATGAATGTTCTGTCTAAGGTGTAAGAAAGGTATTTCAAGAATCAAAATAATTCACATCCTAGCCTATTTTTCAAACAGCTGTAGAAATGTTACTGAACTCTATTGGTACACACTGAAATAAAAATCCCTCTTGGTTTGCATTCATCTTAGCATAAGAGCAACAGTGGTTAGCAGTGACAAACTTACTCTAGTCTGCCTGCTTTTCTTTTTTTAACGGAAAAGACTGAATATGTTACAAGGAAAATGGCAAGTGCTTATTTCAGAAATATTTTCTGTCCAAGTAAAAAGTTGCACATGCATCACAAGCCCTCAGCAAAACAACAACAAAAAATCTCATGGTTACTGCTAGCAACACTGTCTCCCTAAAGTGAACTACCCAGAATTACCTTGGCTATTTAATTGTGGTACAAGAGAAACAGGGCAAAGGCTGAGTCCCACAGGCAATTGTCACTGGAAGCTTCACCTACATCAATAGTGATGCTTTCTCTTTGGTCTGCACTAGTAGCTGTTGTCAGCCAGGGTAACGGATATATCTGTTATGCTGCCAAAGGAAACCAGCAGAGCAATATAATGACAATTCCTGGACCACTTATAAGCAGTCTACTACCTAATGTACAAGAAGAGTATTAATTTATTTTCTGTAGCATTAACTGTGGCCAATTTAGTAAGAAAATGGTCTCTATACATCATTTCTTGGACATGGCCCAGTGATTTGCTCCTCAGTCTTAGGATGTGAAGTAATACTTTTTGCTATGCTTGTGTGTGAAAAGCCTGGTGGTCTTGTTACTCCACTGATTTGCTAGGATTGTGTTTTTTAGTAATAACTACTCTTTTGAAACCTCAATGTTATGATTTCAGTGGCAACACATCCTAAGTTTGAAAATCTTAACAGTTTCAAATGGAAACAATTTGAGCACTGAATATTTCGTAACAAGAATGAAGTAGCTAACAATAGGAAATTATCTAGCTTTGCAGAAAAGAGTGTTACACTTGGTGATACAAAATGGATATCTTGCAGCAGGGTTTTTTGATACAGTTTTAGATTTTCTAGAGTTTCCTCTTGTTTCTTTCGTGCATTTCAAAAAATTTTGATTCTT
>JAOTQQ010000003.1:31233972-31246029 GCA_026546715.1 Gallinago undulata
GTCCTGAGTGATGTGCTCTAGGCGTTCCTGCTTCAGGAGGGGAGTTGGACTAGATGATCTGTAGAGGTCCCTTCTAACTCTGACAATTCCATACCTTAAGTTATGAAAGTCTTTCAAAAACCATAGGGATGTCCATAACATTAGCTAGTTACAAGACAGGATTAATCTTGATTTTTTTTCTGCTCAAATGTGATGCTACTATAACCAAACTAAAATGAAAATTCAGCTTCCACAGAACTGTGAAAGGCGAAGTGTCTTAATTAACAGATAATAGGAGGTCCCTCAAACCATTGATTCTTTCTGTACTTTGAAGAATGGATTCAAGAAACACAGAACAAGGACCAAAAGCAAACATACAAAAAATAGAGCTTAAAAACTGTTTGTTCTTCAAGTTAGAATCTGAGCCACTTTGCCCCTGCAAAGTTTATTTCTTTTGCTTTGGTAGGTATTTTAAGGAGAGCAGAAGAGCCTGGATAATGCAATAACTTCACTTTGGAAAGTGCCATCCCTGTTGCTTGGGGATGAAGACTTTCAACACTAAGTTCTATTAACTAAGCCCATGTAAAAATGGAAGAAATGGTTAACAGCAGAGGCTGGAAGAGTGCATGTCCATAGAAGGTCCAGCTGGAATTTTGAACTACCTATGAAAATATTGATTTCAGAGTCACAGACTGAGGAACGGATGAGGAGGAGGCTGATAGCCATCTGTGGAGGAAGTTTTGCTTGTTTCTCATGGGTTCCAAAGATCATGAAGTGCTGTTGAGGATGCCAGCTGGCCTGCTGCCATGAGGCTTCTCTGTTCCATCACACAGTCTCTGGGAAGCTTGCCCATGAAATCATAGCATATATCCCAAACCAAGTAGCACGTGATATTTCTTCACTCTGAAAGCTAATGAGAAGCAGATTTTCTTTCCAAAGAAGCTCAGACTTCCTAGGGCTTCTCTTGACTGGTGGTGTTGGAGGCATGGCAGGGTGAATCTCAGGAGAACTGTTGACAGTAGTACTAGAACTGTTTACTTAGGACTTAGTGCCTTTTCTCCAATCTTTCTTGCTTGCCTACATGAACGCTTCTATATGGCCCATTCCAAAGACTGAAGAATATCTACTGATTTATGTTGTTTTCCAGATCCTGGAATCTATTCAGTACTATGAGGACAGGTGGTGGCTTCTCATGTTGATTGATTGAGAGAACAGAAGGGTTACAAATAGGAGCATTTCTCCAGCAGAGAGAAATGGAAGCCTCTTCCTTCTTCAAGAGAGAACTGAACCTTGAGGCTCACTATCTATTGTTTACTCTTATAGTCACATTTAACTCTGTAGAATTCTTTCTGAACTAAACAGGTATGAACTTGCTCATTACTAAGCTGAGTGTATTTTTTCTCCTTTCTCTACTTTCGGGAAAGTTACTGGAAAAGTCTCATTAGTGTAAACCAGTAGATGACCCTGGTGTAGGCAGCTAGGCTTAAATCAGTTAATTAGATGCAATATCTACAAATGAGTTGCAATAAAACCAAGTGGCAAGAAACCAGACATTAAGAACTGTAGTATCTTGAGATAAGGCCATGACAGTGCAAAAACACTTCTGAGAATATGATTAGTGACATGAAATGCAGCCAGGCTTCCACCACTGGTGCCTTAAAAACCCCAACACTCCTTAAGTACTTCCACTACTGTGCCTTGTTATTATGTGCACTGAGCAGCAATACCACACAGAAATGAGAAACAAAGAGGTATCTGAAAGCCTCAAACATGCAGAAAGCTGGTTGGTGCTTTTAGACAGAAATGCTTTTGGGATGCTTTCACAACAAGGAATTATTTTATTTAGATATTTATAATCAGCTTGAAAATGGAGATTAGAACAGGAGCTACAAATGAATCTTACATAATTAGACATCATGTGCACCTCCACACAGAAGGGTAGTACTTTTTACTGATAATTTATTATTTTTATACCTCATATTACTATTATTTTAATTGTGGTAGAATCCAAGAGTGATTCCCCACACCCGTATTACTCCCCACATCCTTTATACTAGGGCATATCTAAAGTAAAAATTGTGAGAAGAGACTTAGTCCCACAGATTCTAAATTTAGAATGAGAAATACCTACAGAACACGGTGAACTTAGTAGGTGATTCATTTCCTGTTGAAGGCGATTCCTAAAAGCTCAAGTATCTCCAGAAGGTCACTCCCACCTTCTGAAAACATACACAACAACTTATTTTTAGAGTTCTGTAGAAATGCCTTGCCCACACAGTAAATTGGACATATGTTCTTGGATTTAGCTGCCAGTTTTGTGAAAGTTAAAAAAATCTGGGCTTAATGTTTTTACAAAATAAAATTTTCCATTTATTTCAGCCTAAGCAAAAACCAGTTTTGCATAAAAATGTTGCTCATGGACCTAGCAATCAGAGCTAAGTCTGCTGCTGACATTCTTATGCTTCATGGTGGGTTGCTGGTCCTCCTACAAGTACATTCCTAACTTTAGATACAGCAGCTGGAAAGGATGTTGGATTGAGATGTATGCTAACTTGCATTGCTAAATCAGAGTGAAAATGGTAACTATCTTCCTTTCTGTTGCTGTCCTTTGCACAATACGGATATGCTGTTCCTCTGTCCAAAACATCCAATTCTCCCTTTGCTGATTAGCCCTAGTAGCTCTCTATTGTGTCTGCACAGAAACACTGCAATGCCTCTTAGATTACAACCTCCATAATCAAATACCCAAACTTCTATGATCTTGTATCAAATGAATTCTATGTAGTAGATTCAATACTAGAAACATGTACAAATTTTCTTCTAGTGCACAACTCCAAAGTTGGGATGTATTTTTGTAGATGATGACAGAATTGGGCTGGTTTGTTGTTTGAGGGTTCAGAGATTCATGTTATGTTTGAAGTTTAAAATCAGCTCAAATCCTTAATTCAACTATCACTGAAAACATTGTTTTGGATACAATACTCTAGATTATTTGCAAATGGCAACATACAAGCTCTTTTAAATTAATAGTAAGAGTATTCTGAAGGTACATGAACATAACTAAAGCTGTGCCCAAATGTGACAAAAGTACAAGAAATAACAGAGTAATAATTCTTCAGAAATAAGGAGAAACAGGGTAGAAGTGGGAGAGAGACATTAGAAGTCTCCAAGATGACCCATCTTATTGCAACTAAAAATAAGAAAATAGGCTTTTCCCAGTATTGGTTGGCTGACATTAATGTAGAATATGGCTTATTTCCAGAAAAAACAATTTTTAAAAGTCAAAATCCTTTCAGTATAATAGTCACATAAAAATGTACAATGTTAAAACCTGTTTAACATTAAAACAATGTTAAGCAGAATGCATAAATAAGGTGACTGCCTCTCTACAAGACAGTGCTGGAAAGAAAGGTTGTGCATTCCAGTGGCTGTTTCAATTTTTAAAAGAAATTAAAAAAACCCCAAAACTTAAAAAAAACCCTTGAAATTGTTTATGCATCTTCATGCAAAGATGTCAGTTAGCGTTCAAGGAACAATTTATTCCTCTCCACACATATAAAAATCCATTGAATTAAGCTTCTTCTTGTAGTATAATTTACATCTGCTGTTCTTCAACTACTATTTCTACCATAGATGTATTATTTTCTGCTATTGTTACACAGCTGTTGGTCTTACATAAGGAATGTTATAGATAATATTCAAATGTTTGATACATAAAATGTTTAAAAATGGTAAAACTTTCTCTAGATACAGGTGTGTATACACATATGCATATGTCTGTATGCACCCCAACTGGACAGCCATGTAGTAAAGAAGGTGATTCCAAAAGACCTGTTTGAAAAAACCGAGAAAGCTAATATTGGCATGAATAGAACAATTAACTTAAGATGTTAGAGGCTACTGAAATTAAATGTTATGATCTTTTCCTTTGGTATTTTGGTTTGCTCTACACAGTAGCTGGGTCTGTTTGGAGGTTGTGGCTGTTTTAGAAGAAGGAAATCCAAGAAGCAGAATTTGATCACTTAGGCATTAGTGCAATGCCTAGAGGTAGAGCTATTTCTGTTTATTGTTTGGACCAGGTAGGTTTGTGAGCTCCACCAGGTGGCTGAATGTCTCTGCTGAAGCAATGGGGCTCAAGATGAAAAATCCAACTGAGCTCATCAAATGGTTAGACTAAAGTTTGATCATTTCTGTTCAGCTTATAGTGAATTCAGTCTCCAGCAAAGAATAAATTTGGGCATCAGCTCAGACAGCCAACAAAAGGATGGCAATAAAGAATTTCATATTATGAATGGAAATAATTCCAAATTTATGTAATTAACAGTTACTTTCATGCAAAGTATGGCAGGGGGAGAATATAAAATAAAGTTGTACTGTGAGAACATTACCCATAGCCCTTCAGAGGGTGAGGCACAGTAACATCTTAGTGTCACGAAGTGAAGAGGCAAGTTAGGAAGTGAAAACATATACCAAATTTAGAGATTGTCTGAATAAGGGCACTTGAATTCAGTTCTGTTTGTTAAACTTCCACTGTAAAAGTAAAGTGCTTTGCTAAAATATGAATTTGCCTGCATTAACACTACAATAGGGAGGACCCTTGTGCAGTTCAAGACAGTTTTAAAAGTCACATCAGTAAAAACTTTATCTCATAATCACAGAAGAATATGCCCTGGGCTTGAGTGCTCAATGCACTGGTTCTGAGAGCAGATTCTGGCTATAAAAGCAAATATATCAAGTCACAGAACAGGCCATTTGGAGGGAAGGTGGAGCTCTCCTGATACAAAACAAGACAGAAGTTTCTGTGCCTTTCCTTTTGCCTTTTGTACAGAAAGCATGACAAAAACTTTCATTCACTCGCTCTATCTAGGGATAGAAAATGGCAGGGCTTTTGACAACTCTTCTGTCTATAAATGTACCAGAATCACATAGAATGCAGAGAAAAAGCCAGCATGCTCCTTCCAGACCCCAATGACACAAACCTAATGTTTGCAGACAGGTCATGTTATAAGATTTAGAGCACTATTTCTCTGCAGAGGATGATATTCTGTTGTAAAATACACCTTTAAAACACTTGTGAAAATATTTTCTTATTAAAGCCAGCTGACATTATTCCAACAGCTTTGTATTTAAGAGCCAACAACTAAGGATCCCCTCTTCTCCAATTATGAACAGCACGGTCCACAAAATTCATGCTGTAAATATACAGGCCAGCAACAGTATTATGTATGAAATAGTTGAAGGTGTCTTTATGTACATTATGCATGAAACCCAATGCAAACTCAAGTTGCAGAACAAGGTCAAGCAGGAAATTGAAAATTAAATGCCAGTATCACAGTAACAGCTTCCTGAAGGGCACATTAGAAACGGTTTACCAGAAATCTTCCCATGAGGAGGCAAGAAACAAATATATCTTCTGCCTATACTTCTTGAATGTCATTTAGTTTTCTCTGGACTTCCATCTAATGTGTGGCAGGGATTGGGAGACAAGGGGTTCAACCCCTAAGAGAATACAGAACACTTTCCCAGGAACTGAAATTCTCATTTAAAGATGATTTAGATACTTTGGAACTTTATAGTCAGAATTATGATGGTCTTCAGGCACTAAATGATACAGTAGGTGCCTCCTGGGATCTTCTTATCTTCTTGCCTAAGCAAGTTGGATGCCCAATTGCCAGTGCCTTTTGGGAGAAACTGTGTACCTCAGGTACTTAGCTCCTTTTCCTCGGCCAGTCGTTTGCATTTTAAAGAACTTAAAAAGTCCCTGGGACTTAGACTGCTAAACCAGTTCTGAAAGTGAAAATGGTTAGAAAAAATATTCTGCATTTCAAACTGGATCTTCCAAAACAAGAAGTTTTAAATTTTAAAATTCTTTCTGTAAAATAATTTGCACTGGACAGCGCTCTTAACTGGGAAACTAAATTCAACCAGTCAACAGTGAGAATAATGTGACCATGTCCCTGAGATTGAGCCTGTTTGAGTCAGGTGGAAGGGCTTCCACTGATTTCACCAGGCTCTGAGGGAGCCTTCTTATTACTATACTCTCTAGAACTAAAAAGCCACAAGTCCTGCCACAAAGCAGTAAGCTCATAAACATGAAATTACAATGAGCAATAAAATCTTGAGAGACTAGTTTTTCTATTGCTTTAATTTATACTCCTGTTAACCAATTTAAAATGCACATTAAAATACTGGGTAATTCTAAAGATGTCAGTATGTGGATAATAGAGCCTGCCAAGGCCATGCAATGTGTTTCATCCATATCCTATTAAACTTCAGTCATTTATTTCTTTATTTTAAGAAAACCTAATATAAGACTAGGAAGAAAAGCCATTTGAAGATGCCCAACTGCTGGACAGGAAAAGCAAAATGGAATCAAAACTTACTCCTGGGAAATGGCCTGACATGCAATAGTGAATGGGTATTCTGTAGCCATGGCCTACGTAGCCTAGTTTGAAAATAGGGAAAGGTTGACCACATTATCTGAAATGCCTTCTCCAGTGTCATATGGTGTATTCTCTGAGTCATACAGAATAGCTAAATCCTGCAGTTCTAAATTGGGACTAAAGCTGGGAATTAGCCATCATGTTGTAGGAGGGCAGCTGGCCTGTGATACGCTTTATCTGCATCTGATTGAGATTTGAACGAGCAGCTCCTCTCAGAATTGAGCACCCTATTCGTCCTATTCCTCTTAGTGCTGTGATAACACTAACATGATCTCAGGTACAAAAATTTCTTCCTTCCACTCAGCCCCTTCCCAGGAGAAACAAAGGATTCAGTATTAAAATGTGATATCCTCAAAAAGCACATTATTAATGAAATTGCAGTGTAAACACTCTAGAAGAAAAGAGATGGAGGCTACACTGCACAGCTGTGTAAATAAATAATTTCACTCCAGTTAAAGAATTTGGAAAGAGATGGTTTTAAATAAAACTATTGTAAAAGGAATATAATCTTGTAAATACTGATTTATTTTTTTTAATAAATTGGCTTCTGACATCGTTATTCAAGGGATGCAGCACTTCTCTCAGCAACCAAATCCCACTGTTTTCAATGGGACCTATTTTCAGAGAAAAGTACTAACCTAGGAATTTTTTAAACTGGCAGTGGCTGGTTTCTGTAGGGACTACTTCAGCCAGGCTTCCTTTCTAATTATTCTATCACAGAAACAAAGCACTGCCTGGATTTCAGAGACATTACTAAACCAAACATGACCAAAGTATTTCTTGTAAGCAAGGAAGAAAAACTGCATCTCCTAGCCATCTGACTGAAATGTCATTGTTGAAGTGCTAGTGCTTTTCAACCTTTGGATTTGTTTTTAAACTGAAACACAGCAGCTGTGCCATTGGCTAGTACACCTACCATTCTTTTTCCCTTACTTCTGAAGTTATAATATAGTATAGGATAATGCCAAAATTCCATTGCAAATAATCATATAACATTCTTCAACTCTATTAGAATGAGCCTCTGAAATGGATAATCTGTTCATGTACATGAAGGAGGTGTGCCAAGCCCACAGTGCCTATCGTGTTGCCTACTTCTGCTTCTCTGATGGGACAGCTGTACCACTTCATTTTAGTCAGCCAAAAGACACGGGTTTCTCCAAAGGATCTGCAGGAACATCTTTTTTCTTTTTTAATCATCAGCATAGGGATACAAGGCAGACTAGCCTCATGACACAGATATTTAAAATGGTTGTTTAATTCTTTCCCAGCTTCCACACTGTTGCCTTGAACTCACTATATCCATTTTTCTTTACCTACATCTCATTTAACATTTCTAAAATGACCTTTCTGTGTCAAGACTTTCATTCTTCACCTAAGCCCTCATAACTGAAGCTCCTAGATGCTAAAGACACAGAAAAAAAATTACAGGGAGGTCATGAAAAGGTCCTAAAGAACCAGCTCTGTGTTGAGGTGGAACACCTATCAGCTATGTATCCTGGTGTCAACAACTTCCAGTGTGACCTGGTTATTTTGTGCTACAGACTTCACTATTTTTCTCTTTTGACTAGATACTGAAAGGCTGTAGGCTGTGATGTTGTCTACAAGCACTTATGAATTATAGCAGTGCCATTTGCACAGCTGTAGTTAACGACCTGTCAGGTTTCCCATTATGATATTATGCTGTTATTTTCAGGGTTTATATCCTGGCTATAAAGTTGGTGACTGCTTGGTCTGGAAATACTAATGCATTCTTGTACATTTTATAAATACAAAATGAAAAAGTGCCTTAATACAAAACCACACTCTATTCAGAAAGCAAAAAGTGACAATTTAAAATAATATTTTCAGTAGTAGGAAAAAAACAATCAATAATATTCAGGAAGCCTCCTTCCTTGGCCAGAGTCATTAACTCTAATGTGATTTACAGCTCTGAGCAGGGTCAGCAGGTAGCCGGAAATGCATTAAGTAGGTGACTGTATTTTATGGTGAGTTTCTTTGTAAGAGATAGTAAATATCTCGATGATCACAAATAGCATGTGCCCAGAAATGCCATGGTGGGGTGATGTTATACAATGGCTGTATTTTAATTTATGTAAGTAGCGGCAGTAAAACTTCTCCAAATAATGATTCCACATACTCATAGGCAGGTAGACATGGTAAATGATGAGCATGGATTTAAGCTCCTGAGTCTGTTCAATGGATTCATGGTTCAGAAAATTCACAACTGACCTTTTTAGAGAGGTGTTACAAATGGAGGAAATTTTCACTGAGTACAAAGGAGTGGTTTCAGATTATCAAGTCAATAGCAATCCTCTAATTGAAGAGCCTAAATATTCCTACCCATGCACACACATGATACTTTCAGAAATAAAGTTCTTGCAGGCTACTCAACAAATATTATGATCTAACAATGCTCTGATTCCATATTTACAATGTAAATCTTAGCAGTCTATGAGGAAAGTACTTTCATACTGTATGTTGTATCTACATTTATGTACCAGCCTCATTTCCTCTCTTTGATCTCTTTCTCTATTTGGCAGGGGACAAGATTTGACAGGAGGGTTCTCTGTGAGTAACAGTAAAGCTTTCATTGACAGCGAACAACAAGCAGAGTTACTCCGTAACCACACCCAGAGTCGTGGTGTGATCTTACTTCACAGGAATTTATTTTAACAACAGATAAGGGTGTAGCTGCAGTGATCATGTTTTCTTCTGTATGAAGTGGCAATTTCTACCCTAATGAAAATAAATTGTACTAATGAGATGTATGAATTGAAAACTGCATGCTGTATTAACATAAAGTCATCGGTGGTGCTGGGTTCATCACCAATGTAAGAGTTAGGAATAATCTGCTTGCAGTCAATGAAATAACCCGATGTAAATAGTGTCAGTGAAATAAGAGGTGGATTCCCAACTGATAATTGCAAGCTGTAATTGTAGTACTCTTAAAATATAATTCTCTTCATCAAAGCATTTTACAGGAGTATTTTTTGTAAGTGGGATAGTGACAGGAGGAGCAATGAGGCAACCTCTTAGTGTCACTCATTATCTCTATTTCCATGCTGTTCTGTGGTCCCTTCCAGTTCTCTCTCATCCCACACAGATTTATGGCAAAAGTCCCTAAGCAAACATAAGTTTAAACACTGTCACCCTTCTCTAATTAAGTTCAATTACATGTCACTACAAAAGAACATTATTAGCACAGAAAAATACTGTCCCTTGTAATTCTCAGTGACTTGTTTCTCTACGAGACACTAACTTGTTTACCCTATACAATAAAAATCTATAAAGAAAGGGGTTGCTTTAAAGTAGGGAGTGATGGCTGCTACTATCTGTCTTCCACAAAAACATATGCACACACACACACCAGACTCTTACTGCAAGGTAATTAATAGCCAAAACTCTGAGTCCCCTCCTCACATAATCAACCATGGCAGATGTCATTACTCACTTTCAGTTTGGATTGTTAGCTTGGGTCTCTGGGCAGCCACTAATTCTTCTATCAGATTTTTGTGTGCTTCAGTTCTCCTTCTCTAAGACATAGATACCATCAAAATGTCTACTGCCAAAGGGTGACAAGAACTACTACTAAGATATTGTGTGAAGAGTAGCCTGTCAAGGCATTAAGTAAGATAAACTTCTTGAATATACCAATACATACACTCAGCAGCACCAGCACGAATGAGCCTTGGTGTCTGACACAGAACTATCCTGTATAATCCTTCAAAGTAAGGATTTACAAGCTTTCAGTTACTAATGACTTAGTCACAGACCACTGTTTTGATTGGTTTTATACTCAGCTTGTCAAGAATACAATAAACCCTTTCCTGTATATCCCATATCTACATTGGAATTCCTTCCTTTGCTTTTAGATTATAGTGAAGAAACTTGGAAAAGAGAGATTCCTAATTCCTAGCCTTACCTGTTTATTCCAACCTTCAAACTTTTTATGATACATCTAAGGTAGGGAACAATCTTTCTCTTTTAAAGCAAAAGCTTAGGAGCATATGCTCGTCATGGAATTATGAACCCTTGAAAGATCACAGAGCTGGGCTTGCTGGCTTTTCACTTTTAACAAATTCGAAGTGGGCTGGGGTAATATTAAAAAAAAAAAAAAGCCTTAAATTTGCAGAAAGAGTAGTTAGTTAACCAACAGTAACTGTAGGTCTTCAAGAATCTGTAATGATTGTGGGCTCCACAGTGTGTAGGACAGCAGATGTTTTGGATATTGCTCCCTGTTTGCTTGTTTGAGGATGTAAATGCCCAAAAGGTAACCACCGGCTCTGAAACTTCCTCCGAGCTAGAAGTCATCATCCATGCAGGTGGTGGTAGCCCTACTAATTACAGCTGCCTCCAAGAACTGGTGTTAGCTAATTGTTCTTTCTTTTTATAAGCCATACTGTGATAATTATCAAGCATGGAGCATCTATAGACAGCAGGTTCTCTTTGACTCTGGCTATTAACTGTGAGCTTACACTACCCACCACTGGAACATTACAAGTACACAGGACATAAATAGGAGAAGGAAACCGATATGACTAGACCTGATGTAATCTATCACAGCTTTTATAATGCACTTTGGACAAAACATTGTCACTAACATACTTAGCCCATCAATCTCCTGGTTTTCCTCCCTTTCCTTTTAGTTCCTCCCTTCTATTCCCCTTAGTAAGGGAGTTTCTAAAAACCTCTCACTGCCTATCACCTTTGCATCTCTGGACAAGACACCATTCAGAAAGCGGTAGCGGCAGTTTTTCTTCCTGGCTTAGTTAGTAATTCTGGAAGGAGTCTCACAGAAAGCTTCTAGGGAGTCTTCTAGGTGATTCAAAGCTAGCGAGAAACTAGGAACCAATTAGAAGAAAATTTCCTGTGCATATTGGGAAGCCATTGCAGAAGTTCAATGTAGCTAAAAAAAAATTTAGCATATTGTTAGTTAATGCAGCCATCCTTGATGGAAACTTCTTCTAAGGGCTAGTCACTGGCAACAGAAATGGCCTAACTGAAATTACAGCAAACAGGGCGGTTCCAGAAGCCAAAGTGGTTTATATCTTTGAAGTTCATTTTGCACTTCTTACAGGGTAGATCAGAGTTTGGGATTCAGCTTGGTTGTGAACCCCAGAGAAGGGTCTAAGACTAAGCCCTCAATCTTGCTTAATTACTAAGAGGTACTGGACAGACAAAAGACTGCTGGACCACAGCCAGATGAATGACACTGTATTCTCACCTGAACTTCCTAAGAATGTGCCTGTTACACAAGCAAGAGGCTCTTAGTGCACATCCTAGAATATCTTTGTGGGGTCAAGTTGGAGGCCTGCGACCAGTGGTGTCCCTCAGGGGTCGATACTAGGCCCACATATTCATAAATGACCTGGGCGAGGGAACGGAGTGCATCCCCAGCAAGTTTGCTGATGATACTAAATTAGGAAGGCTGACTGATGCTCCAGAGGGCTGTGCCACCATCCAGCGTGACCTGAACAGGCTAGAGAGCTGGGCAGAGAAGAACCTAGTGAGGTTCAACAAGGACAAATGTAGGGTTCTGCACCTGGGGAGGAAGAACGCCAGGCACCAATAGAGGTTAAGGATGGATCTTCTGGGAAGCACTACTGAGGAGAAGGATCTGGGAGTCCTGGTAGAT
>JAOTQQ010000003.1:31246129-31289743 GCA_026546715.1 Gallinago undulata
GTCCTGAGTGATGTGCTCTAGGCGTTCCTGCTTCAGGAGGGGAGTTGGACTAGATGATCTGTAGAGGTCCCTTCTAATTCTGACAATTCCACGATTCCATGATCTTTAAATTAACGCTTTTGTTCAGCAGCCACTTGTAGCATTTTCTTAAAAGAATAAATAAATCCCATTTCTCACACAAACATCTTCAGAATCAATGTTAACTTTGATTCTTCTACCACTGCTATGATTGCTATTGAAGAATAACATCACAGATCACCACTCAAACACAGTATCTTGCATCATTTCTCTATTTGTGAAAGCAAGCAGGTTTACATTTGTATTAAAATCAGGTAAATTAATAAAACAAATCACAGTATTTATATTTGCTTAAAGCTTTAAATGATCAGAAGTTCTGAGACAGTGTTGGAAGTGTTAATTTTTTCTATAAAGAAGTATGCATGATTCTCACAGTTATATCAGTGACTTGCCAAGGGACATTTCATCTCCTAGTAAAATATGAGTAGCCACATAACAGGAGCATTGCAGGCTTTGTCAGGAAAATCCCACCCATGAAATCATTAATCCAGAAAACTCTGCTTTAATTCAGACAGAGTACCCCTTATACTCTTTTAATAAGACTAAATGTAGACTAAACCTGGAGACCACGTTGCATCGCATGGAATTGTGTACTTCCTTGTGAGGGTACAGTATTATGTAGACTCCTTAACTAGATCCTAATATGCTAAATTCCACTTTTTTTTTTGTATTTAATTTCAGGAATAAATCAAACTTTTGAGGTGTGAGTTGTTCTCTAACCAGCGTCTTTCCATTTTTTGAAAGATTCAAAATTACAGATTCCCTCTGATAGTCTCATTAACTACAGCACTACTACTAATGTGACTGTGTCTCAAACGCAGTCCTCTAATTTGATTACAATTTATATGAAGATGAGTAAATGTTGTCTGATTTGTGTTAGAACTGAGGCTGTCAAATGTCTGCCCTCAACTGTGTGCCTTTCTTCGTCCAAATTAAAAGCAGTCAACTCATTTGTTCCTTGTTATTGTAAAATAATGAATTGTATCAACAATTCATTGAAAAGTGAGACAACGGTTTTACATTTTTATTATGTTTAGCTTCCATGCAAAAATACAGAGAAATCTAGTTTTCTTTCTAGTTACACAATTTGTAAACAGTTTTTGCAGAATCACCAAAATAAGTAATAAACCAAGAAAATATTTGGTACAAAATATATTTCCTTCAAGCTATCTTTAACTGACAACCAAAGCTGAAATATTATACGTACTAACCTAAGTTGCAATCAATAAGTGAATGATTTCCAAAATCTATGCTCTCTCACCCTGAAGAAATGAAGTGTTCCAATATATTGCTTTCTAAAAGAAAAACTGCTATTATTGTTCCAATAAATAATTATATATGGCTGGTTATTTCTTCAGAGTTGGCTCCAGACTGAATGATTTTGAAGAGTGTGTGCAGGCTGTTTAAAACACTACTGTAGCTCAGACAGCACCACTCTTTTCACTGACAAGCAAAATGCACCAGCCAGTGAGTGATGCTGCAGCCTCCTGAAGTCCCAAAATAAGACTAAAAGAAATTTTATAGTTAGTACAAAAGGGAACAATGCAGGAGTAGAAATCAGCAGGTTTGTGTTTCATATTATTTATGCAGCCAAGCTAAGTGATCACCAGTCTCAATGTATGAAATGGACCCCTATGTGACTGGAGGATGATGTAATATGTGAGCTTTTCAGAAAGTTTAAGATGTGTTTGGGTTTGAAGTTTCATATCAGGTGTGGACAAAGAGTTCATAGCTCTTACAGTGACCTGCCTGTCAAAGGTTGGTTTTGGACATGTACATAAATTTAC
This sequence comes from Gallinago undulata, assembly GCA_026546715.1. Taxonomy (NCBI): domain Eukaryota; kingdom Metazoa; phylum Chordata; class Aves; order Charadriiformes; family Scolopacidae; genus Gallinago; species Gallinago undulata. Next base: position 31,247,995 of record JAOTQQ010000003.1, read on the forward strand.
AGTTTAAAAGAAATCTTAAAGCTGTAATAAAAAGAAATCTCAAAGCCCACACAGGAGAAACTAGGGTTGCCCTGCCAGCCATAACAAAACTTTAGTGGTGAAGATTTTAAACTTTAGGAAGTTTAAAATCAGGTTTTGGTACTCATGACCAAGAATGTCAAATGTTTCAGGCTTCTTTTTCCTGAAGAAGCAGCATTGTCAGTTTCTAGCAGTCTTTTCTCTTTTATAGTAAAATAAACTGTGAAAGGAACTATGAACAGGGGATTTCTTACCTCAGAATCTCAGGGAAATGGGCAGCCTTTGGTGATCTATAGCCAACAATGAAACATAGTGGATATGGATTTTTATGCAGAATAAAAGTTGTTTTACAACCTTTATTATAAGGAAAGAGAAGAACATTATCTGCTCCTTCAGCAAAGTTCACTCGTTATTTGGTAGAGATGGACTTCCTGCTCTTAGCTAAGATTAGTACTATCGCCTTCTAAAGTAACTTTAGACTTGGTCTAATTCAGTAAGGGTCAAGAAGACAGTGTGTTCCCAGAGCAACAAAACTTATGCCCTTGTCTTAATATGTAGTCTAAAGTTTTAGTAACAGGATGGAGTTTTGGCAAGTGAATTCCATGATCATAAATTAGATTTAACCACTTTTATATTTTATGCTTACCAAAAGCCCACTTTTATGATGCTATGAAATAACCAGGAGCAGTATGGAGAGAATCAATACAATCAGACACACAGGAGTATCAAAGGTTATGTCCAGCTATTTGAAGTAAAAAACATGGTACAGAGTCATTTGAAATATTGCCTTTGCCACCCTGAAAATGCGTGCACTACTTCAGTGACATAAAACATTTATAGTCACAGCAAAACTGAGACAAACTAAAGGTTACTTTGAAAAGGTTATTTAAATGTATTGTAACCTATCATGAACTACTTTGATATTCCATACCAAAAAAAGTCTACATATTAAAAGTATGTAATAATATAGATTATTATGCAAATCACCATTTATAAAGAGAAGTATTCATTCTTCATTCTTCAACATTGCCTGAAGTTTAATTTGGAACCTAATTTGTATTCAATTAACATTTTAAAGCACTACCTACTTTCTATTTTGTTTACCTACATGACGCAAATCGTAAGAACAATTCTTTGCTTTTAGAAAAGGTGCAAGAAGGGAGAGTGTTTTATTCACCACTAATATAAACAGATCCAGCCACTGATGCACTTACACTTGACAACTTTGCACCCTCACTTGCAAGGCTTGGCATTAAGAAAGACCTGAACCATAATTATTGTAGAGACAGAACCTGTCAGTTGCCATTGCTCTCTTCCCTGTTGAGCAGTGCAAGAAGGTTGGGAAAGACAGTGTGACCGATGGGTCTTGCACCTCATCTCTGCCTATACCCTCTCCTTCCTGGGAGATACACATCTGTGACTGTAAGCCACTGGTTCACAACATGTCATTTAAGCTGTGAATCCCAGAATCTGGGGGGAAAACTGTGTCCAGATGAACATATTAAATTGGAAAGGGATTTAAAATACTTTTTCTAAAATCTATCCCAGAGTATAGGGAGTGTGGGATTTGGGGAATATAAGGAAGTATGGTTTGATTTTTATGAACTGCTCAAAGACAAATTTGCACAGGACCCAGAGCATCTGTTCAGACTTGATTTAAATGCCTCCTATAGAGAGTATTAAGCAGAAAAACTTATAGCATATTCTAACGTAGGCATATCGTGGTACACTCCTAAATGCATTCTTACCTAAGAAGAAGTGATAGCTCAAAGAAAGACAGTGACTTTGCTTTGAAGTAGGCGAAAAGTACTCACACAGCCAAAGCTATGACAGACAAACTCTAGCAACTCATCCTGGAGTGTTTTACAATGCCTCTCTATGCTTGTGGTTGCTCCCCCAAGCAGCTAAAGAGCTGTATTCATGTCAATCATATTAGCTTAGATGCTAGCTAGCTTAGCTTAGCTTTGAACTGCAGAGACAGTCTTGCACAAATACTCCTTTCTTATTTTTTTTGGGGTGTTAACTTCCAGCCCTGGGACAGGACAAACAGCTGTGGAAAGGCAGCATCTTAGCAGATGGCTATAGCTGTTTGATTCAGTGCACATCAGTCAGCATCTTCAGCTACGGCTCCTCAAACTGCCTTGCAGCTATCACCTCTCAGGTGCTAATTAGCATCTCATGCAAGATCTGATATGTGACTGCTAACATTATGAATAAACTTAATATGCACTAACATATCCTTTGTGATGTGTTAGTCTGAGATCATAAACACAAAATTCATCCTTGAGATGCTTTAAATATAGTTTTCAAAGACTCCAAAATATAGGTGCTGCTGGAAAAGATTAGTTGTTTGTTTTGTAAAAATTCATGGGATTTTTCTCGTCTGCTGAGACTTACAGGTTGCAGTGTTGAATTTGAAAGAAACATGACAGTCTACAAGAAAGGTGCCCCCAAATTACCCTTACTTTCTTCATTGCTGCTTCAGTGAGCTGGTCACAAATGTCCTTCTAGACCAATGTGTGCTAGGTTAGTCCAATATTCAACATGTACAGGTAATTCAGGGTGCTCAGAAAGGAGGTGTCTCTCCACACTTGTCTAAAAGGGATTCCTTCTTGAAAGTCTGCGTAATGACTGTATTCTCCTTAATCATCTAAGGATGTTCCCAAACCCAAATTTCTCATGGTATTAAGACTAGAATACTACAAGAGTTCCTTGATCACATATGTTTCTTTACATGCTGACAATTAAATTATTTTTCTCGATAACTTTAAGTTTAAATAGTTAGAAACTCTGTTAAGCAAATATCTTTTTCATTCACCTTCTACTGGGCATCTACCTGGGTCATGCAAATCAGGAAGGCTGAAATTTCTTGAAAGCAGGTGATTATATTCTCCAGGTTTCTTTCCCAAACCGAACTGTATTAATTCCAGTGAAAAAATACTTAATGAATACTAAGAATTTTAAATTACACTTACCTGGCACAAAGCTTCCCTGTACCACCTCCTTATAAGCCCACCAGCCTTCATGGATTTTTGGTGAATTTTGTTGAGCTAGAAAAAAATAATCAAAGAAACCATAAAATTAAGGCAAGGCATAGGAAACATTTAATTACCTAAACTTTGGAAACTCTTAACAGGGTATTATGTTCCACAGAAAACCATTCCTCAAGTTTCCAAGTGATGTTTATTCAATTTATTGAATTATGCTAAGCATCTGTATCTTTGTCCCTGTTTCTCTTAAAATAAAACATACTCAGCTTCTGAATTACTGATCTTAAAAATTCAGGTAAAAATGAAGGTCTATAGCCATATTCAGCATGGGATACAAATGCGGAGAAAAAGAGTGTGCTTATATATAGTAGTCAATATGTAAGTCCAAGCTGGTGGACTGAAAAGCAGTATTCCCCCTTCCTTTCCCTAGTTCTCCAATAACCTCTCACTTTGAATAGGAAGAAGTGACAGAGTTAACCATAGGCAATAGCCGTATCTGTAGCTGCTTCTCCTCTCATCCCATGTGCTGAGTTCGGAAACCTGAATAGAAATGTATATAACCCATAGCTTCACAAATATTGGCTTATGCTGTTAAGTTTTTTCTGCTGTCTTCTCTGTCTGCAATGTAGCCCCAGTACTTATTCCCCTCCACAGTCATCGTGGTAGTCAGGCAAGACACTTGCTTCTGTTAGGCATATGTGACACACAACTCCATTCCAGCTGCATTTGATAGCACAGGGCAGTTACACAATAAAAGGTATCTTTAAGAAATGTTCTGAAGGCTGTAACAACAGAAGTTTAAGCTTTGGGTAAGGTTTGCTGGGATGAGATTGTTGCTTAAATGACTTCTCTAAATTCCTGAAAAGCCAAGAGCAGAAAGATCTTGATTGGTCAGTTTGCTAGTCATAAGGTCATTACTTCTCTTTGTCTTGAAGGAAATCAGATCAGGAGCAAATTTTGTGGTCAAAATGTAAAATCTCTGTTAACTGGAAATACTTATAAAGGGCATACAGGCACACAGCGTGTGTTGATTGATACAGACAAATGTGCAGTTGATTTCCATAAGATAGTAGATCAGACCTGATATGCAAATCTGTTCTGCCGTCACTTGTATTTTGCTAGATATTTTCATATTTAGAGCAACTCTCTTTCACTGAGCTACAGAAAGCTCTGCCATCCTGTGTATCATTAACTTAAATGTTGGGTTGGTTTGGTTTTATAAGATACTTTAAATCTCTTTCACTAGGTCCAAGAATTAACATACACAGCTACAGAAGATGCTGGGTTTAGCAGCTTTCTGCTGCAGTTTCATTTCTAGATCACATTTTAGGTACAAAAGACACAATTACCCTGGGAAAAGTTCCAGCAATATAATAAAAATTGTTGTTGTCATTAAAAATTACAAAGAGGATGTGACATTCAGACTAAAAAGGATACAAGATGAGGACCATTACATACTGTTCTATCAGTAACAAAACAATGTTTATGATTTAACTGACTGTAAATTGCAGAAACAAAAGTAAAGCTGAAGTTAATTAAACATACTGACAGAATGATCAACACTGCTTTACCAGAAATCCAGACACACTAGTGGAATAGGGTATATGTAGATGCAGATTTCTCTTTGCAGTAATGATGGTCATTCCATTAATTGAACGGTGACATATTAAACTGAAAGGACTACTCCACTGTGAACTCTTTACAGATTGCAGAGGACATTATCTTCTTTATTTTAGCTTTCATAACATTGCCTAGAGAACTTGAACTGTGCGTGGCTTTGTTTGCTGGACTGCCCTATACAAACATTTGGAAAATGGCAAATCCCAACCCACAATCAAAATATCTGAGCAGCAAAATATTCGTATCCAGCTGAACTGCAATTTTTTGGATCTCGTCACTGGTTTATGCAGGTTGCTTTTTTGCCTGTATGCTCTGCAACAGAAGTCCTTAAAGATTTCAGAATGCTTCAGCAATAGGAGAGGATACTAATGACTGAGTCCCAACGAAGCCCAGCAATCATTCTTCTACTTAAAATTTCCCAGAAAATTACATTGCATTAAAGCGCATCTTGTAGTAATATACACAGCTAAAGCTGGGTCAGCCAACCAGAGCCATCTGCATTTTAAAAGTGGGTGAAAAAAGTACGTAAGTAGATCGAGGCAAGTTAAGAAGACTTAAGGGAGGATGGGTATTTTCAAATGCAACTGCTTACTGGCAGCATTCATAGAACATGCACAGTTGAAAAACATATTGCTTTTGCCCATTCTCTGGCCAATCTAAATGATACATGCCAGGTCCAGAAGAAAAATATCGTCCATTTTTCAGAGTTTAAATTAAACCAAAATCAAAAGAGGCCAGCTCTGCTTCAGTGTATTGCCTGAACACTTGAGCTAATTCCAAAAGGAATATCAAGACAAATAAGATTTTTGCCATAGTTTTTCAAATCTGCTGCAGTAGTATAGAACAGACTGCATGAGATGAGCAAGAAAATTAGATTATCAAAGCTTTGTACTAAGTAATTGGATGCTAGTACAATTGCTTCAGCTATCACAGAAGAGCATGACCTGGCATCACTCTGCACATTCCACAGATATCAAATCCTTGTCTCTTCCATACACATGAAAACAAAACACATAAAAAGGAGTATAAAAATAAGCAAAATAAGATGTTGTACCATAGCCATATGAAACACCTAAGATAGGGCAAGAGCAATCCTGGGAGTCCTGCTGATTTACAGAAAACTGAGGCCACTGAGGAAATCACGAGGAAAGGCTGGTGGTGGTTGTGAGACAATTCCCTAGACCAGGAAGGCAATCCCCAGTGCCATGCCTTTTCTTGAACCCTGAAACCTCAATGTTTTATACTAGTTCAGACAAAACATCCTGCAAAATAGTGCAGAGAGTGACTGAACACAGATTTCCACTCTGCTGTGCATATGAAATCTTGCTTGGTGCAAAAGACTTACTCTGATGGATCCTAGAGGGACTTTGCTTAGAAAGGAAAAAGATATATAAAGGTCTTATTTCTCTGAATGCAAAAGGAGGGCATCTGGTAGGGCCAGGGAGGAAAGTGTGTCCTCCAAAAACTCCTAAACCACTACTCCATTCTATGTTACGTAAGCGGGCAAGAGGTCTTATTAAAGGAGAAAAAGCTGTTCTCTATTTGTGAAACATAATCAGACCCATACCTGGATTAATAATGGAACAAGGGAATATAAAATTAGAATGAACCGCCATACGGACAATCCTTGCTGAGAATCCTATCTGGGACACTTACACCTGATGCACATACAACACAGGGTCTCTACAATTGGTGTATCAGTGCCCATCTGACAGAATGGCACTGTTCCTGGATAAACAGGTTCAACCTTATGGCTCAGGAATTGTTGCCAAGAAAAAGGATTCTTTGTATATGCCAATTCATGACACTGAAAATAGCAAAGTTCTCTCAGCATCCTTCTTATTTCAGTTAAACTATCGTTCCCTTCATTGCAATTCTCCCACTTGAGGACCATAAAGAGAGACATGTGCACTTGCTTTGGGGATTCTGATACTTCTATGTTCCTACCAGAACACTGTAGCTCCCCCATGGCAGCTCCTTTTTTTGGCAAAGTCTGTCACATAAGATACTGAGGAGGCAAAAGGTCTAGGAAGCAATTCTGTATTACTAAAGAGAGTTAAATATCTAAAAAAAATGAATTCATTTCTGATACCTCAGAGACTTCTGATTTTACCTCTAATACCTAGGGTAAGCCTTTAACTTCCAAGAAATACTCTTGCTTCTGCAGGGCATCAAAATAAACAAGCCCATCTGAACAGACCCTTTGCTGTTAGAAGCACATTACCTGCACTAGTAACTCTGCAACAGCAATATTAGCATCAGCACTGTATTCTGCCATTAGTAAGGACAGTCCAAACTGCCACCTTTGTCCAAAGTGCTAAAGGATATTGAATGACCTCCATTTGATACAGCTTTCTCTCCCTTGCTACTGAAATCACTAGTATCTGAGATTAGTAGCTCTGCTGATATAACACCATTATGTCAGATCTCTTTCAATGCAGCTGCTCTAGAGGAGACAGGATATTTATTTGGAGCTGATATGACACGTGTTGCTTTCATTTTGTCAGATTATTGTAGGTATGTCTCATTGCAGAGCATAAAATTACAGGGTAAATTCAGCAAGATGTGCAATTTTTTTTCCTAGTGACTTCCATACATAGGGAAACAGCATTGTACAGGATCATAAAAATGTACAGTACATGTAAATAGCAAAAGATGCCAATGCCCCATACAGTCATCAGTTATGATGATGACTGTATCTATCTTAGAGGTTAAAATGAGTAGGCTTATGTTTCAAAGAGAAGTCCTTTCTCAGTCAGTAAAACTATTTTAAAATCATCAGATAACATTGTATCAGATACCAGGTACCACGATGCAGATACTCAAATATCTGCATATAACTTGCAGCCTAAAAAGGTCTTCATCTTGTTGGAATGCTAATGCTGATGCAATATAAAATGCTGTAATTAATACAAAATAACCCTCAGTAAATATGCTTATTTGCAAGATAGAAACAAGTCATTCTACAATTACTTATTTACTTTCTATACTTAAATAAAAGATAAAAAGGCTTGTATCTGATGCCATTGTTTGTCATGCACATCTGAGCAGAAGCCAGGAGTAGAATCCTGCCTGATCAGAATTCTCCATTCACTTTACTGCCATTTCACGCAGATGAAATGCCAGACTGTGGAGAATCATGCTCACAGCAGTTAGAAAAGAAAATCTTTTTTCATCCAAATTTTATTGATCTGAGCTCTTCTGATTGCTATATTAATCACTCTGCATGCTTATCCCTACTCAGCTTACATCCTAAGTGTCTTGCTTGTGATAACCTGGCTAGTATTGCCCTAGCATTAAATACATGATCACGTTTTATCACTGTTACCTCTTCTGCATAGTTATGAGATTAAAAAGAAAACCTGCTGCAACTACAAGCCATATAGTTTCATAATGAACTTTGTGCAAAGCATTAATTCATTGCTAATACTTTGATATGAAACTCACAGAAAAATGGCACAGTGCTTACTACAAGAAAAATAAATCCTGAAATCTGCTATTACAATGAACACTGAAATGAAAGATATATTTATAAGGTATTAGATGTTGGTATGATCTTCACTTATATCAACCCCTGGTGTTCCACAGACTATTGGCTTTATAGCTCTTACCCTGTTTCCCTCCCAACTAGCAGAAGCTATTTGCTTAGCTATGTAAAACCACTGGACCTTCCATTCAGAGTTCTGTAGTAGACTCTGAGTAGCTTCATCACTCTCGAGGTATCTTCTTCAGTCATTGACAAGTAATCCAAGACAGCTGTGCCTTATTGCAAAAAGTATGATTAGAGGAATTTTCCTGTAGTGTTTCAGAGGATCACGTGTTCTATTAGAAAATTAGCACCAGAGAGAACATTGCAGAATGATTTTTTAAAAAATTAAGAAAAAGTTTAATCTTTTTTGCTAAATTCCATTTCCAGAATCTTAGGTAATGTATATACTTGTTTTAATTTTTACATTTTATATGGATATTTTGCACACTGTTAAACCCAAAGGTGCGCTGCCTAAACTTAGAGGGAACACAGATTTACTCAATCTAAAAAGTCAGTTTCAACATCTTCAGTCACACAAGTACCAGCTTTTGGCTCACACCAACAAATGCCTCTTAAAGTAGATGGAATACACATGGACAAAGTGAACCTGACAGCAGGAGAACTAAGCAGATACAATTAGCTGAAGATTCAGCTCTCTATAATTAATGTTCAGTTTGCTTAAAACAAGTCTGTACATAATTGTAGCTATTATTTAAGATGTTTTTGTGCAGCCTTTTTATATAAAAAGAACCTAATCTAACAATACACACTTCAGGCACTATATAAAGCATCATTTATAAGTGAATAGTTACAGGACAAGAAAGGTTAGTCTGCTTATGAATATTACAGCCTACATTGTATGCATCATCATACGATGAGGGAGGAAAAGGAAAACAAAGGATTATAAAGGGATCAATAAATAAAATGCTTTCATCAGCTATGCCAGATTTCTCTTTTTTTTTCTTTTTTTGGATAATGTTTTCCTCAGAAAACATGCAAATGGTCTTTCGTTAAGTTAATACTTTCCAATTCCATAAATCCTTCTACCATCCCCATGTGTAAAAGCTCTCACTGCTGCTGTGAATTCCAAACAGTATTCAACACAAGCAAAGTGGACATGACCTGTTTTTATCATGTCTGAGGGCAAAAGTAAGGCATTATCACTGGAACTCTGCTATGGCACAGAGACTTGACTATTCTGTGTATTTTCTGTTTATTCTAATTTTGTTCACTGATAAGATTCCAATTATAAACCTGGGCCAAAGGGTGAGATTTCATACAAGCAGACTCATACATAGGCTGGTAGTAGTGTCAATGTGTCGTAACATTCCAGGATAGCTAGGAGCTAGCTGCATCTGCCTGTCCCTATGTAGTTGGCCTTTGATGAGAGCTATTGAGTGTCCAGAATCACTAAATGCTACTTGAAGAACCATAAACTAAGACATTTACAAGTACTTAAGCCCACATTAGTTCTGCTTACAGCACTCTCTCACCAGAACTCTGCTAGACTTCGGTAGTATCTAGCAATAGCTCGGTTTGCAGGAAGTATGTATAAGGCTCGGCTCCGTTCAGCAGAGGGGAGCATCTCGGGCACATATTATTCTCATTCCCTCCAGTCAAATATATTTGTGAATGTTTTCACTGAAGAATTTGAAATCTTAAAAGGCAAGGAAAGGGGCAAAGGCAAGTGATAACAAATCTAAAGACCACTGCACAAAACTGGCAGGCAGGACTCCAGAACATCATTTCTTCCTCTGCTATTAATCTTGCAGGTGACTGTGCACTTTCATTTCTCTACCTGTAAAAACTGGCTTGTAATAGCAGTTATCATCCCATTGTTCAAGAAAGGAAACAGTAAGATTTAGTAGAAGGGATCCCATGGGACTGTGCTCATTAGGCACTTATAAGTTGTGCTTCGCTCAGCTGTAGAAATGCAATTAGTTAACAACTTCCTTGCTTTCTGACCTCTGAATACTATCAAAACAGTTGAAATAAGGTTTTTTTAAACTTATGTGTAAGCAGGAATCATTCCAAATAACATTTATAGAGAACAGGAGATGAACACACTAGTTAACTTCACGCTATATCATGCTGTTAACAGGAAGCTGTATAAACATGGTTTTGGGTGATGGGTGCCAACTTCTAATAAGCACTTTTCCATAAAGTATATATACCCAATCATGCAACTGTTATTTAAGTTCTAAAATAAATGAACAATACCATGGGCTGTATCTAAAGATTTGTCAGAAAAAGTTAAAACTACTTTGACTTATTCTTCCCTGAGCACCTAAGTACATCAGTGTAAATGATGAACTGCACTGCAAGGTGAATTACTTTATGTCTCTGCACCCAAATTAAGACGAAACTCTGCATATTGTTTCTAACTCAATTTGTAGAACATAAAATGTTCTGCTGTCCTTTGTATGTGTGACTAACCCACATATACAAAGCTTAGACCACATAATGTAAAAGATAGTATGTTGACCATCTCCAAGTAGTTTTTGGCTAACATGGCTGGAATACTAAGGCAGTGTTGCACCTAATGTTATTTGCTTCAATTTTTAAAATAATATTTTTTTCATAATTTCTTCTTCAGCACAATTTAATTTCTGAAATGACTGAGAGAGAGAGAACTTCTATATATGCAGTCTGGCAAAGCTGAGCAGCTTTGGTGTGAAAGAATGCTGAAGGTTCTACCTGCTAATTACTATCAACTAGGGACGTGAATTTTCCTGGGGATGCTTTGTTTCCTCAGACCCCGAACATATCTATGAGATTCATATTACTTTTGAATGAGGTACTGTTCTTTTCCTTCTGTGACACAACAGTTGAAATTGCATCAAAGCTGAACTACTGCAAGAAATCAAAGTAATTAAATTAATGCAGGAGGAAAATACATAGTTATATTGCAGCAATTAGAACATAGTACTGATTGCAAGCTGTGTGGGAAATTCAAAGGGTAACACCAGAGACTCAGCACCATTTATCTCAGTTTTTGATGGCATGCTTAGGATTTCATGGGTCCTAAACCACATTAATACAATTTGGCTGCCTCAGTGTTTTCCAGAGTCTCTGCCAGAAGTGTCAGCATACACTATAGCCTCCTTGGTGTTGTGTCAGATGGGGTAATTCCTCTCCAATGGTTGTTTAATCATGTCTAGTTATAAAGTGTGAAGAGCTCTATAAAATAATGCAGTAAGAAGAAGCAAGATATCTTGTGATATTAACTTTGCACTGCATGCCTTCTACTCCCATTAATTTCAATGCGGTTTGGGGACACACAGCAACTTCAAAGAAATGGCCTCAATATCCTTGAGCCTTTAAAGTTCAATACATTTTTAATGCTAAATTAATAGGGCTTCCTTTAAAAGGAAACCACTAAGTTCCTTCCTCAGAAGCACATACGATACTGATGTGTCATCGGGTTTCTGAACATCATCGCTGTCTGTACTCTCTAAGCAGAAAGTTACCAATCAGTAATAGTACCGCCAGGGACTGTCCTGTTAGCTGCCACAGGCAGATCTTTTTTCTTTTCCCAAATCTTTGGGTCCAGGAAAGAGAAATTATTTCTCAGCAGTGTTCCCATGAGGTAACTGTGCCCAGAATTTAAGTATTCATCACTGCTCAGGCAAACTCAAGGGGAAAAAATAAAGGTCTTCCAATTAACCTCAAAACTAATGGCACGGCATCAATATTAGGTGCTTGATCCTATAAAATACACAGCAGCCTCAAATCCCACGGAATTCTACAGCACACAAAAACTTGCAGTCCAGAACGTGATATGGAAACAATTCTAAAGAGCTACATCATATGCAGAGAATTCGTGATATGAGCATTTTCCACAATCTTAACAAAGGGACATAGCTGAAAAAGAAGAAAGAAGGGGTTTTCTCCCTTGAAAACTCAGCAGAACTATCAACGGCCATCTGTATGTCTTACACATACATTGCTCTAACTTCAATCAACACAAAATTACGCGTGTTCCTGAGATAGGAAGAGTCATTTTCTCCTGGCTAACATAGCTACATATAAACAAAAGCAATTGCAACAAACACCACCATCATTCCTAATGGCAAAGGGGAGGCAAAATTATTTTGATTTTACTGAATTGGATTCAGAGACCTAGATTTCTAGACATTCTGGGGTTGACCATCAGGGCACTAATCCAGATCATCTCACAGCTCACTGGACTACCTAAATCCTCAGCACTTAAACCTTATGTCCTGGCCCTTTCTGGGATCACAAAGTCAAAAAATGTTTTTCTGGCCATATAATAACAGCTTTGCTAGCATCAAGAAAAAAATCTAATGTCAGAGGCTAAGCCAAGATACGGATCCATTTCAGTCAGTAGCATCATGACAGAAAATTGAAGCCATCATAATGTGGCTTTATTGCAACGTCTCTTCACCATCACCACTGCAGTTTATCTGTTTCTTAGGAATAAATAGATGGTTCTTGGTTACTAGATGTTTCTTAACAGAATAGGGGAAAAAAACTACTTTGTAGCTAAGTTTTCTGAATTAATAACTGACAGCCTTTCTTACAGTATGGAGCAGTACTTTCAGTGGTGTTAACAAGACTGTGATGTATTTTTCAACATAAAGTATTGTTTCAGGCTAAAGGAGATCTTGACTAGCTCAAAATAATGTTCTTACATCATGCAGATTTTCAAAAGAGCTCAGTTTATGCATATTCCCATTATTATACACAGCAGAAGTCTAGTTTGCAACAAACTCGTTACATTCCCTTTAAATTGCCAAAAAGGGTTAGGATCATCAGTTTGTTTCTGTGTAATACCAAATAATGAGATGCCATAGGCTATCAAAAATTCCAAGGTCCACGTTAACAATAGAGGATTTTAATATATGTTTCCCACACTCACATTCCTGGAAGAACGGTGGAAAATAACTGCATATTACTGGAGGTAAGAAAAGACTAAAGAAGGATATTTGCTTCTGAGATAGTTGGGGCAAGTTAGAGCAACTCCCAACACGAAATGATTCTTTAGAGTGCCCAAAAAGTAAGCAGAGACTCTGGACCTGCAAAGCACCTTTATACTTACCCACTACATCATTTATGAACCCCAAATAATTAAAAAAACAAAACAAAGTGCACAGCTCAAAATCCTAGTAGTATTAAACTGGCCACGAGACAAACATGAATGTTCTGTATTACCAACATTAACTTACTTTGCATAAAATTAATTTACAATAAAAGAGACAGTTTAGGAAAATAGAGAAGAAAACAAAGCAGACTTATCAACACCTCGATCCGCTTATGTCCCTGTAACCCAAATGATGAAGAGTCAACCCCTGTTAATAAAACCGAGTACATATATTTCACTACTACCATTTTACTCTAAGTAACCATCAATGTTAAAGGTTAAATGTTAAATCCAAACCTGGAAAAAGTGAAGAAACCCAGCTTTTTTTCAGAGTTCTAAAATCAGAGATTTGAAATAACTGTGGAAAAGTTGAACTGGAGAGGAGGAACTGCAGCAGCACCAGGCAAAATAAAATCTAGTCAGATCAGCTGCCAGAAGACGACAAGACAGATAAGAAAAGAATGTCTTATTCATCTCAGCTGCCAGCCGTGTCATATTGTATTGACATTCCAAGTCATTAATTACTGTTTAGATATTACAGTGATGACAGCCATATAAATACCTGAATGTAGAGCTTTTACTCATTTATTTTGGACTATTTTCAAGAGACATCCCTGAAAACTTGTACTAGTTTGGAAGCATTATGTGTTTATCCGACTTGTCAGGTGAAGATTGGGAAGAACTTTTTTTTTTTTTTTTACTTCGTAATGCTCCATCTTGACAAGAGACAAATCACTCTCCATGCCTCCCACCACCATTTTTGCTTCCCTGCAGTTCTGTGGAATATCCCTCAGAGATTACTTCTATCATCCATCTGTCCATAGTTATGTTTATCCACTGATCCTGGAAGAAGTCATACCCTTCCCCCTCTCTGGAATGATTCCCAAGACAGCAGCGTTATCCTGGCACTCTGCTGCTATTCTGTTATTCCAGAATATTCTGTTATTATATCAACCAACCAACAATTTTCTTGGCTAGAAATGACACAGCTCTGTCTACTCTGGGTGACTTTGGAAAGCAGCTTATCCTTCTGAACCCTACTGAATTTCTTGGCTTCTTGGTCCTTACAAAGTTGTCCTCTGTTAATCTTTTTCAGACACTTCTTTAGCCATTAGTCAAAAGCAGTGATACGCTTCTTTCCTCTCTCTTGTTCATTTTTGAAGTTAAGATGGAAGATATTTCACACCACCTGTGATGCCTGTACCTGCTTCATTTTGCTGATCTAGAATTTCAATCACTTTCTAAATTATTGATGCAGAAATCCCGGATAGAAAAAAAACACTTTCATTTGGGTATCTGTTGTTCATAGCTTCCTCTCCTTGTCTTTGACATATGATACTTTGGTCAACAGATAAAAGAAAAAAAATAAAAAATCCACCAAAGGTAAGATGTATTTAGTTCAAGGGAACTGTGTGGAGAAGTATGTCACTGCAAAGATTTCATCAGGGATTTCCTCACTTTCCTTCTTTTCATCTGTGTAGTCCTCTTTCTTCGAAGTCAAAGCCCACAGAAGTTTCAGACAGATTTTTATTGTTGCCTGTAGCATAAGGAAAGATTTATTTTTTTTTAGTGAGGGTGAAACCAACTCAGGATTGGAAATAGAAGGTGTAGATTTTAAATGCATATGTTTCCGTCCGTACCAGCCTGGAATATCGGGAGACAAGCTGCAGACAGGCTCATTCCAGTACCTTAGCCATAAAGACTAGCTGCCTACCAACTATTGTGTTAACTACTGAATATGACAGCAGTACAGAAAAACGTGCCCATCAGTATCACTCATTGCCTACATCATTTAGTTTATCAAAATGCTAAACAGTTGTCCATCTATTGAAATGAATAGACATTCAACTTTAAAAACACGACCACGGTGCAGTAATACAAAGTAATATACTCCAACAGCAGTAAGAGCAAGAGTCCCAGAGCACCAGCTTTCAGACTATCAGAAATAGGGGAAAATGTCCTTGAATTCAGGCCAATTTGGAGCAGCTTTGATTCGTTCACTTAAGATTCTTATTGTATTCAATTTTGATCAGTGAATGCTTCAAATAACAATTCAAGATAACTGTGGCAAATTCATTGCAGTGCAGCTGCCCGAAGAATACACTACATTCCCTGGAGACACAGACAACCCATAACCTGATTATCCACAAATAAATGTCTGTTGAGTCATCCGCATATGCTGAGCACTGTAGATGAGAACAGAGAATAGTGGGATCTGCAGACCTATAGATCTATTCCGTAAACACGGCATCTAACAAAAATCATGTCCTCGTGTCCTATGTCTGCCTCTCTCCTGTATTTCAGCCTTTGCTACTTAAGCCTTTGATTTATGTATGTGGAAGGGGTTGCAGGCACAAATGATAAAGGCATGGCCAACCCGACATGGCCCCCTTCAAAGCATCTGCAGTCCTGAAAGGAAAGTACCAACCACATTATGCTGAGAACTAACTTGCTGTTGCCTTTATTATGATTTGCCTGAAATCCCACATGGCATATATATCCAAATAGATACAAACTGCTCTGTCTTTCAGCAGGTCATACCAGCTACAGTACTGTGTACCCAGCTAATTTGGCTCCATGGTTGCAGGATTAGATCTGGTTTGTGCCTGGATGGTGAAGAGCACCAGTAGATAAGGAATGGGTGGAAAGGCATGCAGAAGTCAGTGACAACACTGATAGGAGAGGTCAGACTTTGTAGGAAGTAAGTTACTTCCAGGCCTTTGATCTTCCCACTGGAACACATTGGATTTTATGCATAACATCACAGCTGCTCTATAAACTCTTAAATTGCTTGAAATAATCTACCGAATGTTAGGCAAACTAGTCAGGAGATTAGCAGTTTTTAAAAAATACTTGGAATACTGAAATTAATCTCAAGCAAACAAAACCTTGTTTGTGTCCAAAAAACTAAGACAGTTTGACATTAGCCTCATAGACCTTAAAATTGTCATGATAGTAGCCAGGAGAAATGGACTGAATTTTGCACATTTTAGTTCTTTCCTTCACATAAATGTTAATGAATGTCCTTCGCCTTACTGTTCATGAAACTCTACGATAACCACTGGGGAAACCCAGAGAGGGCTGCTGAATAATGCACACAAATTAAAGTCCCCTATATCTGGCTGGGTGACCATACAATTATGCAATGAACAATACTATTGACTCTGTAAACTTGATTTTGAGCCCCGTTACACAGATGCTTAGGATCAAAATTGGATGACAAAACCAGATGCATGATAAGGCTCTTACACCAGGGTCCTTTATGCAGCTTTCAACTTCATACCAGGCCAGGTTCACAGCGACTGGCATGTTACAATGTCAGGTTTTCACTCAGTCATACAGGAAACTTAGCTCAGTACCAGAAGGTGCCAACTTAATTTACATTAGTCAGACTGATCCCCACCCTTCCACACATGGTTGGAGTTGCTCCAGCCACATACCTAAATCCTTTTGGATTTCCTTAAATCCTTATGGTACTGTGTATGTGGCATCTGTTTGTTTTTTCCCCAACACGACTTTGTGCAGCAGTATGTTGATAAGACTGCTCTTATTTATTTTTTGTACTTTTTGCAGCACCAAAAAGTTGTTGAGGTCATATACTAGAAACAGTACAAAATGCAAATCATCATCTGTATTTAAGAATTTGAGAAATTTTGTTATTTAGCTGGAGAAAAACAGTTTACCTGTGGCTGCACCTACTTCAACCTATTCTACTGGCCTTTAGACCTTAGGCCAAATCCTTTCTGCATGTGTCTCCTTTTTGCAATGTTTTACCATGTCCTGCTTTCCCCTCCTGGTTCTCAAATTCATGCATGTTTATGGTCTTCTTACTGGTACATCATCATACATAAGGAGCTTGAGTCTGTAACCCTTAGTAATGAAAGCAGTCCATGTAACTCAAAGTTTTCCTGTATGAGTGAAGATTAATAAGATTTAACAAACTGACGCAGCACTCTGCAGAATACAACACTTTGATAAATGATGCTCTCATAACAGCTTAAACTAGGTGCATTCTAAAACATGTAAACTGATAGGAATTATTCTGATGACTTCAAATATGCGCTGAATATGGTTCCAAAACAAACACACGTTTTTGCGACCCGTTTATATCACAAAATTTCTTTTTGAATAGGGATTTCTATAACTGTGATTTCCACATCTGCAACCCAAGGTAGATATGAAGAATGTGGGTCTGGACTTGTACTATTGCTGCACAGCTCAGGGGGTTAGAGATGCCATCAGCAGGTTCACACAATGGTGATAATATTTATTTTACATTTCTTTTCATTATTTTCTGCCATTAGAAAGCAACCTGAGTGTGTGGGAGATGTGAGGGCAGCAACCAAAACAACAATCTCTGATATTAAGGAAGTAACTAAGGTCTGTTTACTCCCCCCAAAAAACCCACAAGACTACTCAAACAAAAATAATCAATTTGGGAGTTTATGCTTTCTTAAAATATGCTCTCTTCAAAGACAATTCAGTAATTCTCAGTATTTATCCTAGCAGTCATAGGGCAGAATTTATTCTTAAGTCTTTGGAGGGATAGCAGTGGATTGGATTTGAGTTGAAAGATCTGCACCATTCCCTTTGCCCTGCCCTACCCGAGAAATAGCTCAGAGTAAAAGAACAAAGTTTCTCCTTTGGATGGTATTTAATTAATACAATTGCAAAACTTTTTGGTGAATTTGGCATGAGTGAACACTTTGGCATGACTGGCATTTAGCAAACTATATCTTTATATCTTTACCACATAAAGACATCATCATTTTCTTTCCTTTAATTATTTTGGTAGCTATTCTACACTGAAAAGTAAAAAAAGATGTATGGTTTTGTGGACCATCAAGCTACATTACTGAGTATTAAAACAAACAAAACCCCAAAATGCTAGGCATTCCCTTTTGGAAATTAAGTCAATAATCTAAAAGAAATCCAAATCACTTTTCATCATACATCTTTAAAGAATTTTCAATAGACAATTATAGACTTGTCACAGATCGGAGGCTAAGTACACATTAAAATGTTAGGCATTAACCATACCATTCTGTTGCTATTAAACATAGCAGTAATCCACACATAACACTGCTGTAATTTCACTAAGTGTCAAGGTGTTCAAGAAGCTTAGCAAATTTCAACTGTCTCAAAAAGTATAACAATTCTGAAATCATGTCACCTCTGATGTCAAGTGCAAATCTTTTTCTTTTCCCTTGAACTTTTCATTCATCCCAGGTTTAAAAAAATTTACAAAGAAATGCTGAAGACAGCCTAACCAAGGAAAATATTAAACCCTATACTCCAAATGCCTGCTTAAACAATGGCACCACTTTTCTTCCATCTGCATTCGGCTATGCGCTTGAATTTAGTGTGGTGTCATATGCACAAATGCTGTGGTGAAATGGGATTGACAGTACCTGGGTGGACATGAGGGACACACACGGGCCTATTTCCTTAGGACAACTATCACCCTGAACAGGCATTTTGTATTAAAGCTTCTGCTTCATCATCTTAACACCCCCTACCCTTCTCGCTGGCACTGCTTCTCAAAGAAGTTGAAGTCTTGTCTGCAAACCCAGAAGCTCCATCAATTCATGTGAACTCAGTCAACAGAAACTAGTACAGCAGTAGTCAGGTTATTGTCACAACTATGAATACAATTTCAACCATAAATCGACATAAATGAGGTCAGAATCCACTAACAATGCTTACACAGACATTTGCACTGGGTTTAACTAACGTAATAAAAAACTGGCATCAATTATACTATTTCAACTTTGCGTACCAACTAGCCGTAAGCCACCCTGCCTCACACAAATCTGCACTAAGAACAATACAAGATTTGTACGTGGAATGTGGAAGCCTCAAGATCCTCAAGGCATCTTTTCAATTGCTTTATAGTCTGTCTGGGCAATTATCTCTGTGAAATGCAGTGCAAAGCTCCGCCATTCTGATGTGGCAGTGAGCTGTGAGTCAACGGTCTTTGACCTACCCAAAGAGGGTTCTACACACTGAGCAGCAATATCTCTTTATTTCTGTGTGACAATTAGTGGAAAACATTTTGAGATATTTGAGTAAAAGGTACTATAGAAATAGAATGCACTGTTCAAATAAATTACAGTTCTCTAGGCTTTGAATTAAGAACTACAGTCACTCCTAATGGATTAAAAGATGACATGTTTTACTTACCTCCTACACATGCTTGTATCCTTTTATAAAAGGCTAATATAGAAATTCTTTAATAGTCTCCCATGCATTAGAAGAGCTAGATAGTCTATTACCATCAATACACAGTTTAAGAAGCACTTTAGGGGCTGGATGAAGCCAGATACCTCTTACATATGGCCCACAGTCACATTAGCATTATCCTATACTAACAAGACAAAAATAAGATTAATTTTACTGTTTGGTCTTTCCCTTTGAAAAGATATCAAAAAGACTTGCCTGGACTTTAGGAAGGAAAAGGTTTCCAAACTTCAGTCTAAGCCACAGTAGACAAGAGGACTGCTGTCATTACATAGCTATGGCATCACTGGGCATTGCTTCCTTCTGTGCACAGAGCAAAAGCTGTCTTTTTAAGGGTCTGATCTTTCTTCTCCACTGCAGTCTGTCAAACTGCACTATGACTTCAACAGAACATGAGCTGAACCTAGACCTGCACCTAACAATTATCTAAGAACCTAATGGTTCTTAGGTTAGATAGGTCAGTAGAAATTCAGGTGGGGCCAACACTTGGAAGAAGAGAGCTGAGTAAAAGGAGAGGACTGGTTTTGCTTTATGCTTTCCTTAAAATGACTATTTGAGTATTTTTTTCCTCAACCTAACACTTGGGACCAAGATAGAGAGAAAGGGCTCCTGCTTAGACTCTCAGTGCAGAAGAAAATTCTCCAAAGACTCATTAACTGAAGCCAACCAGACAATGCCCTAGAAGGCCTCTCCAGTCAGTCTTCCTAGCACTTCAAGGTAAAAGTATCATGGATTTTTAGCACACAACTCAACCTTGCAAAATGTTTGATTCCTGAGCATTCCTGAAGATGTGGTGTCCCTTTTCTACAAATCTGCAGTCATAGAAAGATGTTCTCTACCTTTTATTAGCCAATTTGTAGCCCCAGTGTACAATTTTTACAGAACTTAGACTTGCAGAGCACTTGGTATGTACAAAACATTTCTCCCATTGACCTGTTTTAGCTGTAACTGCTCAGCACTTCTGCAAATCAGGCCACAGGGGAAACAAGCAATGTACAATTAGTGACCACCCTTGAAAAGTTTGATTAAAGTGTGTTGCCAAGCAACACAAATTCTGGCAAAGACAGTGATAAAATTCTATTCTCTAGAGAAGCCTTAAATTCCTTTGTGACTATATTTTCCTCTTCCTGCAATCCCCTCCTTTATTCACTGTGTCCCACAACCTCTGCAATAAAATGAGAATTTGCTAAATTAGTGTCTTTTCCCACATAAGCCTTGCAGAGGCAATCATACTTCTGGTATTTCTAAAGTGTTAAGATAACTTTAGATTGTGAGTGTCTATGAATTCCTCACTTGCCTCTCCCCTACCCTTATTTTTTAATAAAATTAAAAAAAAATATCTACAAAATGGCATGATTTTTGTACCTACCAAAGTGATTACAAGGTTAGGTCTTTCCTCTCTTTCCCGTATCTTTCCCATATCTAACTGGTTCTCTGACCTAATTTCTCCTCTCTTTCTCTCTTTGCCTCCCCCATTCCACAGCACCTCATTCGGGTGTAATCTCCTCCGCACCAACTGTCTGCTTGTCTTCCCACCCCAGCACATAGCACAGCTGTCTTCACCCAGCCAGCCAGTCCCACTTATAGCAGACACCAAAATCCAGCCCAAAGCACTTCATTTGATAAAGATGTATGCTTTATAACTTATTTCAAGCTTATCAAGGAAATCTGTTTCTCTCAGCTGCTGACTCCATTTTTATCATACATACACAAGCAAATATGTATGAGTGTGATGGGGCACATATCTGTGTACAAATGTGCATAATATTTGCAACTGTAATAAATGTGAATGTAATTTATATGAAAGAACAATAGCAGACTAGATCATTGGAATAACCCAGTAGATGATATATGAGTGCTTCCTTTAAGAGTGGGTTACTGAAGAACTGGGAGTAGAAGGGAATACACCTGGGGAAGTGTGTACCTGGACCAGCAGTTACAGCAGTAAAAAGAAACTTTAGGAAAGGGACAGGCACTGCACTCAGCAATGACAGAACCAGGGGTCAGAGCTATGGAGCTGAGCCCCAGCTCTGTAGTAAAGGTCCTGAAATAAGGTGATCCCAATAGGGGAAGACTGTGAAGCAGTGGTTAAACTCTAAACTCCTGACACCCATGAACATTTTTTGTTCCAGATCTTTCACACTCTCCTCCCTTCTCTGGCAAAGGATTCTCAGAGCTGCTCCATCCCCCATTATCTCATACCCTGGATGCAGGGACAAAAAAAGTTTGGGACCTGTTGATCTGCAGCAATAGTCAGAAGCAAAAGTGCTGGGGAAAAGAATACAAAAACGGGCAGCAAAGAGAGAATCTTCATCTAAAACCTCCCAGCTAGAGGTTTAGGAATCTCCTGAGCCAGAGGTTCCAATGTATTAGCCTGGGAAAAACTGAGAATAATAATAATGCCTTCTCACACTTGCTTCAAGTTCCCTTACTACCTGCAGAGCAAAATAAGGCCCACAGCACTCACCTCTAAGAAGAGACAGCCTACAGCTACTGAAAGTCAGATGTGTATTTAGCAAGATCAGTGGAGCTGTGCTGACTTACTGTGCACAATATAATTTAGGTTGGAGTAGCATCCAGAAGCTCCAATTAGGAGGAGAGCTCCATCCTGGCAGGCACCTACAGTCATGCATGCCCTATCCCGGGGAGACAGGCCAGGCTGCTTTCATATGCTTCTAATTGGGCTCTCCTTGAAACTGATCCTGAATCCGCAATGTTTGCAGAATATTTGTTTGTTCACTCCACTGGATTGGAACATGAGAATTACTTTATCCCTTGCAAAATGCAGGCCTTGCCAATATACCAAGGGATAGAACTCAAAATCTAATGATAAGGTATAAAACACACCTTCATCCTCCAGGCTCTGTGCATTTGACGGGCTCATCAATTTCTGTCTATCATAAAAAAATTGATCTCAGCCCTGTAGGCTCAATAAATAGAACATTCATAGCTCAGACATCTTTAACTGCCCATAGAAAGTTTCTAGCTCCATCCAACTTTTTCGGGTGACATTTTGACTTTCCTCTCCTTTTTAGGAGGAAACTAGGAGAAGAGAAAAAATAGTGTAATAGCGTATATTCCTCCTTTTTTATCCTGCATCAGAAAGAAATTGTTTTCCTGGTGGCCACTGGTAGTTAATCTGCTCTCAAGTTACCTATCCTGATACAGACTTTCCTTGTGCTTTTTCATTGTGCTATTCACATGCTATTTAAGACAGCTTGTATAAGTGTCTTCAACAGTGCTGAAATGCTGAGCACTGAAATATGAAACAAGATCCATACTGTCATTTACATCATAACTAATCAACTCTATGAGAGGGATCACTAAGCTCATCTTTAAAAAAACATTTTTAGGCTGATAAAACAATGAAAGCAAAGTCTAAGTCCGAAGTTCAAACGATGTATAATTTCCATCCTGTAAATAACAAGTAGAAAATCCTCTTGGGAGCAGTGGGAACTAAAACTAACTGTTGCCTTTTTCAGGAACAGCTATGTTAGGTAAGGCACAAGGGAAAGGAGGCCACATAAAACACTTGAAATGTTTCAGCATCACCAGAGTTTAACCTGGGAGGGCTTTTACTAGAGAGCTTCCAACTCTGCCAGCTCCTTGTTACATAGTGGATTTTATTCCACAGCTGAAGAACTTCAAAATAACAAAACCATGCAAGGGAAAAGCAGATAGACTTTCTGGCAGGAAGTCAATCTGCAGATATGAAGGAAATAATCTCAGTAAGCAGTCAGACTCCTCAAAGGTCAACAGCTACATGGTGAAGAACTTTACAGCATTTAAGTTATTAACAATTTTGCCTTCGAGGACTCTGACAGTTTCTGTGCTGTAAGTTAAGGTTTTAAAAATAAATAAATAAATAAATATTTGATGACTGAGCAGTCAAGCTCTCTATACCTATCTCTGTGATTCTTTAGACAAAAAGACTGTCTTGTTCCTATGGAAGCCACCAACTGGGTTCCTATCTATTTAAATAGGACCAGAACCAAAAGCAATTAGGAACGTGGACTGCCATCAATGCTCTTTCTCATTTGTTTCTGGCGAAGCACACTATGAAACACCCAATCTCAGAGCTATCTTCCATTGCCATTATCCTCCCTGTTAGTCTATATTCTCATTCTTTTAGCCATTCCTTAGTCGTCTTCCAACCCTCACAACTCCCTTACAACCAAATACTCTTTTCCCTCTTACTTGTCTACTCCTGTGCTTTTTCTCTCCTAACTCAGAACTAGGGAATGGGTGCAAGCCATGACAGAGTTGAAAAGGAGGAAAAAATTGCCCTCAGGAAAGAAAAGTGAATGACCTTAAACTGCCTAAGCTTTGAAATATCTTAGGTGAAAGTCACTTGCTGTCCCTGTGGTCCAGTTTTGGTAGAGTGAGTGTTAGTGGTGAAACCTTTAGCAGTTTTAATAGGTCCAGAGCAAGTCTCCTAGCAGAATTAAGCATAACTTAGGCGTTCTAGTTACCCAGTGAAGCAGCTTCAGTTCTCATTTGTATCACTTTAAATTATGGAGCACTGATAAATTTACTGCCTTGCACCTATATGGCTCAGGATCAGTCCTACTGTGCTACTGACAAATACAGAATCAATGGCATGTTGATAATTAATGACATATTTTCATATTTAGGGACACCACTTCTATTAGTTGTAGATAAATGAGCATTCTGTCCCACTCTTGATTGTATTACATTTCAGTTCTAAAGTTGGGAACTTAAAAAAATTTCTTATTTTATTGATGCTTCTTTAGATGGCCCTTTCATTTTGCAAATGTCTGTGAATATAACATTTGCCTCTTGTAATCATAAGGAAAAAATGTGCATGTAACATGTAATGTAGACAATCTTCTTGTCTACGCTTAGAAATTGCATTGGATAAATTTCAACCTGTTTTACTAAGTTCACTTCAGCCTGTTCCAAATAAATAATCTAAATTGATACAGACCAGGCTAATTTCATCTTATAAGTGTGTATACACCTTTTTGTAACCCTTTATTGAAACTAAGTTATTTAAAATCCCTTTTTATTTAGACTTTGCTTTTAGAACATGAAATATCCCTAGCCAACAGAAAATCAAAAATACAAATACAAAATACTAGGAGAGATTACTGAATTTCCTCTGCTCATTGTGCCCAAATAGGACAATGCGGAAGGGTCAAAGTCCTTTTTTATGTAAAAAAAGGTAGGGGTAGATCTCATTTTCACTTAATGCACTATCCACTTTTTAGCTTCTTCACCCCTAACACAGGTCAGCTATGAAAGAAATGTGAACTAAATCCTAACCTTCCATGAACCATGGAATCAACAACAACATTACCTGTCTCATCCAACATTTCACTAAAGAAAAGCAAAGCTTAAAAGAAACAAGATGGGAGCACCCTATTGCTGGCTATACTGATATGTCTGGGATTGCTAGTCAGATCCCATCAGTTCCAATCTAAGTAATAAAGAAAACGAAATGAGAACTCTAATCTGGTAGATTTCTGTATCTCTCATCACCAATCTGAAACATACAGAAGGTGAATTCCATACTGGCACAATGCCCTTTTGACTCTCACATCAAAGCGCTGCCTCTTCAGACAAAGATACGTTCAAGTTGAGAAAGCCTAAAAGTAACATCTATATACCTTATCTATTTAAAGAGTGTCATCGCTGCACACGGGACAAAAAGAGCTAAGCATTATACAGAGAATGATCTCAAGGAAAAGCAAAGGTACCTCAGATGACACATGTGAATGGAGATGGGAAATTAAGTGTTATAGATATATAGGTTTAATGTGCAGCATTAAGACTTTTATATAAAAGGGAAGAGCTGTTAACTATGGAACTATGAAAGAGCAAATGCAGAAAGTATGAAAGAAACACAGACATTTTTCTCAATCTGTGAGCAAGTGGC
Source organism: Gallinago undulata (assembly GCA_026546715.1). Classification (NCBI taxonomy): domain Eukaryota; kingdom Metazoa; phylum Chordata; class Aves; order Charadriiformes; family Scolopacidae; genus Gallinago; species Gallinago undulata. Next base: position 31,273,395 of record JAOTQQ010000003.1, read on the forward strand.
ACATACCTGGACTTGGATCAATTAGAAATATGTCACCAATGTCTCTGTAACTCTCCTTAAAACATGCTAATAGTGAAAACTGCACATGAATATCACAGTAAGTTCCAAGCTTCTAAGCGCTTACTGCAGTAACATGGTCTGTTTCCCAACATCTTTGCAGTCCTTGGAGAGGTGTAGATGCAGATTTAATGAGCAATGCATACCATCTGTTAATATTGCCTTTAAGAGCAACTGAGAAAAAAACAGCAATACCAAGAGTGCAAGGGATGGCAGAAGCTTTAAAAAAATGGACCATCAATAATAGGGTTCTCTGTGTATGATTGCTGTAAAAACAAATCCCCAAAAATGAGCAGACTACATGTTTACTTTGCAACTGTTAAAATATTTAAGTCAGTCTTAAACCTGGGTTAAACCATGCAATAAACATTCAGGTTAAGAGAGCTCGTGGGCATATTACTTGAATTACTTATAAAGCCAACTTACCAAAATTCCAGGACTTGCAGTACCCATGCTCTGGGCTACCTCCTTTCTTTAACAAACTGGAACAGATCTTTTGAGTTGCACTGATTTATGTAAATGCAGGATCTGGCTGCTTGTTACACTCAAGCCAAGCGGGTAAAAACTGCTATCATTCCAATAGAATAGCATTTCGCACTTACTCAATGGGGCTATAAATAACTACTTTGGATGCCAGACAGCGGACAGTCAAGTCCCTGGTCCCTAAAGTGTCTAAACAGAGAAAGCTAACCCTGACAGCACCATAGATTTTCAGCTACTAGCTTGGGTAATTCAACTTAACTCTGCGAAGCCATTCAGGAGGCAGTCACAAGTACATTAGACAGATACAGACAGACTATTTGGTGTCTCTCCACTCTACAAATGGTTCATTTGTTTGCGATGTGAAACTCATTAGGTAGGAAGAGCTGCTCAGTGTTTGGCATAAGTGCTAACCAAAGATCAGGCTACTGTTTTCCAGCCTACCATGGACCTAGAATTTAGACCCAGGTCTAAATCCCTTGCAACATGCATTTGAAGCTTCAAAGCCTGTCTTTGAAGCTGCAAACATTAATTCCCTTATGTTGTGAGTTTAATTAGTCTCTAGTTCTCACAATTTAGCCTTCTATAGAACATGACCTGGGAACAGGTGTTTAGCTGGTATCAGGTATTACTATCATAAATAACAAAGAGGTCACTTTTTCCTCTCAATTTCATAATAACTATCCTTACTGATCTATTTACCTCAGTGTGACTTGCTTTCACTTAAATGGTGAACCCTGATTTCCTGTGCAAGGAAGTACAAGGACTGTTCTTCCTTATAGCTGTCCGGACAATAACTTAATCTTTTTCATCCAGTCATATACATTTCAGTCTTACGTTAACATTTTCTTCTTCCTCAAGAGAGCTTTGAGAAATAGCCAAAAATCCATTTAAATACTTCAGGTTTACTTCCATAGTCCCAGTTTTATTTGAACACAATATTAAATCTGGAGGAAAAGAAATAACTGGAGGTCCATAGTTTGCATGATGAGTTATCTTTGGCATACTTTATCCTACACAGCTTTGTGACAAGAACAGATGTAAAAGCTCTTTGCAGTCCTTAATCAAGACATACTATTACTGAGATAACCAGAAGGCAAAAGAATAAGCCAAGTCACCAGGGTTCAGAAACAGAGACGGTTGCAAGAAATAAAGGGTTTATTTTTATCACAAGAATTCCCTGACAAAGTTGTAAATCCACGTTACTTTGCTGTATGTTAGTATAAACATGTAGAATATGTTTGTAGTATTTTAATAAGTCATAAAATGTTGTGATATACTGATCCTTTTAATCTGAAATGCATTATTTTTCAATTATTTTAATGGGTTGTTATTTTATACAAATTACAAATACAGCTTAGTCTCCTCACAGATTAATGCAAGTGCAGTTAAAATGCAAAAGTGCACTTGCCTATGATATCTAAACCTTGTGCAGTGAACACAAAACCAAAAAATTTCTGCTTGTTTTCAGTATATAATGATAGGAATCAAAAACACATTCAGAGGAAGACATAAAAAATGATAATTTAAGAATGCTTCCCTATGAAAGAGATAATCATATTGCAGTTTAAACAAGCACCAAAACCTAATTCTTTAGAGCTAGACTGCTGTCATTATCTATTCAATCAAAACCAATTTCTTCTTCTGTATGTCATGTAGACATTGCATATGTCCACAGCAGTCCGGCAGGCACCAGGTACTCAACTTTTCATCAAAGAATGTAACTTTTAAAATAATGTCTTTTCATTCCTCTAGAATGAAAAATCAAACTCTTCTTCTATTAATTACACTTTTAGAATGGAGTATTTCACAAAATTACAAACACCTGAAAACCAAAACAGTTCCAATCTGCAACCTTAACCACAGATGTGGTAAATTGGGCCTAAAACACTTATGAGAGGGGCTCCATCCTCTCCTTGCCTAATGTAAAGCTATCCATTTGGATTAAATGTTCCCAGAACTCTCCCAGCCACAATAACAGTTTGATTTCCTCCACATGCTATTCCCTCTCCCCTAACTCCTGTCTCTCCCATACTCTTAAAACTCTCTTCATATATCTTGTTTACAGATCCCTGCTGAAACCCACAACTGCACTGTTGTGCCCAAAGTTTCCTCATGTCTCAGTAGATGGATGAACTGGTTCCTCACTTCTTTCTTTTTTTTTTCCCCCCACATTGTTCTTCCCCTGGGGAAAATTACTTATACCTGCACAGAAATTATATACTGAAATTAAATACAGATATTATGACTAACTGTGCTCCATCTCTGGGAATAGCCCTGAGCCCTAATACTCCAAATACTGCTCTAGTTTAGAAAATATAATTTCCCAAAAGCTTGGAACAGCCATTTCACTTTTGGCCACGTCTTCAAATGTCAGTAAAGCCCACTTCAGGTGATAACCACCACTGTTAATGGCAGGCAGACTGAAGGGAGATAGTGACTATTTTGACAGTTAAGGACATTGGCCACCATTTGTAACAACCAAGTAAAAACAAGATTTAATTTCTGTTGTTCTTATTTGAGTTTCTCCTAATGATAACTCATATCTAAACATAGTAAAGCTTTCTTCACCCCCATTAATTTAAAATGATACACACTTTTACTGTGCTATAGAAGAGTATAAATAAAAAAGTATAAAGCTCACTTCCATTCGAGAACAGCCAAGATCACTGTCTCAAAGAGTAATAAATAATAGGATATTGCTAACACCAAACATCAAGAAAGATAGTTAAAACCATTACAAATCCATATCTCTCTAACTTCACAATCTATAGGTTCAGTCAATTTAAAAGATCTAGGAACAGGGGTTTAGTGGATTAGTAACAACAGACCATTAATCTCGGCAGCCTCAATTTTAATCCAGCAATGACCAAAGGGATTGAAAATCACTGTGACCACATGACTAGTAAAGCTCCGATGCACAATTCTCTCACATACCTGAATCCCAGCAGCAGAGGTCACAGTATGTTTCTAATGGGACTATTTACCAAGAGACCTCTGCTTAACACTTAACAAAACTCAATGCCAACATTTTTGGCAGAGTAGTTCCAGTGCATGCTACCTCTGTGATCTAAGAGCTGATTTGAAGATTTTATTTTACACTTTATTTCAGCCTATATTAGCAAAGCTTGCTTTTTTCCCTGGCAAAATATCTAAACCAAACTTGTGTAAAACAAATACGTTTTAAATAAACATGTAGGAATTGATGACTGTCATTCCAAGCAAATGCCAGGAAATTATTTCTGTACAGTTTATATAATACCAGTGGAAGTTATATCCAAAACACTTACAGAGTTTTAAAAATAATGCAATAGTATTATGTCATACACTCTGGTTTTATACATAAGAATGCTGTCTCAAAGATTTTAAGCTCTGGAGTATTCAGTGACTAGAATAAATCCTTAGGTGTCTAGTAACATGATGATATTGTGTGATCAAGACACACTTCATCATTTGGTTCTCCACAACAGTTATCAGGATATCAACAAAAAAATAATTGAAAGGGAGACCTTCCAAAACGGGTTTAAATTCAACTGTTATTTGCTGTAGTCTGAAATCTGAGTCACAGGTCCTTTTTCAGGAGCATCAAAGGGAAGATGCTGACTATCTTGTCATATATGCTCTTTAATTACTGCAAAGTAAGTAAGTATTTAAAAACATAAAAACACAGTAGACACAGGAGGTTCTAGTTACATAGAGTAAGGAACTGAAAATGGGAGAGTTAAAAGCGTGAGTTACGAGAATTACTTGCTGCTTTTTGTGAAGCATCAAGTAAAGCCAAAGCAGGACAACAGCTGGAGGAGAGAAAGGAGAAAGTTTGCAGACTCTGCGCCTTTGGTACAAATACGTAAATGTGATGTAAACATACTGTAGAGCTTTGTCCAGACATTTTTATAAATAGTGCAGTACTTAGATAAACTTTCTTGCCCACAGTAGAAATGTATTCATAATACCATATATGAAGCCTCATTTAAAAAGTGAGGAATTTTTCTACTGATACATATTGAATATGCTACCACCTTCTCTCAGCAGTAGAGAGGCTTGTTTTGGTCCCAGACAGAAGGACAGACAGAACCTCAAGTATTTTTATATATCTCCCACAAGAAGTTTACTATATCAGTCTGGCTAAACTCTGCTTATGCAATCTGGACTGTGCCAGCTGCTTGCACAAAACTGGCAGGAGGTTTCCGAAGCACCACTGTTGGCATCAACTGGTAGCGTGGGTCTTCCCTCATCATACAACATGGCTGTGCCACTGTCCCCCCGCCAGCCATGCCTCACAGCCCCCGGTCTGTACACAGGATGTTCTCTTTATAGAAGAACATGAGGTCTGATCAAAGTAAAGTTAATATTTGTGCTGGTAAAAAAGTGGCACAGAAATCCACATATGAAAAGCATTGTATATTACAACTCACCTCTTGTTATTTCCCGTCTTAGTTTTTTGGGTTTGTTTACTGTAGTTCAGGGGAAATCTGTTTACTATTGTGAAAAACATATCTGTTTCATTCAGGTCATCCATAAAGTGAGAATTAAAAAATTACAATCCAGATTAATTTAATTCTGATTGTACCATTTCTCTTGCTGTGTTAGTTATTCTAGAAAAATCCGTATCTTCACTTTATCACACAAGGAACTTATATGCTCTTACCTGGATAAAAAACTATTTTCTACACAATTGTATAATTTAATCAGAGATTATGAAAAATTCTGCTCATTTTAGCTGGACTTTTCCAAAAACTTTGTATTATTCATGCATTACACCACTGCTACTCCTTGCTTCAGCAAAGCACTTAAGCATATCCTTAATCCAAGTTGTTTTATACAATTACATATTAAGACTCAGATATAGCAAAACATTTAAGCATATCTTCTAAGTTTTGCATTTTGCTCAATCTGTGTATTAATGTATCACCATAAAATCTAGAGAGGATGACTAACTTTTAAGCTTGCAAGTATGAAAACATACTTATGCTACCTAATAAAAATAAATCATATTATTTATTACTCTGTTTTGCATCCTGTTCCACAGTGAGCTAAATACCTGTGACTCTAGAGCAAAGGCACAATTACAGACTGGCAAAGATGAATTGTTAACAACTTGGAAAGAGTGCCAGGGGGGCTACTGAAGATAAAAATTATGCACCTGCAGATAACTTTAAATCCCACTTGCAATTACTAACTGCCACATAGTACCCTCAGGATCATCTGGGCAAACGAGAGGAGACTGTGGAGTCCTTGTAGATTACTTTGTTTTCCAGCAGGCACAAAACCATATTATAACAATAAGATACCGCTTATAAATATGAATATGAACCAAAAAAAGACCGCAAATGGTGAAGCCAGGTGAATATACCAGAAACTAAAAAAGTTCCAACTGCAGCAATACGTAAAGGAACCTGTTGGTATACTGAGGGAGCAAATTTCAAAGAGAAAATTTAGGGCCAAAACTTCTGGTGCCCTCAACTTTCTATTGTCACCTTACATCTGGGCCAGGTGGGTGCAAAACATGAGGTGCTGCACTTTGAGGAACCTATTTGTTACTTAGTGTCACAATAAAAACAAAGAGGCCAAGTGAATGAGTGTTAGTAACTGAAACACAATTTAAACCACGTGTTTATGGAAGAACCTTGTGTGGGTCTACATTTTACCTTAGTATCACACTAACTCCTGGAAATCAATGTAATTTAAACTCTTAATTAATAGAATTCTTAAATATACTATAATTACACCTCATGGTAATTTCACTGCTGTTACTATGAGGAGAAAAAATACCTTGTGATACACAGGGCAAAGAGAGAAGGAGGGATCCAGCCTCTGAGGGGACACACCAGGCGCCATTTTGTGAGCCTTCACTCCTGGGGCAGCCACACAAGTTTAAACACTGAGGATAGATCTAGCTGAAGAAAACTGCCAGAAGTCAAGCATCAAGGGAGCAGAAATGGCCACAAACTCACTGCTCAGCTGGGCTTCAAGTTCTAGAGGTTTAAAAATGGTTGGTTTATGTTTCTTGGGGCCAGATTGTCAGGTTTCATCATCCACTGAATTCGAGTGTGCCCAGCTGCAGCCCTCTCACCTCCAGTCAGGAATCGACAGGCAGTGTTAGCACGCAGCTCACAGAAACTGTTTCCAGGAAGATGTTTCTAGGAGTTTGCAAGGGCAGGCAGTGCTGCAAGTGCAGTCACCTTCCTATGGGGCACAAGCCTCTCAGTCCCCCGACGTGAGGAGCAGGTGCAGGGAGAGCCATACAGGTCAGCTACCCTCCTGCCATCGCCAGGCATGTCTGTGGTGAGGAAGATGTCCCCGGTGAGGAGGTAGGTCCAGGGTCAAGCTGGGTAGTCCAGTCAGTGAGGGGAGGAACAGCAGGGAACAAGGCTGAGGGCTGGCAAGGGCCTGAGGTTAAAGGCAGCTCAGAGCTGCTGAGGCACCAGACATGGCTTCTCACAGTTCTCTCCACCGCCTGACCCAAGGCTGTGTAGGATCAGAGCTGACATTAACAAAGCAGCCAGACTCTGGGAGTTGGGGAGGAGGCTGCAGAAGCTGTGGGCTCATCCCAGGGCCTGTCACTGCCTTCCCTCCTGACCCCTGGTGCCATGGAGGCCTCATGCTCCCTCATTTCAGTGAGGTGATTCAGTGTCATACCCTGACCAAAACGAAGTATAAGAGGAATCCTAGTGCTACAAGGCAGAAATGAGAGTGAAATTGAACTGTAATTACTTAAATTGGTGCTAGGAGACATTTCACATGACATTTTACCTCAGTTTCTCCATCTGAGAAAGTGTGGCCACTGTATGTTTACTGCGAACTGTTACAAGCTCTGTCACTGAAATTCATACTTTTTTATTCTTTTTGACTGAAATACAACACAATTCTTCTCATTCATACCTTCCATTCTCAGAAAATCCAGACTGCAGAATCCCATTCAGAGAAATCTCCCGTCAATAGATCTTCACACACTCCCGAGCAGCAGGACTAGGACCAGCATAGGGTGGTCAATCAAACACAGTTTCTTTCCAGCAGCAGCCCTTCCATTCCATAACTGCAGCTTCCCACATGGGAAATAAGACAACTCAGCTGAAAATGGTATGGCTTTACACCTATGTATGAACAAATATCTCACTTTCCATAAAATCTCATTTTCAGGGGACATTACTAAAGTATTGTTATCCTTTTCTGCCAGGTAGCACAAATCTTCACCACTACCTCTTTTCTAGAAAGTTTATTTTCTCTGCCATGATGGCAAACACAAATTAATGCTCTTTCTAGTGGCCCAAGTATGTCCCCTTCCAAACAAAATTCAGCTGTGGCAGTAGCAATGCTTCCTGTTCTGGTCCTTCAGCTACCCCACCACCATCCTACTGCACGTACAGCAATCAATAGGCAGGCTTTGCTGGAGGGCACAGTCATTCAAACATCACTTCAAACGGTGCATTTTTCCATAGTCACACATAGTGAAAGACCTTTCTCTATTACTCATCTTTTTATTAGTATTAATAAGGCAAATAAGGAGTCCTGCTGTGCTAATCTTTCTACCCATGGCAGAACAGTAAAACACCATTCTGATGACTATTCTTGAAGCAGAACAGGGCACTATAGTAGTTAACAGTAGGAAAGAACTTAAATTGGAAACAACCCACAAAACTGACAAGAAGATGATTTTTCAAAAACCATGTTTCCGTCTAAATACATCTACTCAAACACTACTTCCAAAAGCTAGAGATGTCAACACATTTAGAGGGGAAAAAAAAGGGATAACGTTGCTTAGCTTCCTCCTCCCTGCATGTGCTTAGAAGCCACTTTGGACCAGTCAGTGCACAACTCTATCTGTTCCATACTTAAAAGCCAGATGACAAACACACAGTATTCTGATCTAGATCAAGTTAAGCTCTGATGATAAAGGGAGGGAGAAAGCATGTCAAAATGATCAGGTAACGTTACCTTATCTCTGTACTTATATTAGTATCTTATTTTAGTATATTTAGTATCAAAAAGTACATTCTAATTAGTTATTTGTGAATTACAGCTGCTGTGATATTTTTCTGGCAATAATAGTACAAAAGATAAAACTATGGGGTGTTAAGTTTAATACTAATTTTAATACAAATGTTACAGATCCATGAATTTAAACCATAAATGTTTTCATATGGAAAAATACATCGAACAATGACAGCATTTATTTTCTTCAGTTCTGACCATTGCTTTCAGTATCCTATGTAGCTGGGAAGTGATCACCTTCCGTTTATTAAGTTCAGTAAAAGAAAATTAAGTATTTCAGGGCTGGATAGGCTGTACCTGGCACTCCACAGTAGCGCAGAGACCTGCCATCTAAAGCTTCTCTCGTTATCAAGCTTTAACTTTTTGCAATTTGTAAGGCCCAAATCTCAACACTAAAGCTATTTATACATTCTCCAAGGTCTTTTAAGGTGGGTGTAAATATGGGTTTCCCTATTTCTTCCTACCTCAACTGCTAACTGCTAAGCACTGCATGAAAGTGTTTCCCATATTAGGAAATAGGAAGTTTACACTTACAGGCGCCTATTTGCCTATGAGGCATCCAGTACTTATCTACAACACCAGAAAGGGTACTATACTACATGGAATATAGGTCTAAAATGTTTCAGTCTTCTATGGTTTTGACAACAAGAACTTGCTATTTTATCTTCAAGAAATTTCATTAAAAGACCTTTGACAGCTTCTTAATCATCAATGGTTACACAAGCAATAAAATATTCTGCTACTTTGAACTTAACTGTAAACAGATTGGGTTGCAAATTCTCCTACATGCTGTATTATTATCCTTTTTAAAAATTTATTTCCTATTTATTTACCACTAATGTCTCAACTTATCTATCACAATGGATTTTTTTTCACTAATTGATATTCTCCACTGCACTGGCTTTACAATGGAAATGCAGACACACTATACAGTGTTGCCTCTAAGCAAGTCATTTAAAGTTTGATTCCTATTTTCTATTCCTTCCAACATGATGTATAGTTAAGATAAAAACAAGATAGCAGCAAAATAACACTTATCACAGTATGTCAGTGTTGTCCATAACTAACTGTCATCTAGTTTTGTCTGCTGCTTGAGCTGGTAATGAGATAATGACAAAACAGTTTTATATAGCCCTCTATTAACAGCCCAGATGGGCCAATCATCCACTTCAGTCTTTGCCATGTTAAGTTTAACCATAAACAATCAGTATCGATGACAACAGCAGCTTCCTCCTTAGCTAAATTACAACCTTTCAACCAAGAAAGCAAGCGATACTTTGACCAACAGCAACAAATAAGCGAAACAGCCTTTTAGGGTAAGCAGGAATTCCATGTTCATTGGTATACAAGGAATATTCATAATGCAAATGGAAATCCATTTCAATTCCTGATGAATTTAAAATCTAGCTGTCGTAGACTTAAAAACCGAAACCTTTTCAAGAATATCACGAACAAAACTTCTCTATAACATCAGTTACAGACTTAAAGACTTAAAGAATACCCTTAAATTAAGAGTGCTCATTTGAGTTGGGGTATTATTCCTGGTTTTAATAATTTTGTCTTGCAGGCCTGGTATCTAGTTCAATTACATTAACAATGAGGCAACACAAGGCAAAGAGGTCCCTTTGAAAACTGGGTATCTTCATCACTGACATTTGGAAAATAGCTCAGCATAATACATGCAAAACTATTCATAAACCTTCCTTTCTACTACCTTTACATAAGCTAAAAATATGTGTGTTATTTTGGCACTTTAGCACTTATCTGGTCATGATCTAGCTGTAAAACTAACAATAAAAATAGAATTATAAAAAAATACAGGACACACACAGAGAAAAAAAAAAGTAAAGCAGACATTTATAGGAGACTACAAGGCTATTTCCATAAAATTTTAAAACAGAAACATCTTCACACCTTTTGAAAAGGCGGCAACATCTCTGAAGTGAGAAAGCATTCAAGTGCTAAGGAACTGAGAGTCTTTGGATCCAACATATGGCCTCCATCCTGTGTTTCAATGTGAGCAGGAGGATTGAATCCACGTGGATTTTCAGTAACATCAACAAACTCAATGCAGGCATGAAGGTTTGCCCACACTCATGAAGCTGTGGAGATGGGACAAAGCAGGAAAGAATACTATAATGGATTGGATGCCAAAAGCTCTAAGTTACCAGATGCACCAGGCTGCATTTTATACCTTCCTATATGCCTAGAGATTATTTTCATATATATATATATATATATATGTGTGTGTGTGTGCGCGCTATGAATAATTCCTTCCCCTAGGATATTACATTCTTACTTAACAAACGTGCCAGAAAAAGCTATTTCTCTGGCACTACTTGAGAATAATTAGCTCGTTTTCAACATTTTTGTCCAAACATAACAACGAACCATTCATTGCTAGGTACTAATGGACACTGGAACCTTGATAATCTTCTACAAGACTACTTTAACTTGAATTACCTCAGGTTGTACAATGCTAAGAGAAGAAGAGTTATCAGACCTTACAGACTATCATTCAACAGATAATTCAAGCCCTGGCATAATTTAGAGTTCCTGTAGGATAACTCTATATTATGCCAGGTAATAAAAGCTCAGAGACTGCAGAAGCAGCAAGACAGAAAATGAAGTGCAACAGTGCTCCAAATACACCCTTCGCCCTCAGTGCCTGGAGACACTACATCAGATGCTCAATACACAGTGGAATTCCTTGACACATAGGATTTTTTCATACTATCTTAGTTGTTCATGATACATGATTTATGACCCCTCTGTGCTGCAAAATAGACCAAAGAAGTTACAGCATAGAAGGGATCTGACCCTACGTGACTTGAGGACAACAACAAAGGATGAAAATACTTCAAAATAATGAGAGCTGTAGGACTTGAATGAATTTTAACCATATGAGTTCCCACAAGCCAAAACAATAAGAGGTAATATATCAATTCACAGGAAGCCACAAAGATGTTAAACATGCAGGTTCTATAAATCATTTTGTTGATGGATTAACAGAAAATATTCATAGAAACTTTCTTGATCAATGACCATGACAGTAGCATTTCTTTATTTAAATGAAGTATCCTGTGAGGGTTTGAAAACAGCATCTTATATTTTTTAAAAAATTGATTGTTAATAAGTAGAATGACAAAAAAAATTGCTCATGGCTTATACAAATGACTATGCAAGCAGTGGTGGCAGCCATTATGGGATCAACAACATCCCACCTGAGAACACCGATGCTAATTCATCTTTGATGGTATTCTTATCCAGGAAGGAAATTTTAGCCATCATACCAACACCACATCCAGTTTCTACATAAACAATATAATCCCCATGCCACGATTATCTGCATCTTCAACAACCAGAGAGGTCTCATTTCTGCATTCTATCTACAGGACTTCTTCGCTTCCACTACCCTGTGTTCCTTCTACGCTGTAGAATCATTAAAAGGAACAAAACCTCAGAAGTCGTAATACAAATCATGACTGTTTTTCCTCAGAGACTTCAACTCAAAAGAAGAAATATGGATTCTGACTTAGAAGGAAAGGGAGGGCTTTCATTTCTTTCTAAAGGACAGAAATTGTTTTCGTGGTCCTGTTCTTATTTCTCATTTGCATCTGCACAAAGAAACTAGATTCTCCTTTCAAACAAGCAATTTGAAGTAGCAAAAGCCTTAATTCAGTCTGCCAAGACAACAAAAATATTCAGTTTACAAAGTTCACAGATAAATTCCTTCCCAAACACAAGGGCCAGTAATTAAAAAAAATAATTCCTAAATCTCAGTATCATTTCTTCCAAACCAAGCAATCTATCGTACACACAGGTAACTGATAAAAAAAATGTTAGGTATAAAATATTTTGAAAATACATATGCCTCTTTTTAATAGATTAAATATAGTCTCCCTATACTGTCTCACAAAAACTCATGCATGAGATACCAAAAAGCCACTTGTATAACCTTGTTATTTAATTAGAAACACAGCATAAGACATATGCTACACTCAGCATAATTTATATTCAATCATGTAAGTCCATAGCAAAAGGCAATGTGATATAACATTGAACCTGCGTTTAATAAATAAGTTTACTAATAATTATAAACTAACTTAATAGTCTATTTAATTCAGTGACTGACATCATCCCTTTGAAGAGCAGCCCTTAATAGGCCCTAATCCAAAAAAGCACTGGAATTAGTAGGAGGGCCATCACAGGTTTAAACAGACAGTGAATCAAGCGTTTGCTAATGTTCAGGAAAAATCCATGCACAGAAGAGCAGTCTTGTCTCTTGTTGCTGAAACAACTGACTTAATAAGAAAAAAAAATAAAAGAAGAAAAATTAACACTACCACATTCTTTAAGTGACATCCCTGTAATTTGCAGCAGTGTGCTCAACTGGTGGGTTTTTAAGTAACATGCTGAATGAATGACCAGTGCTGAAGTGCTAAAAATACACATTTTCTGGAATCCAGCGTTGAGGCAAACCTTAACAGGCCTCATTACTCCTTCTCTTACCTACACTGTTATCCAGACATCCCAGCTAGATAGTATGCTACAAAATATAGTGTAAAAAGGATGACAGAGGAAAGATATAAAGCATTAGTGCCAGTCAGATATCTACAGATCTTAATCCTTTTACCAAGATGTCAAAAAATCCCTAGGAAGAAAAAAAAACAAAAAAGAAAAAAAGCTACATGCATGCACACACCCTTGATGTAATTATTTGAAACCACAGCTTTAACCATGTAGCAAAAACACCTCACGATTCACTTTTTTCCTTTTTCACTTTATTCCCCAAAGAAAAGAATAAAAAAAGAGAAAAACAAACAAACAAAAAAACCCAAAACCTCAAAACGCCAGAGATGGATATCAGTCTGTTTTTAGTGCTAGAGGGAGATGGAGAGCGATGAGAGCCCCTGCAGGACTGATCCCACTATCAGTTTCAGAAGCCTGGGTTCCAATCTCTGAAGATGAGGAAAGGAGGGGGAGCAGATTAGGAAACACTGGCAGCTAAATGCGTGGCATAAGGACCAGCACAGAATGGGACAGCTTCTCTCTGTCTCAGGGTATTACTTTCAGAATGGCTAAGAAAGCGATGAGCTTCATTTTCCCATTCTCGCTGTGGTACTTTAAGAAGTGCCTAATTTGAGGAGAACTGGACAGGTGGCATATCACACTGAGCTAAATAGATAAGTGTGAGATTTAAACGACAGGAGGCAGCAGGTTTTGCTGTTTTAAAGAGCAAGAGAGTGAATTATTCCAATGGTACCAATGGTCACAAGTGGAAGGTCAGCCTGGGGTGCTGCCAGTGTCACCCGGATGCCTGGTAGCAGATGGTGCCAGTCTGTAGGGATAAAAGAAGGGCTGACGTATGCCGTGGGCCGACAGCAACACTATTTGCTCAGGAATAAAAAAATGTTGGGGCAGGTGCAGGCAATACAAATTAAAATAGATGCTGCCACCCCAAATGTTAGTGTTAGTGTCGCCAGTCCAAGGGATGTAAGCGTGGATCAGTCAGGAGGTGCTGCAGAAAGCGCAGTGGGGGCAGGCATTGCCAGGGTGAGATACTGCAGGGGCTGCTGGCTGGCTGGGGGTGGCCCAGGCCAATCTCTGCATGGTCCCAAGGGAGCTTTGGAGCTCCCTCTCCCTACGCACTTCCAGGGTGGACACTAAGATGTTCACCAAAATCCTCTACCTCCTCCATGCAGTGCCTTGCCTGTGTTGCTTGTGTTCCCATTTCCGGACTTATGCAATGACTTGAGGGCAGAAGCAGCCTGCAGAGAAGTGGAACAGCAGGAGACGCAGGCAGCCCGGATCCCCATGGGGCTCCCTGAAGTGTCCCAAACTAGAAAACTGGCCACCTCCCCACTCCTGCCTCCTGCAACATAATTATTCCAGCATGACTGACGTGACAAATTAACAAGGCAGCCAGGGCTTTTGCAGTAGAAGGGAGTGTTTTCCCCAAGAATAAATTGTTCCAATCCTTTACGCTAGACACCCGACCGTGCCTATTCATTAATTGGACAAGCTCTGGTGACAACTGAAATTACCCGACTTCTACATAGTGGAAGGGAGAGAGATCTTTACAAGCTTAAAATGAGAAGCCTAAAGCTGGAATCCCAGGCATCAAGGAGGTCTTTGGATGGGGCTATTTTTATTTATTTTTATATTCATTTTCAGAGCACAGCCACAGTAAAGCTCCATTTAAAAGCAGAGGCACGTTCTCAAGTGTCATTCCTCCCTTTGCAGACCCTGAACTGTGGTACCAGGACATGACAACTCTGTCAATGAACCGCAACCCTTTTAAGGTCCGCAGATCAGCTGAGTTTAAGAACTTCGGGAGCTATGAAATTCTGGGATTACTGCAATGTTGTGATTAATTATCACTATCAGGTACATTATGAATTGTAAGCATCTGCTTAATCAGTACACTCTGGTTATTTATTGCAACCAATGTATTACAATTACTACAGAGGTATTAGAATTAAGAGGGGGCGATTGATGGTTGTTGATTTCTGTCACGACCCACTCACAATACATTGTTCACATATTTTTCAGCTAATATTTTGATTTGAATTTAACTGTACACTCTTGTCCCTTGCTAAGGGGGAGCCTGGGAACCCTGTACAGTATTTCTCCCCTCTTCCCTTCTCCCCCCGCCCTTTCTATGCTAGCTGCGTACCTGAAATGCAGACGATGAAATTCGCTTGCAGAAGAAAAAGCACCTCCCAAACAATTTCCATCCTCCGATTCTCATGCCAAGTGCATCCCTCGGCGAAAAAAAATAACAAAGATCAATATCGCAGTTTGAACGATCCCAGCAAATTTCCTTTCGGATTTGCAGACTGTATTCCCCAGATGTGCTGACAACACATGTCCGAGCTCTCTCTCTCCACGGCTCAAGTGTGATCCCTTCCCTTCCTTCGCCCTCCAAAAAAGACCACGAAGCCAACTGCCAGCACCGGGCTCTTCCTCCACGAGTAAGAAAAAAATCCACCAGATTTCCCAACAAGACATAGACAACAAACCCCAACCGGTCCGGTCCGGAGAGTCTATTCCAGGGTGGCCAGGTGCAAGTTAACCCCAAACTCTGCAGGTCTCAGCGGGGCAGTGCCAGCATGCCGGGGTGGGAGGGGGGGGACACGGCAGGCGGCGGAGGGAGGGGGTTTCCTCTCCTGCTGCTACAAAATGAGCGGAAAGAGATTAATACCCGCTGCAACGCATCCCCCCCCCCCGCCACCCCCTCCCCGCCCCGCATGCTACCGCACCTCCGCGGCGCAGAGCACGTAGCAGCCGGCTCCCTCCAGCCCTGCCGGGGGGTTCTGCAATCCCCGACGAGCCGCGGCGGCTTTCCGCCAGGCGACTGCAGGGGTCGTTCTTGCCCCGCGCACGGAGCTGCCCTTCCCCGGCCGGGATGTCCCCGCCGCCGTCACCGCCGCCACCCCCGCGGTCGCGGCCCCGCGCCCGCGCCCGGCCAGATCCGCAGCTCGGCGGCACGAAAACGCTCCGGGAACAGGGTGACATTGGGACTGGACATCTCCCCCCCCTTAAATCTGAATTGCAGAAGTCGAGAGTGCGGAAGGGGTTTGCGTGCATCGCCGCCCGGCTTCGCTAAGAATGCCGATATTTTAAAACTTATTTAAACAAGAAGGAAAAGAAAAACAAACCCAAACTTCTGACGGGATCGGTGGTAGGGAAGGAAGGGCAAAAGAGGCTACAGCCAAGAGTTAGCGAAGTACTTGCGCTGCAACGCGGATCTAATAGCATTCCCCAATTCACAATATTTCTGCATAGATTTCCTCTCCTCCCCCCTCCGCCCCCCC
>JAOTQQ010000003.1:31289843-31316062 GCA_026546715.1 Gallinago undulata
CCACCCCCCCCCACCCCCCCCCCCCCCCCCCCCGAAAAGAAAAAGCAAAACAAAAAAAGCAGTGATACAGTGTCAGTTTTGGGGCGAGCTCTTACTTACCCCCAAATCCTCCTGCTTTTTGTTTTTTTTCAGCTCATCGGATTTGCCACTCCTGCCTGCAGTCCCAAAAACAAATCGAGGTCAAGCTCCGAGCCGCTCGCTGCAGCCACCCACCACCACCTTTAGCTGTAAGGAGGTACCATCGCTGGTTGGAATCCCCCCCTCCTCCCCCAATTCCGGCTATTTCGCCATTTCCCCGAGTAGGAGCCTGTGCTGCGGGGTGCCGCGGGCCGGCGGGCGGCAGCGCCGGGCACGGCGGGGGCTCGGCGCGGCGGCGCGCACGGGCGCGGGCCGGCGGGCGAGCGCTCCGCCGCGGAGGCGGTGCCTGGGCGGGCGGCGGGGCCGCACCGCGGCAGGGGGGTCTGCGACTGGGACCGGGCCGGCCACAGCGCGGGAAGAGGAGGGCGGAAAGGCAGAAATAAAATCCTCCCTCCCCCGCGGCCTCCTCGGCTGTTTGTCTTCTCAGGCACATTCCAGAAGCTGCTGCTCACTTTGTTTAAAATGGGGCTCCGATTTTAATCCCCCCCCCCTCCAAAAAAAAAAAAAAAAGAAGCGCACCTGGCGCGGGGAGAGGTTGGGTTTCCCTTTCTGCGGAAAGGGAAGCTGGGCGCGGAGGGGCAGCGCTGGCAGAGCCGAGGGTCTGCGGGCTGGGGATCTGCGTGGCGCGGGTAGGTGGGCAGGGGGCTGCCCCGGGCCGGAGCGCCCTGCGGGGTGGCTCGGTCTGTAATGATAAAAGGGAGGGGGCAAGGGCATTGGGTTGCAAACGAAAATCCCGGCTCAGGACAGGTGTGAAAATGTGATCCTGCAACTGCTTCGACTGCGGATGCCTTCATTGATCAATGTAAGGCAGAGGGAAGGGGGAGGGAGATAGATGCTTTGGGTTTCAAACTGATATCCCAGCTCTTGGCAGGTACACAGAGGTCGTATTACAAATACTCCAGCGGGGGATGCATGCATAATAGATTGAACATCGGTTGCTTTATAAACACCTCTCCAGCCCAGGGCATACTTGTAAAATGCACCTTTGTCTGGATTCTAACAAAATGAGGACGCCCAGATCTCTGAATGGGGAAGGAGAGGATCTTTAAGAGAAGAAACCACAGGCTAGGTTGTTATTTTCATCGGCTCTAAAAATGCGTAGGAGTCACAGGTTTCAAGTCATCCTGTCGGTATTTAATTGCGGTAGATCAGATTTATTGAGTGCTTCAAAGCAACTGAATGGGACAAAATCACCAGTATTTGAAAGGAAGAATTGGGCTGCAGGCACTTAGTAGTCAATGTGATTCTTGTATTAATTTTGCTAGTTCGCAGGGTAGTATAAGTCCTCCTTGCACTGCAGCAGTCTCTGCTGATAATGACTCCATCTCTTCTTATGGGTTATAAAGAGATTCAGGTTTTTAACAAACTAATAACCTTCATCTGCCCAGTGAGAACAGCAAGGCTGGACATGAGGCACAGCCATTCAAGGCTTTAGGACAAATTCACATATTTTTTAAAGAATTCCCATATTTTTTCATGCATTTTCATTAAACAGTTGGACTGTACAGCAAGGAGAATTTCTTTCCTTGAGAGGGTAGCAGAATGCTGAGTGTCATTTGAATATTTAAGTTTAGGCAATTGAGAATTATCCCTCTTGGGCAAAATAAAATGCATAGGACTTAGGGAACTAAGGCACCCTTTGAGTGAGCAGGCATTTGTCAGCTCTGCCATTACACAGATATGGCTTTGGGCACTGACTGAGTTGTCTAGAAGCACCAAACTAGTACAGATTTTTAAAGAGGTTGAAATACGATTTACATCTGGTCCTTGAAAAGTTAATGAAATAAGGACTGCAAGGAGTCCTCCTATGTCATTCTTTTAAAATTACGTTATCAAATGAAGGCTTATATCAGCGGAAGAAACAATTAATATTGAACCCAAGACCTTGTTTGTGTGTGTTCCGTGTTTTCAGTCATGCAAAATAGCATATGCAATTCTCTTTTTTATGCCTTTTTAAAATCCAGGTTAATATCTCCTACTGTAGTATTATAAAAGGCATGAGTAGCATCCTCTGTCTGTAGTCTAGATGTATTTAAGCATGCTTTAGGAAATGGTCAGTAGGTGTTTCCATTCATGTTTACTATACTCCTTTACTCAAATAGATGGTTTTCCATGGATTTGACTGTAAATTCTCTTTTGGCCTTTCCCAACTCAATAATATCCCAATCCAGAACATAATGAACACACAAAGAAATCTTATATTTCATATTTACACATGAAAATGTGTAATTACACAGACATCCTTGTTTCTGAACTACTGTCCTTGAAATTATGGTATTCTATGTGGGAAAATAAATGTCCCAAGCAAGTGAAATGACCTGTCGTAGAAGGTGTGTTATCCATTAAGTCAGCAAAGAATTGAATTGGTAACAAGAAATAATGCCAAATCCTAAGCAGCAAGCTCATGTTTAATTCCTGTTGACGTTAGCGGGACTTTAATTAGAGTTTGATGGCAAGACAATACTAGGTAGTTAGTGTGGGCTGCTAGCAGATAAGCAAAACTCCCAAATATATTCATTTATGTGCATCTTTTTAGTGTGGCATGTTTATCATCTTCATCCAATCCTTACATTAGTGGCCTATGATAAATAAGTAGTTTGTGAGACAGACTGAAAAATCTATGAGGGATCAAAGACAAGTTTTCTTCACCTAGAAAATACAGTAGTGAGCTCAGGAACTTTTTTTTTTTTTAATCTAGATAAATAATAATGAGTTCAGTCTGCTGTCATTTACTTGCTGTGATGTTATTTGACTGGCAGTGGCCTCAAAGATTGTTTTTGAAGTCATTATGGCCATATTGGCTGCTGTAGCTCCCTAGGAAAGCTTAGTTCAATAAAATTGAATGGATGTCAATATGGGCCCATTCCAACACCCACCAAAATCAATTGGAATATTTCTGCAGACTTCGATGAGTTTTGGATAAGGCTTTCACTGTAGAATTTGGCACAGTATATTTGATCCCAAGGGAATGGGTTTAATATAGTAGGGTGTAGAAGGGGTAGAAGTTTTGGGTTGAACTAGAACATGACTCTCCTGCATACATTGGTGTAGTTTTAAGTTCAAAACAGACAAAAGTGCCGGCTGCAGCGTGAATTTTTTATTGTGTGAGTTTCCATTCAAAACTCCTTCTGTAACTCACTGAAATGAAAGGGGTTGATATTTGCTGCATTTATTTAAGTTCCATTCATATTTATACAGTTGGCTAAACTTCTTAATCTTGCCAACCTTTAAGCTGTTACTGAACTCATTGGACTATTCGTGTCTAGAGGTAAAAAGGACTGCAAAGTGGTTTTAGACAGGTCTCTGAAGCATGTTTGTATATTTTAATTGTGAAGATGTTACTGTCTAGAAGCTGCAGCTGAGATTTCTGACAGAGTTTTAGAGTACCCAATGTATTAATTACAAGTTGGACACCTGGATTCTTCAGGACAGATTCACAAAGACTTTTTGGTTTAGCTATGTGTACAGAGTTCAAAAAGTACTTAAAAAATCCAGACGCTTAAAGGGTTTTATACCAATGTAACACATTCCAATTCAGTAAAGCAGAATTAAGTTCGTATTTTCTCAGAGGAGCCAGCATTTTGACTCATTTGACTCAAAATTAGCTTGGATCAGAAAAGATCAATTGTAGAAATTGTTTTGAACTGGGCAACTTCTGAGCAAAACGGGTTGAACTATGGTTTACCCTGTGTCGATGGAAGAGGTTTCTGCCATCCATCACTACTGTGCTGCTGAAGGTTCCCACTGATCTGGTGCAGCAGCTTGCCTGTGCTCTCCCTAGCTCATTTCTGTCAAAATAAGTCAGATCAGCAAAGGACTGCTATTTAAGTTGTCTGAAGCTGCTGGCATGTTTCCAGCAATTAAGCTGGCAGAGCTGGAACAGTTCCTGCTGTTACTTGTTTTCCCTTGTCCCAGGGGCTGCTGGCCCCATGGCAGGGATGATGGAAGAACTTGTGAGTCAGCTTCCGAATTGCCACTGGGAACAGCCTAGGATGTATGTGTGAACCAAAATCAATGTTAAATCAAAATCAAAGAAAGGGCTAATGCTGCAGTTCACTCAGGTGAAAGAAAGCTCAAGGGTCTCCAAATCCAAATGGGGATTTGAAGATCATCCAAAACCAGCAGTCTATTAGTGTCCAGCTCAGGGAGCTTTACCAGTCTGTCAACTAGAATTGAACCCTAACCACTACTGAAATGAAAGTGGTTCCTTGGAATAAATTATCATAGTGATAGCCTTGAACCTTGCTGTCCTAAGTCACATAAATACAACACTATTCCTTCTTATCTCAAGTTTGGATTTACACTTATGTTCCAGGTGGCACTTATACTAGTAGTTTTTTATTCTAATTAACTGAATCATTTGTAGAAGAGAAAAAGGACTTCTGTGTTTAGACTGTACATTCAAATGTCTTTCCATGTAAGTTACAAGTCACTTCAGAAGAGGCAGTAAAATATCATAATAAATTGCAAAAAAAAAAGGTTAATAATTTCCATTAAGAAGGGCAGTATTGACTTTTGCCACTTCCAGAGTAAGAATAACTCCTAAGCATCCCAGCTACATTGAGGCTCTATAGCACTGGCCAGCAAGTGGTGAGGCAGTGCTGGACTCAGTCAGCTTCCAGTCTCCAGTCCTCCCTTGTTCAGCTTTATCAGTGCGTGGGGTATGCTGCAATGGTGGTCCAAGTCAGCCAAGAAGGAGGGGACTCAAAGGCTCCTCTTTAGTGCTGTTGGGATTTCATTGTTAGCAGTCTGCTGTCCATAACAATTTCTTATTTGTTATTGCCTGAACTCAGTCCTCATAGTCACGTGTCACATTTTAAGCTTTTATGTAGCCCCACTCAAATTACAAAGATGCTCAAGCACCTTCTTGGTTCAGAGGTTGAGGAAATTGATCTTAGAAAGCCACTAGCAACAGGTGATTTGCTGAGAATATAACTATAAATACTGAGCCATAATATTGCCATTTATTTTCTAGTGTTGCTGTTCCATATATTGTTACTGTCATGCTTTCTTGTATTTTCTGAGAAGATCTTAAGTGCTTATAGATAGTGCTGACCTCACTAAGGAAACTGATAAAAAATTTAACTTATCATGGTAAAAATACAGCCTCTAAGAATCCATCAGTGCAATTGACATTAAGGTAATTATTTCCTTGTATTGATGGCTTTCATGAAAACTGAGATGGAATTTACATTTTACTGGTAGAGATAATGACGCAATTCATTTGAAGCTAAAAACGCCCCCAACAAAGGAACAAGGAAAATGACTGACAGTTAACTATGAAGTCAATCAATGTTTTTTTTCTTCTGAGTCAGTCTATTCATTATCATAAAGACTTATTTTCAGCCTAAAACCCTTTTTCATGTCTGAACTCCAGCAAACAGTGCTAAGACATCAAGTATTTGTGAAATAACATTCTTCTAATTCAAAAAGACATATATAAACTGCGGTGATTTAGTTTTTCTGGAAGTGAGAAATTAGTCACAAAAGTGTTTAAAACATCATGCTATCTTACAGTTCCTCAGTAAAACCTCAGTAGGTTCTTTGGGAATCTTGGCAGCTTTGCGCCCACAGAATTAAGTTTTTCTGAGTATAGAGTGGGAAAACTGATTTTTTTTTCTTTTTCTAGTATCAAAGTCACTAGATAAAATTGACTTCAGGTGGTGCAGTGATTACAGTCCTTGAATATTCTTATTTCCCACAGCCAGGGAGCACATAACTGAACTTGCGTATTAAAAATAATTAAAAAGATAAAAGAACAGGATTTGAAAGGGGGGGTTGTTTTTGTAATAACTGACTGCAGTGTAGTCCAAGAGTGGTAGATGATGAGAAGGGACATTCTTTTAATCCAGCTTTTGGGTTTGACTCAATTCAGAGACTCTGCGGACTGATGTAAGTTGTGCCAAACTCCTAGTGTTCCAGCAGGATCATTCTGGCAAATGGATATTTGGTCTGTACTGATGCCTCTTCTGTGTCCCCTTTCATTCATCTACACAGTTGGCCTAACCACCACAGACGGGCTGGTGTAGCACACTGCTTGCAATTAGCCCTTGCCCCAGAATCCCTGCAGGACCATTTCTGCCACATTCAAGGCAACTTTGCTTGGTAAAAGGGAGACAAAGTTGCTGTCATTCAGCATGTCACCCAATCTTTCTGACCATTTCTAGAGCCACCTGTAGTGACTACAAAGCACAAAAGAGAACTTTCTGGTTTCTGTTTTTTTCCTGCCTCCATCCTTCACTCTTGGAAGTTTGAATTAATTAAAAGATCAAAAGCAATATGTATTTTTTGATATTGAGGATATTATTTGTCATCTCAATTTAAAAGAAAAGAACACACATCTTGAAAATTATTCTGATACGGATCTTGCTGGTTCCTCATTACAGATTTTGACAGCTGGTTGTCACCTGGTGCCTGTTTAATATAATTTCTTATGCTACACAGAGTAATGGTGATTGCAGCATCAGATTAATATTACGCATGTATGAGTCAGGGCAGCTATGCCATGAATTTTCAGGCTATGCTGCTGTCAGAGTGGATTGAGTTGGGAACTCATGTTTCCACGAGGATATAATAGGTAGGTATCTGCTTGCAGAGCACTTTTCCCGTTGGGCTCAGATTTACTACCAAGACATTTGGTAGGAAAGAGGTAAACTCTGAGCACACGTTTTTTCCTGCGTGACTGCCCAGTGAGAAGTGCAGGAACTCACTACAGATGTTCTCTCCTGAGCTTTGTGCTTGAACCTAACGGATGTATGCCTAGGAAAAAAGCTGTGTTCTCTGTTCCTGTGCTGCTTTGTGTGTGGATATTGTTTGGATCTGTGCACATGTGCACTATGAGGCACAATCTTGTTAAAATTGTTGCCTGTTTCTATTCAGTATTTTTCTGTATTAATGCATGAACCATTTTGCTTTTTCTGGGAAATACATTACTATATTTTTCTGCAATTATGAGGAGCAATTAAGAAAGAGTAAGCACACTTAGTAAGTAGTATTGGTCTTGTCTCACTCTATTTTTTTTTACATTTTGTAATCAAGGTTTTCTTTAAACAGATCTTTATTGTGCAAGGAAACACCTCACTTCTCCAGGGTTTTTTTTAGGGAAAATCAGATCATATGAGTATTCAGAAACCAGAGATTAATATGCTTGTCTTAGCATTAGATGTTGTTCTCTGCAACTTTTCACGTTGCAAATGTCCATCAAGCCTCAATTATGGGTCTGAGCTTGTTCCCATTAAAGTAATTGGGAGTTTCACCCTTTGATTTTTAACACATTTCCTTTGGAATTAAGCCTCAATTCAGCCTTTCACCAGCTGGAAAGTTTCATCACAAAACTAATTGAGCAAATGGAATTATTCCTGTGCTTAAAACAGACCATGCACTCAGTCTATTTCGCAGGAGGCTTCCAGAGGCACAATCTGTCATACAGAAAAATGAGAGTTTATAGTCAATGGATGGGAATAGCTGCATGTCTGAACTGCATTTCCTCAGCTACAGTGTGAACCAAACTTTAATGTTTGTTTGCAACCGTTCAGAAGAAAGTAGCCCCCTACTAATTCCTTCCTCTACATCTTCCAGGTTCCAGGACGAATTACGTGTACTGATGCTTGGTTCTAAATTGGTTTCATCTCTCTCACTTCTCCTCCATAAAAGGGGATACTCCTCCCAAGGATGTAAAAATATAGCAGTTAATGCTTGCAGTAAGCTCTGAAGATAAATACAATGTAAGTCCTAAGAAAAGCTGTTACTTAAATAAAGTCCATGAAGGCTGATCTGCAAGTGCTATCAGTACATTTATGGGACCTGTGAAACTTATGCTTTATATTTTTCTAGAAAGAGAGTGGAGGAATTGGCATCTAACACAATTCAAAAACACGAGAACAAGCTCTCAAAAAGAAAATAAGGCTCTTCTGACTTTTAGAAATCTTTATAAACGTCATTTACTGTCATTTTCAAATACCTTGAAGGGATCATAAAACTTTGCTCTTCTCTGATCATTGTACCACTTAGAAGAGGAAAGGTATGAACATCCATAACCCTGGCACATTTTTAACAATACTCAGGACCAAAGGGGGTTGTAAGATGGAAGCTTTGATAACAAAAACATAAAGATGTCATTGTCAACTATCTCAAAATATACACACTTGTTGTAAATGTCACATAAGCCTACAGCTAAGTGATGGATCAGAATTTCCTGTGTTTTCAAAGTGCTCCTGTTGATGACTACTTTAACCCCTTCACGAACAAGTTATTTTGTGTCCCATAATTTGCTTTCTGTCCTTGTGCTTTGTATCACCAAACTAAAAAAACCTCCTTTAATATAAGTAAATTGCATATACAGGCTAGAATTTCAGTTATACTATGCATCCAGAAAAAAAACCAACAAACTTGGAAAGCATTTGGAAAAAAACATGCATAATATTGTGAATCACTTTGTTAGCAATAGCATGAAATGTTTCCTCTGTGTTAAAATAATAGAACTGGTAGGAAGTGGTAAGCTAAAGTAAGTATTGGAGATGTAAGGACTAACTTGTGCCCCAGGAGAAGTTTTAATTTAAGCACATGATTAAATTTAAGCATTCCATTGTAAATATCTTGGTTCAGCTCAGCATGCAGTATAGCATATAATATTAAAGCACATGACACTATTAAGAACATCAGGTACATCAGCATAGATTTTGACCTCTTGGTCCTGGGGTCACTCATTTGCTTATGTCTGCCACCGCTGCTTCTAACAGTCACATCCATGATTGCAGTCAGGCCCTTTAGGGGAGCTGGAGGTCTCAAAGGTTTAAATGCTTGAGGATTGCCATCTTCTGGAACAACCAGTCCCTCCTACATGCAGTCTCTCACCATGTGACATGGAGAATGTGCTGCTTGGTTTTCTATATGATTAGATGAATCCCATGGGCTAGAGAAGGAAGAGGAAGTAATTTTTTAAAAGTTATCAACCCACACTATTTATGGACTTTGCTATTACTTCTTCATCTCAGTCATCTCTTCTACACTTATCTTTACCAAAACCAAGAGCCACCAATCCAGTCTTCTTGTATAATTTGCTCAGATAAATTTGCATATTTTTTGGCAGAACTATTGAACTTTTATTTGAGTTTAGAAATGTTTATACTATTTAAGTGCCCTGCTACTGAATAGAATCAAAGTAATAATTTCTCAGTAGAGCTGCAGGTGCAGAATACAGGAACCATGTATTGCCAAAATTTATTAAGTGCATTAGGTGTTTGGAAAGAAACTTCATCACATATTAAAATCTGTAATCCCAGTAAATTAAAAGATAATTTGAAAATTACATGCTGGTGGGTAGCCTAACTCAACTGTTAAAAATATGTTTTACAAATTGCAAGTCATTAATAATTAGCATTACAAAACCTATTACATCTTTGATTGGGGAGAAATGGACTGAGGCTAGTGTTACATTATTCAATTAGATTTAATTCCATTTGGTATGTTTTTTACTTTATTTCAAGTGCAGACTGTAAAAGGATCATGGTAGTAACCATCCAAAATGTCAGTTAATTTGTTTATAGAGCAAATAGCACACATAGTAATTTCATCATATAGTGCAGCTCAGTTGACTGACAGTGGAAGTGCTGTTAGACTCACTATGGTTAATTAGATTTCTTTATGCATTGTACAGTAGCATTACAATAATTTATAAATGAGCTTATTAAAATTTCTATATTCATATAGTGACAGCATGGTAAAGTTTTGGATTTTGTTGTCACCTTTGTCACCTTTGCATACTTTGTCTCTTCACTATGAAAATATAAAATGTCACTAGGAAAATGGAAAATGAAGTAAAATCCTAAGTCAAAGCAGTCTATGATTTAGCAGATCAAGTCAAAAGACCTCAGGGATCAGAGTGGCCTGCTAACTAGAAAAGAGGTTACTAAAAGCCTTGTCTTTTCCAGGATTTTATCTTCTGCTTGCTGACTTGAATTACATATGTTCCCAATTTATAAATATTAGTCATATCTTTCTGAGCAGCTGAGAAGTTCAATATTTATTTCCCAATTTGTTGCATTTTCCACCACATTTCATTCAATCTGTTAGCACTGCAATGAATTTATCTTTGCATGTATTTCCCGTTTTTTCTCATCTGTTTCTTCTGTTTACTTTAGACTCATTAGGAATTCCTTGGTAGTACGATCTTCATATTGTGTGGATTTCTTACTCACTTCCTGACACACTGCTTGCCACCATGAAGAAAGCAGCTTCATAACATGTATTTATATGGCAGTATTGCTATATAGAATATACAGAACATATTCTGTATTATTGCATACTATACAAAAATCATCCATTTTAGAACCTTGATCACTAGACAAGTTCCATTATCAGTATAAATGTCAGTGCAAAAATAAACATCGAGGTTGTGAGGGATATCTTTAAGATGTCGAGCAGAGTGTTCTCCTTGAAAATTCTGCCCGCAACTGCTGTCCTGTCTGAGCTGAACAGTTCAGACACATAAAACAAAAAGGAATTGACCAATAAGTTTAAGTTGCATCTATTTGTTTTAGTCATTTTCCTGTGTGCAAAGCTTTGTTAAGTCAACTCGCTGGTTAGTTTCCCCCAGAGATCCAGGAGCATGTGTAACGGTCAGTAATTTATGGATGTAGTCAGGCATTACTTTGAAATCACAGTATTATGGGGAAAGTTCTGTAACAATTGAACTGAGATGTAGCGACAAGAATTGGTAAAGAAGGGGACAACTGGAAGACCAAGGCAAGGAGGTAACTTGTTACTATTCTGGCCGCGCATATTAGTAGTGCTACAGTAAGGGAAGCAAGCAAGCATTTCTACATTTAGTCTGTTTAAAAACAAACAAACAAAAGAAAGAAAACCGACACAATAGAGGGTTTAATAATATTAATAGAAATGTTTTTCATTATGATTCATGCATCCAAATCCTTTGGTTCCTGTTCAGCACTCCTGTCTTACTTCTGTCTCACATATTAAATGTTCCATGCATGGTGTGGTTCAGCAAACTGCGAAGACATTCTTGTAGGTAGCCTTCTGAAAAAGAATCGGTGATAAGTTTTTGTTACTACATCTGTTTTAAAGAGTTGAAACATGTAGCAAATCTTTTTAACTAGGTCCCCTCTTCTGCTGATTGATAAATTTCTACAATAGTATAGCACTGGAGTCATTCAAGATGACAGCTCTCAGTGGAGTAGGAAATTCTAGAATTGACATGCTGATACCTTACAAATTACTATTAGCTTGAGAAGGAATGTCTGGGAGTTCAAAATCCTGTTGAAATGTCTACAGTCAAGGCCATTCTTACTGATTTTTCTGTGCTGAGAAACAGTTTAGATGTGAGAACAGCGTTCATGACACACCACAAACCAGTTCCATACAGACGTTTATGCATTTAAATCTTACTGGGTAATGAAGCTGGCTCATTGTGGCTACTAAAGCTCAGAACCATTTTTTACTTAGCATCAAAATCCAGTTTTCTAGAAATACAAATATGAATCAAATGTACCATCTTCCATCCTACAACTAGATGGTCTAATCGTGTTACAGGACAAGTACATAGATGGTCTTTTTTACCCTGAACTCTCTTCTAAACAGTGACCTTTCAACAAAACATTTCTGTTCAGGTCTTAATTTTATTCTGAAATATTTATTTATATTTGGGAGACCACTTTCAAAAAGTCAAATATTGGAACAACTGGTGTGGAACTTAAGGAGAAGGTGTGATGTAGACTGGTGTACACTGAGGGGTGGGGTAATAGGACACACTCCAATTTGTGAATCATTGTTCTACTGCCTAGTGGAGGTATGTTGGCCCCCAATTAGGGGAAGTTTATTCCCTCCTAGAGATGCTTACCCTCAAATTGACCTCTGTTGTATGTCAGGAGTTATACTCCTTGTAATTACATAAATCTTTGGGGCATATCATGCAGAGGGGCTGACTCATTAGCAGTCAGCCTCCCGAAAGTTTAAAGTCTGCATGGAGACGTAGTCTGCCACAACTGAAGGTTCGTCAAAGCACCTGCTTCTCTTGGCTCCTTCTTGATCCTTTTTCCAAGATGCTTTTCTCTGACATGTTTTTATTTTTAAAATAGTTTATGCTGCCAACTCAAATTCATCAAGTAGGGCCCTTCCTCACCTTTGAATTCACAATAGTCAGGTTTCTGTCATCAGTACAGTTCTCGAAAAAAAGGTCTCTTTCTGGCCACGGCATTGCCAAGACTTTTATAATATTATATTTTATAAATCATGGAGCACAGTAGTTATACAGTGCTTACTCTGATATTCATCAAGAACTAGACAAGAAATGAAAGACTCAGCAGTTAGAGCACTTCC
The DNA here is from genome assembly GCA_026546715.1 of Gallinago undulata. NCBI lineage: Eukaryota > Metazoa > Chordata > Aves > Charadriiformes > Scolopacidae > Gallinago > Gallinago undulata. The sequence continues at coordinate 31,302,315 of JAOTQQ010000003.1, forward strand.
AAGCCCCCTCCGCCCCTCTGTCAGATTTAGGAACACATCCAAGTGGGCTTCCACCACTGGACTTTCCAAGTGGATTTGGAAAGCAGTATTAAGCACAGCAACAGAGAAAATGGGATTCTGTGGTGAGGAAAGATACGGATCATGGAAAGGTGTGGTGAAAATGATTGCAACTAATGTGTTTCTCTTATGATGGTGAAGGAGGCTAATTAGATGACCATTCTCATTTCTTGATTTACCCTTCTGTCCCCTTTTATCCTTCGTATCTCATTGCTGCATGACTTTTCCCTTTTCCTTAAAGATGCATAGTCCATATATGGCCTTATATGGTGCTCCAGAAGATACAAAAGACATTAATTCCCTGCTGCTTTCTTTGAAATTCCTACTGTTTTTTTCAGGAATTCCTTAATGTAGAATGTTTCTAGGAATTCCCCATGTTTTCTAGGATTTTGCCAGTCCCAAACCTGAATTTCCCCAGAACTTTCTAATAATTCCTAGCTTTAGACCTTTTCTAGGATTTCATTGATCTAGAATCTTTCCTGGAATTTTTGAAGAATTTTCAGATATTCCACAATGCCTGTCCAAGAACTCATGGATCTGATATCCCTGTCATGTATACCTAGAACCCCAAGGAAACAAAGAACACTACTGAGGTGGATATCTAGAACCTGTCCCTTGATATCTAGATCCCTTGGTATGCTTACCTACAATTTACCACAGTTAACTACTACCTTACAGTTTTAGGGAACTTTCCAATATGGTGGAATAAATGCTAAAAAATGTCCAAAAGATTTCCCATCAAGTACAAGGATGATCCCTGAAATTGGTTTATAGGAGAAAGATTACCAAAAAAAGAGAAATTAACTTTTTTCTTTACTTTACTAGTTACTAAAAGTGAGGAGAACATAACCAAGGAATGCTGCCAGAAAGGAGAATCAAATCAGTTCAAAACTATGAGATGTCATGGGAGCTAAGAACATCTCCATCATGGAGTGAGTATGGAGCTGGTGTTGAAACATAAAATACTGAGAACAGACTTGTAGTCAGAGCAGAACCACAAGCACATCTGAAAGGATGAAAATGGCATAAGTTCAAAACTCAGAGGCTTTCATTCCCCTGTCACTCAGTATGTGACTTGAATTGAAAGCTTATTCTTCACCCCTAACGTTCTCATATTTTATTGAAGATGCAACACTCCAAGAAGACTGAGTATAGTATCCAGCAATAGAAATAACGCACAAAAGCACAGGAGAGGACTGAGATATATAGACAGAATTGAAGATAAAACACAACCATATTAAAGTCAATGTATAAAAAATAAGTAGACCTGATTTCTTCTGCATTGGAGCTTCCTTACACCACTGTCAGAATAATGAGGCCACGAAGTGTGCATAACTGTAATTACTCCCACTCCAGAGGTCCTTTAAGCTGACAGACTGGTATAAATGGAGCATTGTATTAATGAGGATTGAGTTCAGCGTGGAGCAGATTCCATATTCCTCTGAATTCCACATGCATTCCAAAATTTTAGGTAGAAAAGTTGCAGGGATATCTTCCTCTTTGGAAAATATGCGTATTTCAGAGTCAATGTTTTGTGTGTAGGAGAATTTCATTGGTCTTCACTGTACATCCTTACCCCTCATACAGGTATGGTCATCTACGCAAAGGTGGTGAAGATGCTGCAAAATCATACTGTTAAAATTTTGCACCAACTTTTTTCAGCTGTGGCTCAGAAGAGACTCAGACTGTGATATCTTACATGGTACAGATCAATTCAGAGGAATGTCCTAAGACACTGAACAAAACTGAGCAAAGAAAAGAGAAACACAGTCCCAAAATAGTGTTAACCTTCTTATCTTGCAAAGGGTCTGTGGCTACTATTCCAATTGATTCATCCAACACTTGTACTGAGACCAAAGGATGCTTTAATGAGATATTGTGTCTACAATTCCTTGCTACACTGAAAGGCCGGTCTTCTGTGGCAGCAATTCTTAGATATCAGAAGCATCAAATACTGTATGGAGTATGTCCTTTACTTACATAATAAATATATGGCCAGCCTAGAAAGATGCATTTAAAATCATAAGATTTCTCTAGGAGTAGGATGAGGTCAGAGGAGCTGGGGATGTAATATAAGTTTCTAACAAGGAAATTGAAAAGCAGGTGAGAGGTTTGCCTTTATTATTTCCCTTCACTGAAATTCATATCAGGACAAGACCCACACAACACTTCAACCATTTTGTAAGTCTGCTTCAGTGTAAAATGTACTGCTCTGCTCAGGTGAATTGTACCTACCATGTCTGTATAGGTTAATGAAATCTAATCCCCCATTCTTGATAAAATCCATTAAGCAGTGACCAGCTGCTTCATTTGGAATCCCAGCTCTGCTCTATCTCCTCTTCTCTCCCATCTGTCAGTAAACAAGGTTTCTCAGGGAAGGTTTTACATTTATCAGGTTGACTTGGGCAGCCCTGCTGCTTTTGGATCACTTTGAAAAAAGAATTGCTGAAAAAAGCAATAATAAGGAATATCTCTGGGACCTGATTGTCTATTTGCCTTGCATTGTTTTTTTTTCTGGGAGCAGGCTCCCTAGAGTGTATTTGATAAATTTAAACAGGGTTATATCAATTATATACTATGTTGTTGGGAAATATTTCCTGTCTACTAGAGTTCTGATAGCTTTACTGTCTTTTCAGTCTAAATATGTAAATGGCTGCCTAGGGTCTTCAAATGCAATCTTAACTTGGTAAATTATCATGATAAAAATATATTTGGGGTATCCCCGGATTTCTAGCCAAATACAAATTTAGATGAGAAGAGTTAACGAGCTCTGATTAGTATTTACAGTATTTTAGCTTGTGAAATGACTGCTGAGTCAAGATGCACCCACCAAAACGCTGGTTCTGCGAAGCGCTTAGTCATTATCGTAAGTTCTTTACTGAATTGGAACCTGAGGCTAAACAAGTTTTAAATGGAAACATAACCTTGACTACCACATATAAATTGCTAAGTTATATAGAGAAACCTTCACTTTTGTATTTTCATTCAGAAAATTCAGTGGAATTAGTCAAAAGAAATAAACCTGCCATCATTGAGAGGCCTGATTAGAAATGTCTTCCAAGGCACATCTTTTGGTATTAGACTCATTTTAAAAAAGGAGGGTTCGTGCTACTGAGAAATTACATTCTTAACAACAAAAGTGAAAATGAATCACATCCTGCAAAGAATTTTGAAATCTGTGCAGAAATCTGTCCAATTCTATAGTAGTCCTACCTAGTTAGAAATATATTATGCAATTGTGCTGTCTCAAAAGCTAGTGCTCATCTGCAAAACAGAGACAGTAGGAAGAAGAACTTGAGAGTACTTCAGTGAGGAGAGAAAAAAAAGAAGTGATAAAGAAAATTCAACCACCACTTCTCTTTCTGCTGGAGACATAGGAGAAATAGTGATGCTGTGATCTCTGACCTTTTATTAACAAGCTAGTCACTTTCAGAGGACAGTGATTCATTGCAGGCCACCTTATCTGCATTTGAACAGACTCACCCCAAGGCATTCCTTTGTCATATACTGTAACTACAGATGGCAATAGATTCCCTATACTAGCGGAAATAGATTTATAAAGTTTAAAGTGCTACTTTATCCTATCTGCAATATGAAAGAACCTTTAATGAGATTTAGAAAATTATGGATAAAGCCTAGTTTGACTTTTGTAATAAAACATACATTGACATCTCTAACTAATGTGTATTGTTGCAGTGTAAGCCTATAGAGAAAAAAGGGTGCCTTATTTGAATTATGAATTGATAAAAGGAATATGATACTGTATTTGAAGGTGGCACAAAGGCTGAAGTTTTCCATAGGAATAAGAAAGAATAAAATGTCTTTCTTGACCTTGCCAATTGTATTTTGCAAATCAAATTGAGGAGAAATTCCTGCTTTAAATCAAACATTGGACCGTCGATGCGAGGTAAGAAACATTCTTATTACAGAATGGGTAGATGGTACCACTCTGATTACCCTTTCAGACAGAGTTTGGTATGCCTTTACAAACCATGCCTCTTTGAATTATCCCAGTGAGGAGTAATCAAGAGGCTGAGACACTGTTCATTTAAAAATCTTCTTAGGAAACATTCAGTATCAATAGACAACCCTTTCAAATATAACCAAACCTATTAATTGTGTCTGTGTGGTTACAGTGTGAATGGGATTTTTAATCTTGTAAATAGAAGGTTGTTTTCTTTTATTTTTATGATATTTTCTAGTTCCTTAAATGCTAGATGACTTTCATTCTCTCCTACACCTAAGTATATTGCTTCAGAATAAAGTGGTGGATGTAAACACAAATGCCCAGTGATGCTATCTGGAGCTAATAGCTTTGCTATTTCCCTATCTGATTTACAAATAATCAGAATGTGTGTAAATTATGTAAATGCCATTGCTGTTTCTTCCTTAGTAGGGGCCATTTTCCCTTTGTTCCTAGTCACAGCTGGTTAATTGTCACTATACAATCTGGACAGTTCACTTTAAACTCTCCACACATAACTAGGGTTTCCAGTATGGTCATATTAAATATTTTATCAGACATAAGTTATACATGCATTTGTTTCATGCTTCTGACCTATGATGCAGTATCATTAGCTACAGCTAAATTGAGGGACCTGGGAATATCTCATAACTTGAAGGTCTAGGTATGCTCCCACACCAAACATATAACACCAAATTCTTAAATATACTAGGTAAATTTATATCCTGCAAGTGACAATCGCACAGTGCAAAGTCTGTTTAAAGTGGTCTAAGAAGTATACTGGAGAATTCTCCTGAGTAAGAGAAAAATCTCTGCCATCAGAACGGTGCTGAAAGTAGCTGTTTGCACCCACCCTTTCAAGTACTTCTGATGTACTTTTGAGGAGATAGCTTATGGGAGGAGGACTTCTGCAGGGAACAAGTCATGAGAGCATGGGGTAGCCCTAATAGAGTCTGACTTCCTTACCAGCAGGTAAAGCTGATTCCTTGTAGACAGCTGAGAATGTGGGAGGTGCAGTTTACTCTCTGTTACCATTCTTCTCTAGCTCCAAATGTCTGCTGTGTTTACTTTTCTCCTGTTGTTCTCATTATAATATATTCCTTTTTGGGTTTGAGTCTATGTTTTGATTTAATGGTCTCCTTGGGCATCTTCTGCTCTTATGAGTAATCCTTATTCATAAAGAGCTCAGTTACAGGCAATAGGACCTTAAATCTAATTTTTTTGGCATCTCTACTTGTATTTATGAAGAACTATTCTTGTGAATAAAGTCTTAGCTTGTGGTAAACAATGTAAATAATGCCAACAGCTACAGTCTGGTTCCAGCTATACCAGCTCAAATGAGCTGAAAACTCAGCCCTCTGTCAGACACTATTCAGTTTTCTAATGTGGAAAAAAAAATAATTCCATGATATTTGGAAACATTTTCCCCCCTAGCATATTATGAATTTTGAAAGTGATGCTTAATTAGTCTTGTTACTTGTTAAGGAACTACAGAAAGATATCATGGAACTGCTAAAGAAGGATAAACCTGGATATCAGAAACTACCTGGTAGCTGGGAAGCAGATAAAACAAAACCTCCCTGCTTTACCTTTGCATGACAAAATCCTTTCATCCCATTTGCACTGCTCACCCAATATCAATCTAGCACTATTCTGGTAACAGGGGACGGGGCAGCTAACAAAGAATGTGACTGGAAGATCATAAGGACGTTTTTCTTATTGTTGTTTGAAAAATATTGATTAAAACTGATGGTTATGGTAACTTTTGATGTGACATAAAAAGAGAAGCACATTGTTATTAGTATGTAGCCCTTCTCTTTAACTACATATATAGAGATAGAGAGAGATAGGTATTTGATAATTTGTGTTTTCTACCTCTCCTACTGATAAGGTAGTGGGTTTGGTTCTGGTAATTACTGGCTGCCTTCTCTCCATTTTTGGCCTTCTGAAGTCTGCCATGTTCAGGTGACAAGCAATTGAAGAATGGAACAAGCTATGTCATTATATTAACAATATAGATCATGAAGCCTGTCTAGGAAAGAGGAAATATAACAGGCAGGTTTGGTTGTGTTTTTTTCTTTTGATGTAGATTTTTCTCCCATTTTCAAGAAACTGACACAAGAATGAAGCCACCAAATCTGCCATTTCCCCATAACTTCCAGGGACTCTTCATTGCTCTTTGGCCATTAATATCACATTTAAGAAAGGAGTCTCACTAGCAGGACAGTGACAGAAAATTTGTATAGTCCAGAATTCTTTTTTTTTCGAAGGATTACAGGGTGGTGTGACATATTGTATTTTAGCACGCTCATTTTCCTCTGGCCTACCCTTCTTTCCATGCATAGTTTCTAAGCCAGGGCAAATGCTCAGTGAGGTGCAAGAAATGGATGGTACAGCACGGCTGGACAATTGCTGAGCCCTTCCCCTTTCCTTAGTTCTGCATCGCACTTCAGGGGAACATGACACATTAATGGAGGGTCTTCTCTTCACAATGATTTAAAGATATTCATAGAGAGGGATTTGTACTTTAACTGGAGCAGCATTACTTAAGTATTATTTTTAAAAGTTTGTGGATAGGTGTCTTGCAAAAGAGAACTGATTTAATTCCTAAATCTGGTACAGCCTTGCTGTATGACCTTGGGCGAGCCACTTAACACCTGCGTTCCCCTATTCCCTGCTGTGTAAAATATTGCTGATGCTTATCTAGATTAAAGAGGAGCAGTGAGGCAATGTTCATTAATTGTTGTAGGAGAGTGTTCTGCAATCCAGTCCAATAAAAGTGTAGGATACAATGCTTTGCCCTTCTAGTATACATTTATTTGAGGAAGGTAAAGCATTATATCTTCCAATTTTATGTGAAAAGAAAGAAAACTGAAACAGCACTTGGAAGGCCCATTTTAATTGCCTTTGGGTTTTTTTTCTGTACTGTATCCAAGGCTAAATTAACAGAGGTGTTTATAAAATGTGAAAAGATGCAGAGATTTATGCAAATTTGCATAAATAGTCTGGGAATCTGCTCCTGGTGGAGTCAAGAACCTAACGTGTTTGGGTGGCTTCATCAGTCCCAAGGGAATGACTACCTACATCCTTAGGAGGCTAATTTTCTCTGGCAGTCTAAGTTGCAAGCTCATTATTTGCAATGCTTAGAGATACAGAGCAAATTTTCAAAATATAGAGTGAAGTCATTTTACAATATAGCCCTCTCTGTCATGTAAGATTTTTTAAATCTCTCGCAATATGAAGTTTTAGGGTGAGTAATTATTAAATTTTTGCCCTTATTTCTTTCTGCATATTAGTCCCATTTAATTTCTGAATCGAGTTACTATTAAAGGAGAAAGCCTTAACTGGCTCGTCAGCTGTAGATCCTTTCAGCGCTACAAATGCTGAGCAGGTTGGAGAGAAGGCCACCAGTCTTGCACGGCTTTCTGCACTGTGGGAAATGAGGCACGTTTTAACAGAACAGAAGGTTTTGACAGAAGCTGGTGCCACAGTCATTTCAAAGTAGTGCGGCAGTCACAGTGTTAATTTTCTCTGTTAGTATTTCCCCAGGTGGAAACCCATTGGAGAACACAGAGAGAAAAGGCATTGGGTAGTTGCCTAAAAGTCTAGATTGGATTCAGGTGGGTCTTGAGTGCCACACCAAAGCAGTGGGTAAAGCAGAGCGCGGAGGCCTAGAGCTGTTTATGTCTGTATTTTTTGAAGTTCTATTGAAAAGTTTCTGCACTGCATATGTGATGCTTCTTTTTAAGTTTCTGTCTTTTGGTGTGCTGGCATGGATTTATCTTGCTCTGCTTTTGAAGTGCTCAACAGGTAAACAGAAATAAGAAGTGAATTAGTGGTTGAAGTTGTTAAGCAAGATGTTTTCACTGGTGGTGGTGAGTGCAGTGCTATCTAATGCATGGTCTTCTTAACAGTTTATCATAGATATTTCAAAAACTCCTATTTAGGAGACAGTGCTTAGTGGTTGCAGTGTTCCATTAAATGTGATTTCTTCTGTAAATATGTACTTTTACATTTTAAAAACGGTAAGAAAAATCTGAGAGTGCATGATTTGAATGGAGAACTCTAAATTCTGGTGTAGCATGTCTGAGAACTGAGTATTTTCTTTGCATGCTGCAGATGGTTGATTCTGTGGGAAAGTCCTTGTTGGTGTTTGCTAAGCATGCAATTCACTGTGATGCTCTCTGCTTGTTCTACAGAGAGCATGTCCTACTTGAAATAGGAAAATAAAATGAAGAAAATCTTGGGGAAGGGACAAGGAGAGAGAGGTTAGGTTATGAGGGCTGCAAACTCTTGTGTAGAAGAGTAAGAGAGCTTTAATTCTTGTGTGCATACATACGTGCACATACATAAAAAAGGCTGTTGTGTCTTCAAATCTCACAAAAATAAGAAGAGCTTAATAATAGTTGCATTTTGCTACTTTACATCTGTTTTTGCTTTGATTATGGGTTCCTGCTCTGATGTTACATTTTGGCAGTCGCTGAGAATGTGAGTTTTCTCCCCTCTCACAACATGAACACTTTTTTTTTTTTTTTTTTTTTGCCTTTGCGAGATGTGCTGGGAGTACAGTGATTGTTATCATCCTGAATACTTACTACCAAATTAGATGCTTTTTTTCAGGTCGCTGCTCTGAGCAGCAGCTGTCTTGGTTGGATAATAGCTTACTTTGTTTGATAAAGTTGGAAGAAAATGAAACAAACCAGGGAGAAATCAATAATTCTCCTTGTAATGGAAGGGACGTGTATCCAGCATAGTTTTTTATCACTACACATACTGAATCATCTTACATATGACCAAATATTAGGTAAACTACTTCTATTCTTACTCAGAGGTGTAGTTCCAGGTGGTCAGGAAATGCACATAGAAAACAAAGTTTAATTTTCTTTACTATGCTAGAGCTCCCCAAAATAGGTGCTGCTGCATTTTTTAACTGGCTGCAGATGTTTGGATAGTTGGTCTAAACTAGCCTTTATTTTTCCTGAAAAATAACATGGTCTGCGCATCTCTAAACTCATTTTGGAAATGCTAGGCATTGAAAGATGAGGGTCATGTCTTACATCGATTCCCAAATAAATTGTCAGGTACTTTTTTTTTTAATTCATTATTTTATACTTGCTGTACTTTCTTTGCCTTGGATATAGTCAAATCCTTTGGGAAGGAGCAGGAGAGGATCTTTCTGAAGGAAAAAAAAATGGCAGAAAATGTTAAACTTCCTTGCCTGTGGAAGGAAGGGAATGACAGAGAACCGAGTTCCTTTAGTGTTTTCATTTGCTGCTTCTGAGGCTAAGTAAGATAAACAGAAAGGTCAGTGTGGGTTTCTGCTGAATTAATGCTGTGTACCTACAGGAGATGGCTGATGTGTGAACCCAGTGGGTCAACATGAATGAACTTACAAGTTTTAAAGCCTTTAAAAAGAGACAGTAAAAATAATAAAAAATATCTTGGCAAATACCAGGAAGGAAAAGGATTCCTGTGTATTTTTAAATGATCTAAGAAAGGCTTAACAATTGCATTAGCTGTATTAAGCTATGGTGTTGATTTTCCTTTCTAGAAGAGGTGTCCTGGCTTCTAGGACTAGCCTGGACAAGATGCACTGCATTGAACCATCCTGCGTTGACGTGTAGATGGCTCAGATAGACTGGTGTAAATATTCTTAGCAAGTTTTGGCATCGAGTAGTGAATGTTCATTTAAAGAATTCATATGTAGGGTCTTTCACTCAAGTGAAAGTTATTTTTCTGGATTCTTCAGTGTTGTTGCCCTCACTCATCTGAGGACCGTTCCCTTTCTTCCTTTTCTAGCTTATTTAATTTAAAATTTGTTTTAAAGCCTGTTAAAGTGTCAACTTCTGTAACAAATCCTAGAGGCATATCATTTTGACAGAATCTGGTGCCTACACAATGATGTGAAGTAAGGACATTTTCTTTGTTCTTAAGTGGTGGTTGTTTTTGTTTTTTTTTTTTTTTAAATTGGGGGGCGGGGGTGGGGGGAGGAAGTCCTGAGATTTTTCAAGAGACCTTGAAAGAGAAGTGTGAAATCTTTTTCTTTCTCTTTTCCTTTAGTTTTCCTCCTCTATGAGGCTAAACTAATCAAGAACATGAATCAACAAGAGCAATGGGATGAGCATCCACCAAGTAGTCAAAGATAGTATGCTTTTTCTGAATGCTTTTCTCTGTGGGTGTACTTCTTTTTTAATAGCACAAATTTTAAGGACAACCGTTTGTAGGAATTGAATGTGCCTTTTTTTCTTCTTGTTTTTTGTTTTTTCCTTTTAGAAATCTATTGCAGACTGACACCTTTAAATCATGTTTAGAGGCTTCTGATCTCTGCAGCATACACTACAGTGGCTTGTGACACTGCTTTCTATTGTAATGTACTAAGTCATTTAACACATGATATTCCCTCTAGTGAGCTGGTGGAAAGTCTTCTTTAGCTTACAGTATTTGGGAACTTGAGGTCTTGACTCTAAATGCAGGGGTGATTCAGTAGGCAAAAAGCAATTACCAGCCCTGGAACGTGCCCAGAACAATAAGGCTAACGACGCTCCTCTTCTCAATAGTGTCCTGGTAATACTAATAACCAAAAGCTCCCTCTTGATATTTTTGCTGTGAGACATGCATTCTAATAGGCAGTCATGGTCATATACTTACTTTTCTCAGTTTTCATTTGAATATGTATGAATACATTTAACATCAGACAGAGCAGGTTGAGCAGTGAATTTGCAAATAGACATGCAGTATGGAGACTTATAGAATGCTTGCCTTGGTAAAATTGTAGCAGGTAAATTATGGGTGTCGTAGTGTATAATCTGCACTTTTATCATAATTGCTATCTGCATTATCTTTTGAATGGAAATGAAAATATTTTATATAAAGGAATTAAATACCGGTGTTTGTTGTACTATGTTTAATACTTAGATACCTTTTAAGTATGTTATGCTGTAAAGAATAACTCAAGTGGAATTTAGATCAGTGATTGCTTGTAAAATGCTGAGATGAAGCGTCTGAAGGTTGTGTGTAGCTGAGGCTTCTGGAACACTTTGTGAATGTAAGACCTTGAAATTGAATTCAAGTTCATTAAACACTGCTAATGAAATAATAGGGTTGTTACTACTACCTTTTGCAGAACTGTTCCAAACTAAGACTCTATTCTGCTGTATGGGTAATCTCTGTGATTAAATGATTTATGCCCAATTAGCTCCTCAGACTCTGCATGCCACCCTCTATAAACCATTTCCTTGTTTGTGTACTGGTGTGGTTTTCAGCTCTATTGCACTTAGCAGTAGTCAAAGGAGGTGTCTTTCAGCGTTTTGCTCTTGAAGGCCTCTGTGCCTTCAGCTTCACAACAGGCACTTGGTGTTCACAGTTATGGGCTCTAAAATAAAGTGCAGTGGGAGATGCAGCTACAAGCGTGGGATTTGCAGCTGCTGACAAACCTGCTACATTTATCTGGCAATTTTTAGAAAGCCTTCTCTTGCAGTTGTATTTTAGTTCTTTCTAATATCTAACCCAAATGTTAATGAATTTTGATAAAGGGCTTGATACAACATCAAAGACTATCTAGGATTGTGATTTTTCTGTATGGACGGACTGAGCATTCTCTACTGATGTGTTTTCCTTGGAATTTTTACAAGGTGTGCTAACAGCACAGGGGCTCTTGGTGAGTGTGGAAGTCTGAGGCAGGATAAAAATGGTAGTAAATTATCACGGAAGCTTAAATATTTTACTTGATCTGCAGTACCTAGGGATAAGTTCTGTCTTTCGCCTTTGCTAGCAAGGTTCTCATTTTGTTTTGCATCAACTGAAAAAAAAATAATAAAAAATTGAGAGGTTAAGCAGCTGATCGGCCACAACTATCAGGATATGTTCAGTCAAGTTCTGATGTCCTGTGTGCTTCCTCTGACACGACAAATGTTAGTGCTGTGGGTTTTATGTATTCATTTGGTGCTGTTCAGATGAATACATTTCAAACTGGTCAGAGGATATGAGAAAGAAATGTCTTGCCATCAAATAAAGATAAGAAAAATTATTATAGATTCATGGAAACAGATGATAGTGTTGAGGTATCATAGAAGAGCAGCAAAACCTCTCCTTTGTTCACAACTGCTTTTCTAGTGCAACCCCTACAGTAAAAACTAGAGTAGAGCATTTCTTATGGAGTATTAAATACATATTTTACCCTAAATTCAGACTGGAAAATATCCTGGCATGTGTGAAATCTGTTTACATTTTATGGACTTGCTATGCTTCTATGGCTCACAGGGCTAACTAAACTTATACGTTAAGGTCATGAAGCAAATAAGAAGAATCTTGTGCATGGTTATCTCAGCTGTGGCATGTAGAGACCCAGCTCTCCCATTCCTGCTGAAACTGTAAATGGTGTTCTTTGCTTAGAGCCACTGACTGGTGAAGGAAGGGGAAATGTTGGTTAAAACATGTCCCTTGGCAGTTGGGAACTCCTGGTTTCACCTCTTCACTGAGACCAGGAAGAGGGCCAAAAGCAGTAGTGATGTTACAAGAGAAAGGGCATCCTATTGTTACGGTCAAAGCCATCCCCTTTCTTTCGTATGCTGTGACTACTTAGTAGATGCAGCCCACTGCCTGGAGCTCTTAGGACAAAGACATTAGTCTGTCTCACTGTAGTTACAGTCTGTTCTACTACTAATCGCTGGCGTATGCTTGTGATAAAGCTCTTTGTAAGCAAACAGAAAGCATGTTACGCTTTGATTCACAGGATATTAAATCTTGTGTGGAGTCAAAGAAACAATTTGCTCTGTGGCACAGAATGACCTGTCCAACTGTAGCTAGCGACCTTTATCCAAATGAAAAACCTTCTTACAAACATCTGCCTTAAATGAGAGAGATTTCCTGAAAACGTATGCTGAATACTTAAGTCTTGGGAGCTGTAATGCATTTTGATTAAATTAAGAACAGTTCCTGTGAAGTTTCGGGTATGTTTCATTACCATGTGATAATCCACAGTAGAAAGCCATAGGAGTTAACTGACTGGTCACTTTGGTTCTTTCCCAGTTCTGACAGCTTGGATGCAGCACGTGCTTGAATGTTGCTGCGTAGGTCTCGGAGGGCTGGCCTGGTAACTCACAAAAGGTAACAGGGATGTAAATGTTACGCAACAACTGGACTCCTGAGAGCAAGTAAAAAACTTGAACAGGATACAGGCAACTTCTGCTAGGGCTGGATCCAAAGCTTAATTTTCGAATTGAGGTCCGATAGGCACAAGTTCTTGGTGCCTAATAATTTGGAATTCTGTATGTGTTTTTGTTTTGTTTTTTTTTTTTTAATCTGGATTAGTGTATGTTACACTAAAGACATTGGGCTATACTTGCGTACTTCTGACATAAAGAAGGCTGATCTGTAAAACTGGTAACTGCCTAATATGGAAAGCTTATAATTTTACATATTTCACTATATTATTTCTTGAAAAATAGCAAAGAAAATAAAGCTTCAAAACTTCATTATTTTTTTTTTAATTCATTAAGCAATGATAAAAATCTACTGGTTAATCTTATAATTTAAACTTATATGGAAGTGAATTAACTTGAAGATGTGGATGACTTAAATTATCCAAATGTGTATTTAGGGGTTTAATATTTTATCTGTGGCTTGTTAGGCCATATTATGCTAACCAGTTTGGATTAGCATCCAGGACCTTGGAGAAGCAGATGTGTAGGGCAGCTGCTGCTCAAGTTGTTGTAAGCATCACTGATGG
>JAOTQQ010000003.1:31316162-31328503 GCA_026546715.1 Gallinago undulata
GGATTAGCATCCAGGACCTTGGAGAAGCAGATGTGTAGGGCAGCTGCTGCTCAAGTTGTTGTAAGCATCACTGATGGTGGACATCTAACTGTGGTCCCGTTGCCTTTGGATCACTGTTTCACAAAGTTATTATGAAATAGGTAATCTAATTCTTATCCTTTATGCTTTTTTTTTTTAAAGTGATCACTGCAAACATAGCAGGATGCATTGAGATGCTTCACATGTTTTTTGTTTAGTGTGCCTTTTTCCTTAGGCTTATTTTCCTTCTTAAGCAAGATGAATTGTTGAATACATTTGCGTGCTGTTGTGCTTCAAATCATGCATTCACAGATCTTTTTGTCTGCACGCAACTAGTTGGGCGTAGATACTCATTTCTAATAAGAAAGTGGCAAGATTCCAAGACATTGTTTTCTCCTTTTTGGGTTTTTTTTGTTGTTGGATTGGTTTTATTTTTTTAAAAAAAGTGTCATTTTCCCCAAGGAATTACAAACTGAGATGAGGCAGATTGAGGGCAAGCATGCAGTTACAAACAACTTCTGAATAATTTCATTTCAGGTGCTTAGTGATGACTTTGAAAACTTTGCAGGTAAAACAGAAACTTTTCAAGTAAAACAAAATCCATTAGACTAGCAATTCCCTGTGTGTGCACGTTCATATTGTTTTGCTTCTTTCCCTTTGTTATTGCATCATCCTGATCTCTCTTGGTTTTGTGAGAGGAGGGTGTCATTTAGAAAAAGGACATAATCAGGGATGAGCCCTAGCACAGTAAGAAGTCACTTGTTTTCCCACCTAAATTTGAAAGACACTTTGGCGACATGTCTTTCCAAACCTCTTCCTTACTTCCTATAGCCTAGTGGTTGGGGTGAGGATTTGGACTTCACTCTTTTGAATGAGCCATGCATGAACAAAATGTCTAAGTATCTGTAGTGAAGCTGTTCCACTTCGGATAATGTAGTTAAAACTATCAACAACAGAGTGAGATGCTGGCTCAGAACAACATGCTATGTTGGTCTTTCTGATCTACCCTACACTACTTGGTCTGGAACATAGCATATCTTCTGTGGAAAAACTGGCTAAAATAAACTTTGTCTTGCAGTCCTTGTCCAGAGGTGGTCAGCAGGCTCCTGACACTGAGAGGAACAGCCCTGTGGCTGTTCAATCGCTCTGCCCTGGTGTTTGGAGTTTGCAGATGTAATGGATTCTTTGACCTCTCTGTCCTAGAGATAAAGCAGTTCTCTGGATCTCATTTTATACTGCAGATTTCAGCAGAGCATAACTTGTTGCTAAATTGGCAAATCTTTGGCTAAAGTCTTCCCGCAAAGCCATTTGTAGCCATTTCTACCAGTCTCAGCTGTTGCTTTCACTGTTGATGTCCCTCAGCTCCTTCAGGCCAGTACATGAGACTATAACTCTCTGCTTCTTAGTGTTGACTTCCTGCTCCTAAAGCAGGTAATTTTATTTTTTTCCTCTCAGCACATCAGGTGCCTCTCCTGGATGTGGAGAGTTAAAGCAGTATTCATAACTCATCTCATTGCTTCAAAGAACCAGATATGATCACAGCAGAATTAAAAAATGAATGCTAAAACAGAGGCAAAAGGGTGAAATACATTACACTGATGACATTATGGCAACATAATGAAGAAACCGAAAGGCGCAAAATGAGATTTTTTATTTTCCTTAAGTTTAGTAAACCCATTCTTTTAGCTTTATTGATGTGATGAACATCAATAAGATTGATTAAAAAAGGCTGTAGAATGTTAAAATTATACCATGTTGCTTGCAGCTTCAGTATTATTCATGCTTACAATGGGCCATTACCTTTACACTGTTCTTTACAAGGGAAAATAATAAATTAATTGCTTTCTTCTGTCTGTTTTTACCTTGCCTAAAGCTTGTCAACAACTTCTCTTTAAAGATTGCTGCAATTGCAATTTGCATAGTAAAATCTGCTTCTTCAGCTTGGAGGAAACTTTGTCATAAGCCTTGTTTCTTCTGAGCAATTGGCTCCGCATGCTTCCAGCGTGCAGCCTGCTGCTGTGTGATAGGAGCCACGGGGAAGCCAGTGCAGCAAATGGCAAGATGTACCAGGGACAGACATCTCGGAGGTGGCAGTAGCTTGGGAGGGGTAAGGGCAGTGGAACTAATTGTGTTTCAGCTGAAGTTGGTGTTATCATTATAACCAAAAACCAAAGCTGTGGCTGCCGTAGGTCATGCAGCACTTCTGTATTTTAGAGGATCTCTGACTATCCACGAAGATGATCAGAGGGATGGGATCAGATGAGGACAGGCTGAGAGAGCTGGGGTTGTTCAGCCTGGAGAAGAAAAGGCTCTGGGAGTCCTTATAACGGCCTCTCAAAATCTGAAGGGAGCCTATAGGAGAGCCAGAGAGGGACTCTTTGTCAGGAAGTGTAGTGAAAGGACAAGGGGAAATGGTTTTAAATTGGAAGAGGGGAGATTTAGATTAGATACTAGAAGGAAATTCTTTACAGTGAGGGTGGTGAGACACCGGAACAGGTTGCCCAGGAAAGTTGTGGCTGCCCCATTCCTGGAGATGTTCAAGGCCAGGCTGGATGGGGCTTTGAGCAACCTGCTGTACTTGGAGGTGTCCCTGCCCATGCCAGGGCGGTTGGAACTAGATGAGCTTTAAGGTCCCTTCCAACCCAAACCATTCCATGATTCTATTTACAAGCTGCAAAGAGCTTGCACAGAGAATGATTTCCCTTTGACTTGACTGCATGCCAGAAGATGGAAACCGATTTACCCGAAACACATTTTTTCATCCAAAAGATAAGGAGAAAGACTAGAGATGTTGTTAGGTTGATTTGAAGTGAAGTGAAGCTGAGGAGGAATGGTCAGGCTCTATTTGTGTTTATTTAACTTAACAATAGAGTTGTACTTCTGGGAGGTAAATATTCATGTGGCAGAAATGTAAGGGGATTAAAAAGGGAATTTAATCTTTTGTCAATTTCTCTGTGGAGCTGACAATGTTTGGGTAATTAAACTGTTTACCTACATTTTGTGTGCCTGCTGTTACAGCTGGATGTTGTCACCCTCATTTTTTTTCCCACTGTATAATTTACTGCATTAGCAAGTCACTGAGACTTCACCTGTCTGCAAGCACGTCCACCCATGGAATGAAGAGAAAGGCTTTTGCACTGAGTTTACGGGTGCTTTAGTGATCCACTGAAGGAGAAGGATCATTTTGATTCATATAATTTTTTTTTAATTATTTGTTCTGAATTGTGCCTCAAGAAGGAGGAGGAATCATTTCTCCTTTTGAATGAAGGAAGACTTGATTAATTGCAGTTCTGTAGGGAAGCCAGCCAAGCTCTTGCTTTGAAATCTGCTCATGCTACTCTAAGTCTCTGACTGGTGTAGATAGCTTATAAATGAAACCAGGACCATATGGGGTGTGTTCATCATGTATATGCTTTATGATTTCCTAAGGCTAACTTGGGTAATAGCCTTTCTGGATAGGAGGCTATGTTTTGTGGTCCTTTCACTCCTTCCCACCCCCCCCAAATTATCCATAGAAGCAGATACTAAATCCACCATGCCACACTTACTTGCTCTGGATGCTTTATGGGGAAAGTGTGCCAAAAATTACTAGTAAAATGAAATTTTTAGAAGTACACATAAAAAAATGTGATTTCTTCTTTGCTCTGAAACTAAGCTTGTGAACTTCTGTGGCATCTTTATTCATAAAAGAGCATTTAGGAAGCTAGCAAGGCAGAGTGATGCAAGCCAGACCAATGTATTTACTGGTGCTGGGCATAATAAGAAATGCCTTTAAATAGATGCAAATACTTATTGTGTGGTAAATCCCTTGATTAATTCCAGAGGAACAGTAGTGCAGAGACACTGTTCCAGCCTCTGACCCAGGCTAAGGAAAGAAAGGGAAAGAAGCACAAGCCACTGAAGAGTTTATGCAAAACCTGAAAACCAAACTGAAATAACCTATCAGATCCACAGCCTTTGGCAAAGGCAAACCCAAACCACCCAAATTCCTTTTAATCTTGATATTGTGCTTCCTATAGGTGGCTTTTCAGATATCTCTGTAGGTTCTGGATGTTATTCCCAGCAGGACGGTTAATGTGGTATCACTCTCAAGAAACTAGATGATCTCTACGGTCCCTTCCAACTCTAAAAATTCAATGAAATTCAGTGAAATGCCAGTTGAGCAGTTCTGTGAAGCCCTTTCAGAGTTGCTGGCACTGTCTGGTGATGATTCACACTGAAATGGTATCTTTTTATTTATTTATTTATTTATTTATTTGGCATTGCCTTTATATCATATGGACAGGGAAATCCAAGTTCTTTTCTATTAAAAACTTGTATATATTTTTCAGACTGAGGCAGATTTAATTTCAGAGCATTTTTACCAAACTCAAAGTATATTTTTTGTCTGTTTCTATGTAACTGTTTGTGTTATTCTACGTTATTTCTTGCCTACCAAAAATCTTATTGAAAACAGTTCAATTATTCATTTCAACAGATTTTGCAAAGCAAGAAACAAAAAGAAAGGAAAACTTCTATGGAGTAAACTGTAAATCTTTAAAAAATTAAATATACTTTTAAATTGCTCTTGACAAAACAAAAGCAAAACCTATCAAACACACAAACGGTGTCTGGAACTTGAAGCTGAATCTGTTCTTATTGTTAAGCTGAAAAAATACTTGCAGAACTTGTGAGAAAATCTGTCTTTTCAGTGAGATCCAGTTTTAAGCCATCTGTGATTCAACATGGGCAGTGCTATGCTGATTTCTTCCTCTTATTGTAGATGGGAGAAGCCAATGATATATGTAGTCCTTAAATAACACTATGTGGTAGCATTGTACAGAAGGTACTAATTAAGGTTAAATGATTCTGGTAGAGATCATGTAGGTATGTAAAAGGGAGTAATCCTGGGGAAATAGAAGTCTCTATGAATACTTATTTAGATTTATTGCATCTACAAAAGACATTAAAGCTCTAAAAACCACAATACCTATAAAACCAAATGAACAAACAGAAACTGTATACAAAGGTACTTAAGGATGCTGAGACCCACCTTCCACCCACTTCAAAAAGAGAAAATATGAGGAAAGAATTATATATTCTTTCGTGCCACAGTGGTGCTGACACTTGCTTGTTTCAGTCTCGGGGAAGGCTTTTATTCCTTCTTGGGCACCATATCAGTATTCATCCAAGCTTTTGTAGCTTGCCTTCAGGACAGGAACCCTGTTGCAGCAGGTTTGGGGTGGGGTTTTTTAATGCTTTGGGGACACTGTTTTGCCTTTACACTGATAAGGACATTGCTAGGGGGTTGTTATGCAGCTGATCTGTGCAAAAGCTCAAAAGTTCAATTATTTCACCTCCCTTTTAAGAGAGATGATCAAAGAAGTTGACAGGAAACATGGGGAGTGGGGAGCGCACCAGGCTGAAGAGAAAATGAATGAATGCAGACAGAAGCACAAGAAAATTTCCTTTTCTTCTCTCACCCTGTTGAGAGGGTAGGGCAGAGTGGGGCTGGAAAGTAGCTCATTTGTAACCTCTGTGTGATGGGAAGCTCCGACTGGTCACTCTGATGTGGCCTTGGAACCAGAGGGCCTGACCTGGGCTCTGTGATGTCCCGTATACCTGAAACCTTCTATACTGGGATCAAAAAGAAAAGGTGAATCCTGACTTTTGGGTCCAATTTGTAAACAATACTGGTATCATACAGGAATATAACCACTCACTATGAGCCCTCTTTTCAGTTATCAGAATGTGGGCTGCCATACCTTGGTCCTGTTCTACAGAGGTGTGATCGGAGGCTGTGCTATATCTTCACGTCAGGGTGAAATTTGAAGTCTTAAAGATCCATAGCTTCTGCCATTACTATCTGCTCATGGGTTTTAAGGACCAAGGGGACCACCTTGTCTGATCTGTGGCATAATGCAGGGCATAGATTTCACATAGTAATTCTTGGAACCAGCCTATAACTTCCAGCACAACTACAGCATAGAAAGTAAAACAAATTTCATAGTTTCTCTAAGAGCTATTGCCAGATTTTAATGAAAATATCTTACAGGTGAAGGATAAGCCTCTTCTTTACAAGGCAATTCTCTCCCAACTACAAAACCTTTCAAAAACAAACTATATGTGCCATGCTATGCAATTATTACAAAAAAAAAATAAAATCAAAAAACTCCTGCACCATTTCTTTTAGAAATATGGGGTTGGTTTTTTTTGGCAACCTGAACCCAATCAAGGTCTTTTGCTTGGTTTTGGTAACCCTAACCCAATCAAACCTTTTTTCTTTTTTTTTTCCTTCTCCCTTCTTAAAAAGCAGGTCCATCTATGTAGTTCATTCTTTTAGTTCTGGAGACATCTAAGCTTCATTTATTTCTCTGTGTGATGGACTGAGGGGCTCTTTTAAGTGATGCAGAAACTGTTTGTCAAATATTTTGGACTTTTGGCATTTCTGGTCTTCAGCAGTTTTATTTTCTCAGAAGTGTGTTTTGGTTTTCCTCCTGTTTTGTTTCAGATTACGCTTTGATTTTACACATCTGATGCAGTTTCATATCTGTTTTGTAGGTGGCAGCTATTTAATTTAGAAGATTAACTTCATCTGACTGCTTTGGAATTTTACAGCTCAACCAATTGCTAGTTTTTTCGAATAACACAGCCAATTACTATTTTTTTTTCTAATAATGGTGTCATATAGACATTAATAACTACTGCTTTCTGCAATGTCTTAAAAATGTCAATTGCATGTAATGTATATATACTTTATTATGAAAAATATTACCTTCTTTCCCTTATTCCAAACTGTATTCTATTACTTAAAACTCATTTTGCTTTAAATACTGGAATATTTCGGATGTTTCATGTATTGTCCTCCCAGATAAATGAGCCCTCTATAGATTTAGAGTTCTCTTTAACATTCAAATGGTTAGTATACATTATATATAGTATGTGTTACATATATTTTATATTAATTTCAAAGCATTCTGTATAAGCTAATTCCTTTGTATAAAATGCAATCTAGGAGTGTTTCACCATAAGGAAAATAGATAAGTGGATCTTTAAAAGAGGAATATGAAGATGGCCTGGAACTAGAATGAGTAATAAAAAGCTTTTCTGTCTAATGAATATCTGAGCTTTTAGAAAAATATTTATTTTCTCAGCACATGGACATAAGGTTCAAACCTTTGAATGATTTGTAAACTGAATCTGAAAAAGTATGCACTAGGTTAATCAACACCTTTCATTGAGATATTGACCTTTTAGATTTAGAACAAAGATGAGAAACATTCTATAATTCTGAAGTCTAAATGAAGAAATACATTATGAAATGTCAAAACATGACTTGTCAGCAGCTTAAAGCTGTTTTGGTTTTGCTTTGGTTTTTTTTGCTGCCAGAACAGAAAATTCATCAGAACAACAAAAGGAAAAAAAAAGTGATTAGCAAATCAATATTTAGTAAGAATTATTTAAAAATTAATGAACATCTCTGGTTGAGATGCTTCAGAAAATGGCTTAGACAATACTTGAGCCTGAACCAAGAGCTTACTGTCTAGCCTATCCTTTGATGGTCTGAAAAGAACTGTCTGTGTACCTTAATCTTGGATATTTCTGTTCTGTTTTGATATTGTTTGCTACAATGCATCTGTAGTTCTTTCTGTCACCAAATAATTTATGTAGTCAGTCACTTAAATACTATAAAAACCCCAGATGATATCTTTACAGAATCAACGTATTATCACATGGGGAATTGCTTCAACCAGAAAGAATTTCTCTTGAAGAGTGAACATTTCTAGAAGAGTTTCTGATGTCTTTTTTTTTTTTTCTGCAGTGGTATATGGTGCTCAATTTAGCATAGGGATCAGCTCATCAAATCACTTAGTAAGGCAGGTGTTTATGTGCTGCTCAGTAGAAGCTCTTGTCATTCTTTTCTTCCTTCATTTTCTTGCAGAGAAGCAGAAAGGAATTTCTTGGTTTCCCAGGAGCGTTGCAGCTGATGCCGGTGCAACAAGCCTTGTTATTAGGGCAAATGCTTGTCGTGTTCTCTCCCTGTCTGTCACATGCATAGAGGAATAGCAACAATCTGATACCAAATGTTTAGAACACCTACTGTCTAGGCTGCAGTTATTTATATTTACACCGCATTCCTAGCATACATTTCAATCGGGCTCCAATATTTTACTGATTCAGAGGTAATGTGTGTCTGAAAAGCTGAAAGCTATAAATTTTATGTTAATTGACAATATAACATCTGAATTTAGAAATACCTGGCATGAATAAAATGTAAAATAGGGTGATTATGTGTGATTAAATAGTTGACTTTTATATTGTATATTAGTCATGCCATCATCCAATTAAAAGGATAATGGAAACAATAGTGATTTTTAATTTTTAAACCAGTGTGGGCTGCATTAAGGGGATTATGGAGCTTTATGAAGTAGTTTGCATAATGTAATGATCAAGAATAGAGTCTGAGTCAAAGCTGAACTGCACATGGTAAATTAGGGAACTTTTAATTTCTTCTTGAGATAACTTCAAACTACAAATTTTGACTATGAAATTTGATGGAAGAGTCTCCAAGTTGTGAGGGGTTTGCAGAACAAGGTTGTAATTTGTGCTCTTTTTCAAAAATTCTTTTCAGGCCAGGCTTTGGCTTTGTCATGTGAATATTGAGAACAGAATGGCTGTCTGTGGGTTACGTGCTTTACTAAAACAGACTTTGCTCTTTCTTCAACTGAGGCTGTTTTAAATAATTGTGGATACTCTGTGCCAATAGCTGCCACTATATTTTATCCACTGAAGCCTGCTCTGTACAATATGTTGCTTATTGCCACTGGTGAGCCTTGTTCTCCTAATTAACCTAATGATCCTCTTCATTTCATCTGATTAACTGCAGCATGGGTAAAAACATAGTAATGTGGCCTCTGATACCATTGACAAAGGTCAAAGGAGTTGAAGGTGGCTGTTTGCCTACATGATCAAAGGGCATAGGACACAATCCAGTGAAATCCTGTTCAAAACTGGCAATGGCTAATTCAATATCTTCAACTTGGTTCTGTTCTCAAAGAATAGAGTATTTCGGATATTAGGTGGTTTGTTCAGTGGAGCTGATATTTTTATAGTAAGGCTTTTTGGTCTTGCTTGCATGGAAGTCTCAGCCCTCGCATTAATCTTGTCAAAGGCAAAATGTTTTATAAGTTGCATAAAATAGCTGCACATCTGTTGTTTTTAATAATGTTTACACATTCCAAACTCCTTTGGAAAAAATCATCTTATAATCCAACATTTAATGCACCCTTATTGTTCTGTAATTCTTTAAAGTTTGTTTGAATTAACTGAGTTTTATTCTGATATTTTCTGATTGTCATATTGTGTCACAAGGGTCATGAATGAAAATGGCAGAAATAGACTTATACTGGTATGCTAATTACCTAGATTAAAGGATCCCAGTGCTCACTTGTATCGCAAAAAAGAGAAACAAACCTCTTCATTTTTAACAGGAAATCCCTTAATGCAACAATAGATTTATAGCTTAGCTGCTCTAAATTCATCACTCAGAGTTCCAGTGCTTTAACGCAAAAATGGTCACACTGGGGATACCTGGCTGAAGGAATGTCTGAATTAGTACTCTTGGAAGGTGATGATTTAAATAGTTTCCTGAAGTTGCAAGGGAGACATTCGCAAAGGAGTCCTAATGACATGTAAAAGTAATTGAAATGAAAAGCTGTTTTTCCTGATTTTCTATTGCATTTGACAGCCTCTTTCCTCCTTCATTGTTATATGTGAATATAAGGTAGAAAAAAAAAAATGAGAAAAGGCTGCCAGTCTGTGTGAATATTGTCTGCATATACAGTGTAGAAATGCTAGTACGATAAAGAAGATACAAACTGTGTGAGCTTGTCTGTCCGAACAGATACACAAATAGACCAATGCCCTTCTTCCACAAAGCGCTGTTGGACGGCAGTGTACATTTTATAGAACCCTGGCTTGCAGGGCAGTGATGCCAGTTCCTTCCCTGAACTTCCCTGGGCTCATCAGTAGTTGACCATCAGCTGTTACTTGGAAATAGCAAAGGACAGGGACATGAGGATCCTCTGTGGTTTGTTTACAGCTCAGACTAAAAACTTTTAAGTAGCCACAGTATTTTAAAGCATAGAAGTGAACTATACAGTGTTATGGGGAAGAAATTAAACGTGCCTGAGTGTGGCCTAATATGGCTATGGAAAGCAGGTGAGGAATCAATTGCAGTCTAAAAATAATTGCCTGAACGTGGTGAGAGCCATATTAAAGGAAGAAATTTGCAAAACAAACTATGCACAAATTTGGTGCATGAAGAACTTAAGTCTGGCTGCAGCAGCTCTGGCAAAGCACAAAGTTGCTGTAGTGAGTTTGCAACATGAGCTTGTGTGGAACAATTGGGGAAAATCAAGCAGTTGAGTTTATAATGAAAATGTAAATGGATGCAGCCTTGAGGAGAAGGGAAAAAGTCTGTTATGCTTTTGCAGTGACACTTAGAAGCTTGTCTCAGTCTAGTGGGATAGTGATTGGTTCACAGCTCATTAAACTATATGTATTTTTTTGGAGAGGGTGCAGCTGGTAGTGAGAGAAAATAAGTTTGCTTTGTCCTGTGGGCTGTGCTCTGAGTGATGCTGGAGAAGGAGGGAAGGGAAGCTGTGGGAAAGATGAGGGGGGAGGCAGGGGGGAAGGACTGTGGTGTCAGGGAGGCTGCAGGAAGGAGAGACTGAGATACCCAGAGAAGGATTTGGGGGTAAGCTCAGTCGCAATGCCTAGAGGGAAGCTGTGCTGCAAAGCAAGACAGGAGGGACTTATCTTTCCTGGTGCTGTTTGAGGGTGTTGTTTCTGAGCCTTTATGTAGTTTGTCTCCCTCGGCAGACCTGAGACTTCTTTGTATTTAAGGGCTTATCTTCTACTCCATTATTTTTGTATTTTATAATAAAATGTGGCTTTAGAGACTGAGAGCTTTTCCCTGTCCTTTGGCCTATCTGTTTAAAGGAAAGAAGAATGAGAAGAACAAGTCCAGTTCAAACCTTTAGCTGAATTCTACCATCAGCCCTGGAAATGAACCTCTTTGGTGCTGCAGTGGAAGAGAACCAGATATGTGACTGATATTCTAATATTCATTATTTTTGAAAATATATTTAAGAGGCTGCTTCAGAGCAGCAACAAAGATTTTGGTTCCAAATGGCATTGCCTGGGAGTTTCTTTTCTCAGACAATGGCTGCACTAATTGCCTTTTGAATGCTGGACATCCTAGAAAGTTTGTTTCATTACTGCTGTGATGTGCACTCCTCTCTGTCTTAGCCAAACATACGCTGTAGTTTTACACTTCCCTTTAATCCGGTTCCAGTCTGGCACGACTTTGTGAGTGAAGGATCAGGGACACGGGCTTCTAGACAATTCTGAGTAGTTGTTGACCTGATTTGCCTTGTGCTTAGAGAAAAATCATAAGTCAGCCAGGGCACCAAGCATTTCTTCAAATTGTTGATTTCAAAGTTTCACCAAGTTCTAGTGACTTCAAAGTAAATGGGTGAGCTGTAGGGGAATTCAGTGGGGTAGGATCTTAGAAACAATCCTGTTGGAGGCACAGCAAATGGCTGACTTCCCACAATGACACATTTGGGTAATCCATTGCCATCTGCCTTTATTTTGCAAACCCACTCAATTGGCCAACGCATTTGAAATATCACTGCAACTTATTTCTCAAAGAGAATCTTAAAAAAAAAAAATAAAAATGTAAGCCTGATAAAGTTATCTACACGTTTTTCTGTTCAAATTGTAAAAGATTTCTTTACATTCATACATAATTTTGTAAAATAGTCTTTTCGTGGACCAAAAACTGTACTTTTGTGGGAAGTGTAGATGCATGGTACCTTTCATAAATGGTGTAATTTTATTAGGTACTCAAACTATGATAATTAACTGGTTCAGCCAAGTAATCTAAAAGGCAATGACTCAAGACTGTGCCATATTTATCTGGGTATGGGTGGTCTAGCACTTGCAGACAGTGCTCAGCTCTTGTCTTCTCCCCATTGCTTACAAGATGCAATAAACGCTGATGTCTACATTTACGTTATTGGAATTACTATGCCCCCAATGTGGGGGTTTTGTGAGGCAAATCCAGAATGGATGGTAGCAGCAAGTCAAATGACTCGTCCAATACAGCTGTCTGCCATTAATTTTTGACTCAACTGACAACCTTCTGTCTTAGAGGGTATTTCTGAAAAATTAACCAGGGCAAGGATGACAAAGGACTATGGTATTAGAGAATTTGTCATCCTTAGTTTCTTGGAAGATGGGCAATTTAAAAAGGTTATTTATTTCAAAGTAGATGT
>JAOTQQ010000003.1:31328603-31510017 GCA_026546715.1 Gallinago undulata
GGTATTAGAGAATTTGTCATCCTTAGTTTCTTGGAAGATGGGCAATTTAAAAAGGTTATTTATTTCAAAGTAGATGTCTTTCCCTTGTTCTTGCTTAGCACTGTTCTTGCTTACAGCTTGACCAGCTGCTTTGCATCTAAGAGCACTAATGCGTTTAAAGACACCATGAGCCGTTCTTTGCATCTTATTTCTGTTCTTTTGCTGTAATTGCTTTTGAATGAGAAACAATTCACTGAAACAAGTGAAAGGCTTTTGTTGACTTGCCTTCTAATGCTTCAAGTGAATTTATCTAAGCTGCATTGGTAAAGAACCTAACTTCACATTTTTAAGAAGCAGGGGAAGATAACATAGCAACCATAAAAAAAATTTTGCTGTCCCATGCCTAATAACAATACAGTGTTAAGATCTAGGCCTTTAAACCTTCTAGGAAAAATGTGAAATGCTGAATGGATCTTCTGAAAAGCAAGGTAACCCTTGTATTTCAGCGGTGTCTGGGAACCGCGTGGGTATCTTTAGAATTTGCAAGGTAGTGGACATCTAAATCTATCACTCAAACAGCTTTGACTCCTCCTGCCTTTCTTCAGTCTCAGTGGAATATGATTAGGAAAGAGGGGGAGCACTGAACTATGGAAAGGAATAAACTTCGGAAAGTGAATTTTGAAAAATTATCACTTCTAGAACCGTAAACTTAAAAATGTTTTGCAGTTAGGTTTGTTACTACAGCTAAAAGGAAAAAAAAAAAAAGCAGGAGTGTCTCCACATAGCAGTTTTCCTATAACACACTGAGCAACAGCTTTATGAAGAGCATGGACCTGTAGGTGCTGCTTGCCAGATGTATGTGCTAGTGGCACCCTGCATTCCTGTGGCTGCAAAGCACTACGCATAACTTTATAGGCCTGTATCTAGCTACCAGGAGTAGTACGTTTTGTATTTCTGTCTGGTAAATTCTGAGCTTGATTATTGTGAACAGCAACAACAACAAATCCAGTTGTTCCGTTTGTCAGACCTATGTGTGGCTCTCTTGGAATGCAGAACATACTCTGCAGTAGGGAAGAACAAGTAGACTTCAAAAAAACAAACCACCCCAAATGCCCCATCAAACCAAAACACCAAATCACGGACCTGATGCAGGCTCTAACACTGTTCAAATATGCAATGAAAAGCGTATTTTACACATCTCTCACTTCTAGACAGAGAGAGAAATAATTGCCCTAGCCTGAGGCCTCTGTGTTAATGACCCCTAGCTATGCAGTGATGAAAGGGTTTGTACATCAACTTGTTCTCTGCTGCTGAAATTCTTTGTGGGGCTACATCCTTTTATGCTCTGTTCTTTAAAATTTAAATTTATAAATGTATCAGACACGGGCATTCTCCTTTTTCATTCCTCCCTCTTTGCATTAAAATCTGATCATATTACAGTAGGTGTTTACGGTGGGGGGGGAAGTCTCCTTTTTAGAGTATTTATGGAGCCTTGATTGGTCTGGCTAGTTTGTCTGGCTAGCGCTGATCAGTGCTCTGAAGATTAGGTAACTCCCCATAGATAAAAAAATATAAAGCAGGCTTAAAAAAAAGGATGATATCGTGACTTTTTTTTTTTTCCAGCTGCCTATGGTTCAGTAAATGTCTTTGTCATCCCTCTGCTTTGCATCCATCATGTATCTGTATGAAAAGCCTGTGTGCCTCTGACCAGTATTTCCAAAAGGGCACTAACTTTACTGAAAAGATCCAGAATCCTGAAAAGATCTAAGATCATTTACTTTTCCAGTACAAAGCCCTTGTGTTGACACAAAGGTCTGGCTTCAGAATTGCTGTTCTGATTTCTGTCTGGCTGCTTCCATCCTTTCTATTTCATGGCATTATTTTAATGATCCTAGGCCAGGTCTGAGAACAGTGGGATTGCTGGGTTTGCAAAGAATGCTAATCAAAATTAGGCATTTAACGGCACTTATGTTCTGTGTGATTGAAGAAGGCAAGCATACCCTATGGATCTCTGACAGTGTCTTGGTGTTTGCTTGAAGTAAATATTCTTGGCGTAGATAATTAAGCATCTTAGGCTACATAAACTCTAATCTTGTGGACTCTTATAGATAAAGATGATTCAGAGCTTATCCTGTGCATGGTATCCATTTATCAGTGGGATCATTGACACACAAACCCATTTACAAGCAAGCTCGAATATAGGCCAGAGGAAACTGAACCAAAGCAGGAGAAAACGTATAGATCCTAAGGCCAAGAAGGATGATTCAGATTGGCTTGTCTGACATCCTGTAAATTGAGTAATTCATGTTTATTTTGACCTCATGTTACTTTTCCAGTAAGAATGACAGCTCTCTTTGTCCTTTGCATCAGCTGCAGGATACCTATTAACCTCTTTAACTGCTGTTATGTGTAAGTTACTGGACTATTTTCCTGTAGTTTAGAGTACTGTGGAAGGCTGAGCGTAACCCTGGGATACGCTGGCATCTCTCATTCTAACAGAGCAATGTTCTACCTACAGAAAGTATGTGGTAAGGGGAATTTCAGGGCATTTCTAATCAACTTGTACTAAATGAACTCATGGTTTTAAATGAATCATAGCACAAGTACTAGTACAAATCTTACAGGTGGGAAGTCATCTTCTCTTTAATTTGGAACCCATAACCATGGTATGAAGATGGATTTAATTCTGAACCAGAAACACCTCTTTAATTGCAATTGTTCCTGTTGGAATGGGCAGTGGTGATTTTAAATGTAAAGTGCTCTGCTTATTGCATATGAACACAGCTCAATTGATTTTTAGGAGTATTTGTGGGATGCTTTCTAAAGCAGTGTAGGAACGTTATTTTGTTTCTGATTATCAAAGTCGTGCCTTGAACACCGTTTCCTTTGTCTGATCAACCTACGAGTATATTTGCTTTATTTGTGGGGGAGTGTAACAGTGAGAGGATGGCACTTGTTACTTAAATGGAATTGCTGATCACCTGCCTTGTTTATGAGGGTTCTATTCAAGTGAACAATATTAAAATTGGGGCTAATAGAGGATTTTTTTCATATCTTTAACCGATAGTCTGCTTTAGTAGCTTATTTACACTTAGTTTGCTTGCATGAGAATTGTATGACATTATTCAGACTCCTTAGTCGTAGAAAATACAATATATTGATTTAGTTACTTAAGTCAGAAATTCAAATACATGCTTTAATAAGGCCAGTTGTTTTTGCATGGTAACAAAATGAACATGAGAGGCAAAACAATCAGCAGTTAATTACTGCTGAGATCTCTGCCATTCATACAGGTAGCTTTAATAGATGTATTTGGAATAGAACGCATGTTGTGAAGAGTTTCATGTTAATTTAGAATGGATTGCAGAATTAAAGTAAAATGCTACAGAATTAAGAAATTTTAGCATATTTGTATTCAAGCTACAATACCATACTTGCATAGAAGAAACAAGTAACTGAATTGATTGCTCTTCAGTTTAATGTTTAGGGTTTTTTTTGTAGAATGAGTGGAATGAGAGATGGGGCCGGGGAGCTGTATCTGAAAATTTGCCCGATTATTGCAATATTGTGGTATGAGAGCTAGCCAATGCCTGGACAAAACAGCATCTAACGGTGTCCTATGCACATACTCAAGGATTTGCATTTGTTCCTTCAGGTTTTGTGCTCCTATGTCACCTTTGCCCTGGATTGCTCCCTATCTCTGCTAATTAGCTATGAAGGTTTGATGAATACTGTCAAGCTGCACCCACCTGTGACAGCAGATAAAATTCCTGTTTTGAAATTCCTTCTTTTCTTCTTCAACTGGGGATCAAATAGTGCTGTTCTCTAAATCTGTGTCTTCTCAACAGCTTTACAATTAACGTATCTTTAGGATGGATGTGTGACTATATATCTCAGTTTTTTCAGGCTGCTGGCAAATACAAGTAGTCATCAGTTTATATTTTGGCAGGAATATGGAGATGCTAAATATTCCGTGAAATTTATACTAGATCATAATTTCTGGAGAACAGGCTACCAGCAACTTCAACCCGTTTTAGCTGTTGACTTATCTTATTGCTTGGTCTGTTTACTCTTGAAGAGCAGAAGAGCCTGGCAGCACCATGGTTGGAAAACTGTAAAGGTTTACACCTGTAAATGCATTTAGAGTGCAGCTTGTGCATTGCTTCCAGCTTCAGTTCTCCAGAGTTTATGCTGCTGATTGAATTTTAAATAAATAAATAGTTGTAATTTTAATCACAACTGTATTCGGGGATCTAGGAAGAGGTGATATTGACATTTTGCACACCTCAATGTTTAATTAAAACTTACTTGAAAATAAATAAAGAATCGGGATGACATTTTACTTAAGGTTTTACATGAGCTCTGTAATTCCTGATGAGTAGGATTAGAAGGCAGACTTTATGAAGCACTATGTGGGATGTGGATGAAATGTTATACTATTTTATGGCTCTAAGACACCTGTAAGAATAAGTCATAGCAGAAACTAACAGAATAATCAATATTATAAGCCAGAACTCTGGACAGAACAATGTAAGTTTAAAAAGTGACAGGTATTGCTAAAATATTTTGAATGGATTTCATTTTCAAAGCTAACCCTTGTACACCCCAGTGCTCTGCACAATCAATACCGTAAATTAATATGCAAAACTGCCAGAAAAATGACAGATGAATCTATAACAGCTGTGAGCTGACAGTGTTGTTGCAGCCTAAAAAATGTGTAAGCTTTTCTGGCAGTTCTATATGGACATCTCTGTTGTAGTTTTAGGGCAATTTTACTCCTAGTGTAAGTACTATATAATTTGTGACACCATGGATTTCAATTAGGTTCCATCAACATTAATGTGGTATTTGAAAATGAAGGTTTTTGTAGATGTCATAATGCAAATCTATCAAACTGTAATTGGAAGAGAAATTAAGTCTTAAATAATTTGATATGGCATCTTCAATTATTTTTAATAGAGGATTTTTTCAGGCTCGTTCATTTGAGAAAATAGTGGGCTTGGCTTTTAAAATCTTTTAATAGACTTTCTGTGAAGTTGCAAAGAGGTGCAAGAGGAGCACAAAACATTACAGCTGCTCATCCCTCAGCATGAGGGTTTTGCTTATAAGTGGTACAAAATGAGAGGCTGCCATGTGATGATGGAAATGTTTTAAAAGTAGCGTGTCTAGATAGAGCATGAATTCTGACACCTCTGAAGCAAGAAAAGGCAGTTTTGGTAATCACAGATCATTAAGGTTGACGATGCCTATAGCATGTTTTAATTTTTTTCTGTTTTCTCCCCCTTTTACCCCAAATGATTGACTGTGAGGTAAACTCGCTTGATGCTAATATGCACTTAGTAAAATAAACATGATAGAATTACCCCAACATTGATGTGACATAGCCCACATCATGTACTATGGATTTGCTGGTAATGGCCTTTTGTACTGATGAATTCAGAAATTATGATGTGAAATAACGGACTCTTATTTGAGTCTGGTTTACACTGCTGAAGCAAACAAGGAGTCTGTTACTGTATCTAAGGACAGATCCCCTGATTTTTAAATAGCTTCAGAAGTGTTGACATCAGTGGAGTGAAACTGGGTAATTCCCATCAATGTCAAGGCCAAGTTAAGATGGATAGCTATAAATCTTGATTGTATTCATGGGTCGAAAAATCCCAACTCTATTTCCATGAAACCGAGGAAGATGTTCAATGAATTTCTAAAGTGAAAATGTGGCAAACCAGAAACTTGATCCTAGTTCTTTTTGACAGTTAAATGGATAAAACTGGACTACTTTTCTCTCCTAAAGGAGAAAACGTTCAATTGCAAAGCAGATTTCCAATAGCTTACATGTGGCCAGAGCAAAGCAAGCACTGAGACATTGCTGATATATTTGTTCTAACTTGTGGCTGGATTCTGCTGTACATGTGCCTGAGCTCTACTTATCGTAATAAATATTATTCTAGTGGTCTCACTTTTCTTGCCACCAGCCATTTAAAATGCATTAGAACAGTCCCTGAAGTGAGAGGAAGCAGATTGCAAACTTGATGGCAAAGTTAGTAGTTTGTTTTAGACGATAGATCCCTCATGTGGGAGTTCTGTCTAACTAATCCTAAAGTATTCCTCTCATGGAGAATCTACTGTCCTCTTCAGCTACATGTGGCTGTATGCTCAGAAACTTTCAGCATTTGACCAGCACTTATTAAAATCTAGGAAAGCATATTTAAAAAAGAAACTCTGAAATGTGCTCTTCAGCTTCAAGAGTTTGTGTTGTTACGGTCTTGGTAGGTTTTTTTTCTGTTATTTTTTTGTGGCTCCATCACATGTAGCTTGAAATGGGTGATGGGTTTCAGATTTAACCCCCATGCAACAAATATGACAATTAAAAATACACTTATACTGTATATTGTCTGTGAACCTTTTCATGACTGTGCATTTTAATGTGTTCTCTTATGGTAGTGTACATTTTGATATGTATAGTACAATCAGGGGAACATATTAACATAGCTGGGGTGAGAGAACACATTTAGCCTGTGCTCTCATAACATCTGTTGTAATTCAGAAAGCATTATCTTAAAAACCACAGCTGCACATCTAATTTTTTCATATCAGCCTTCTAGACCTGATTATTCTTCAATTTATACTGATGTAAATTAAGAATAATACCATTTCTCCAACAGGTTAGGTTTAGACTGAACATTAGGAAAGATTTTTTCACAGAAAGAGTGGTTGGGCACTGAAATAGGCTGCCCAGGGAGGTGGTTGAGTCACCATCCCTGGACCTGTTTAAGAGTTGTTTAGATGTGGTGTTGGGGGATATGGTGTAGGGGAGAACTTTGTAGAGTAGGGTAGATGGTTGGACTCGATGACCCCAAGGGTCTTTTAGAACCGAAATGATTCTATGAGTCTATTGAACTCAGTTGAGCTCTACTGGAATAAAAATGGTGTAGGACAAAAATAGCTGTTGTTAAAAAATAATAGGAAAAGTCATTATTTAATGTAAAATAAAATTCATAGATCTCAAATGCGTGTTGAATTGGAAAAAGGTCCTGGAGATTAAATCAATACATTATTTTTTTTTTAAAGACTGCCACCAATTATTTCCATGTACAAACTAGTGGGGAAATAGGTTTGGTTCTGTGTTTTTTTAAATGGTGACTTGATCTGCTCTCACTATCTTTAATAATATGTGGGGGTTCTTTTTATTAAGGCATGTTTCATAATAAGGGAGGCTTCACTGGGGCTGTTTTCCTTCTTGTGCTATATGCAGGTGTAGTGTTGTGGATCTTTGTTCAGTATAGTACTGAGTAATCCATGTGTTGTAGAGTTCAGCCTGGTGGTTACTGGGCGATCCCAAGGAACAGTGCCTGGCAGTACTTCTGGCTTGATGGAGGAAGACGTGCTTTTTCTACTGCCAGAAAGCACAGCGTGCCTAGACTTCATTTCTGCATCTCATGATGTCCGCCTGCCTAATATGCCCTTCTGATCCTTTGTGACAGGCAAGCACTTACTCCTTGGCTCTCCTCTTTCATTTTACTTTCCTTGTGTTTGCTCTTGCTTCCAGGATTGCTGTGTGTACTTAGAGAAGTACTGAATTTAATTTAGGCTGTAAAGGCATAATGATGCCTAGCCAAAACTGTCTTTTCTACCTACTACTCTGGAGGGGGGAGAGGGTCCCTTGCTGGTTTGTGTTTTTTTTTTTTTTCCTTTACCTCACCAGGACTTTAAGGGTTGAACAGAACAACTCTGTGTTGGGGAGCAGGTGACCTTGGTTCCTTAACTGGATGTGTACAGGTGGATGTTTGCATTGATATGGGCTAAAATTTCATTACCCCTTCATCTTAGTAGATGATGAGGCTACTGTACTAACTGGGGGTACAAACTTACACAGGGTGCTTGTATTTGTTTGGCAGATATGCTTCAGTTTGACCTTCATACAGTTGGTATGTGCCTATCTTTGCTTGTGCCTAATATCTGGAGTTTATATAATGGAATTTAATTCTTAGGGAGCTGTTGCTTTTTAGGTGGCTGCAAAATGACTTTTTAAAAAACCCTTGGAAAAGTTACAATTAAACCCATATTTACTGGGTTTTTTACATTCCAGTGCTGGTAGTTCTGCAGAAAAATGTTTTATTTCAGCATTTTGGGAGTAGGTCTTTTACATTTATTGGTTCAAACAATAAATAAAAAAATATTTTTTTACATTATTTTGTTAAAGTACGTGTACATTAAATCACTTCCTTGCTGAAAACCAGATTTAAAACTATGTAGGTGGGTTTCTCCAATGCCCTTTTATTCATGAGAGTTAAAAACTGGCAATCCACAATCACATTCAAAAGTAATCCAGCTCAGTTGTCATGGAGACAGCCAGGGTGTTAGCGATCTGGATTATTATTTAAAAAGCTCAACCACTTCCTTGTGTGCTTCCTCCTTCCTTTTCCCTGATCATGAGGTTCCATCAGGCTCTGAAAGCACTCTCAAAAGTGAATTCCCTTTTTTTTAATATTTCTTCCTGTTGAAGGAATTCTTAATTCAGGGCTCAGATCACGCCTTAGCTTTGAGCTTTGCCTTCCTGTGGCCTCAGGAATTCCTTCTCTAGGATGCTGGGAATCTTGACCTACTTGTCCATCAGCAGAAGCCCAAGGGTGATTGGTACTTTGGCATTTTAGGTAGACTCATGTTGCTACCTAGATGAGGTCCTAGATGCAGGCAGGGTTACATGTTTACTTGTAGACCGTATCAGTGGTATAGCTTCACTTTTGTTTGCAAAATACCCTAATTCTTTTGGGATATATTGGTCTTTATGCTCAAGGAGTATACTTTTTCTCCTGGCTGGCTCTTGTCAGCTGAACTGAAGAATGTGGGATGGGCTTTACTTAATGTGATAGGGTTAAATGTTTAATGACATCTGCAATTAAGTTGTCATTAGCTCTTATTTGGTACCCTTAGGCAAACTTTATTTAAAGCTTGAATTATCAAGGCTGCTTATGGTTGACAACAAACTGTAATCATATATAAAAACATAAATGAATCGCCAGTCTCAAAGTATGACAGATGTTTTCCATGCATAATAGTGCTTGAGGTGTTGACAAGTTTTTTTAAAACCAAAACCAACCCCCTAAAAAGTGGGAGGGGAGGGTGGAAGCCAAAACAAACAACCCCCAAAACTTTATTTGTAGTTCTTGTCCTTGAAAGCTGCGATGTAATCTTTCCTTCTTTCCTTATTTATTCATTCCACTCCACTTTGCCCCCTCTGCCATTATGCGGACTCCAACAAGGAAGGTGACCCCCAAGTATTCAAAACAAGTCTGGAGTAATACACTAATAAAAATTCATGTGGTGTTTAAAAAAAATAAAAAAAGCTCAAATCTTTGTTCAAGGTCCATTAAAATGTACAGATCGTTCTGCAATACTTTCATTAGCAAGCTCCTTGCTTGAAAAAGGCCTGCCTATTGTATGATGAATCCCCTACAGTATTACTGACTGTCTTGTCCTCTCCAAAGGTAGAAGATAAAAATATTAAAAAAATAAAAAATAAAAAAAATAGTAGTATGGTGGGAGAAGTTAAGTTTCATATGCAGTCTAGCATATGATATGTGTTAGCTTTTGGCAAACTCCATTTGACCCCACATCATTTGGCAATTCAATATCACTGAAGGGGTCCATAACTCACTCTACGAGTAAAGGAAAATGCTAGCAAAGGTCTACATTAGTTTACAATATAATATTTGAGCCTGAAAGAGAGCTCTTCTAAGGCTACAATGAAGAAATAAAGGGCAACAAAAAATGGAGGTAAATGTGAACTTAAGGACTGGAATAATTTATCATGCCTGAAAACCCTTGTGCAATGAATGATCATTTCAAAAGGGACACTTACTTTCTAGCAGATCTTTTCTCAGCTTTGGGGACTAAGGGACTAATGTTGCTTAGGAACAACCTGCATATTTAAAAACTTTTAAACTGAAATACCACAATTCAGTTAATGCCAAGCTCTGAAACTCTAATTTCTGGACTACTACCTTGTCTAAAGGCTGTCTTGGCCTGCAAGTGTTTGAAAACACACAAGAACAAATTCTCAACTGTTCAGTCACTCTGTAACTTTATTTCTGTTTTGTTGTCTTCTAGTGAAAACTTTCCAACTGGTGTTATACCTTGTGTATTTTAAGTACCATGCTTTCTTTCAAGGCTATGTAAGTAATTGGGTAAACTGAACTGTCACAATTTGGTTCTGCGTCTCTACAACTCAAGAGTCTCTTCAGCTGTAGATCATAAGCATTCTTGCCTTTGAATCCCATGATCCTGGTTTTTATTCTTCACGTTATTCAAAGTTAATGATGAAGAGCTGCTCTGTGCTCAGCGAACTGTTCTGACTTCTACTGGAGCGTTGGAAAGCTGAGAAATTCCTGCTTGGTCTGGATGGATGATGGACTGTGAGGATGCATATAACTACGGTTGTGTTTTTGTATCACCTTGAGACTATAGGGCTGAAATCTTCAGTCCTGTAAAACCTGTTCAACAGCTAAATTGCAAGTATTTTAATAAGGTTTGTGATAATTTTCCCAGTGAAGTCTGCTTGTACCTCACAGTAATGTGGATCTCATCTGCTGCTCAAAAGATGGCAAGATGGAATGCTACAGATGATGTGACTTCTCGGCCCATAATACCATCCTCCTCAAACAGTCTGTGCTTGATGTTGTATTATGGCTCTCACTGAATAAAGTGTCATCTCGGAGCTAATTAGGTCTGTGGCAGGTCTTTTCTATATATTTAATTCTGTTCTGTGTTGGATGCAAAGATCCTTTTCAGTTAGTTCTAAGATGAGGGGTTTCAGTTTTTGGTTGGATTTGCCTGAACGCACAAATACCTTACCAGCTCATTTCTTTTCCGTGTTCTATTGAAGTCTTTCTAATTATTCAATAAATGTATTAAAAAAGAAATGAAGAAGGGAACTCTAGAAGATAAAGGGCTTAAAATCAGCTCAAAGAAAAACAGTCACTTGTGATAAATGTGAGGTAGTTTGTAATTGATCACAGTATTGAAGAATTTTACCTCCATTAGCTTTATGGTCTCCTATTACATGCTTTCCAATCTTAAATAAAACTAGATCCATGTGAGCCCTTTGTAAATAAGATCAATCAGGGCTCTTTTAAGATTACCACGATGATGAAGATGTTTTTTCCAAGCATCGCTCTGCAGGCTTACCCATATGTTTTGCTGGGAAGTAAAGTGTATGGCTTTTTGCAATGACAGTTGAAGGGAGAAACAGACCCTCTGGGTTTACCTTCTGGAAAGGAAGTGCATGGGAGAATATGATGAGCCCTGTGTCTTAAGGTGAACATGATGGAACTTTGTAGAAGTTTGAGATCTGTCCAGGCTTCAGTAAATCCATGAATATGAGATCAGTGTTAAGGGATATAATTCACCTAAAATGCGGACAGAACTTTGCTTTTTGGATTAAACTTTTTTTGCGTGTAGCTTTCCGCTTTCTTCTACAAAAGGGATGAGTTTTCCTTTATCAATTATTGTGTTTGTGGCTGCTTTTATGCTTCCTGCTTATAGTGAGTATATAGGCTTCAAACATCATACTTAGCGCTTATTGCTATTATCCATCAATGCAGTGGCACACAATTCCACTGATTTTAATATAATTGAAGCAAATTAATTTTAATAACTAAAATCTGAACATTAGCATTAGTTGAAATGGGAATAAAATTGCTTCCATCTCACGTTTAAATTACTGCTTCTTTTCATAAATTTTAAAACAGCTGACTCCGAATTCCTACCTGCGTCTTGGGTGGAAAAATTTATTGCTGCTATTTTTTAACAGGGCCTCATGCAGACTACTATCAGCTGTAGTTATGCTGAAGTGCAACAAAAAAGCTGACTGCTGCACCACAAGCATACAGTAGAGACCATTACAGCATAATGTTCTAATACATAACTGTTCAGCCCCAAAGGGTGGAATACAGATTTACATTTTCAAATGGTGTGAATGGATTGAACCGGAAAGAAAAAGCAAAGCTCTGAGTTACTGAAATAAGCAAATGTTATGTCAGGTTTTGTGGAATTGCTTGTTTTATTGTTCTTCCATAAAATCCTCAAACCGTTGAAGGCTGGAAGTATTTTGACCTTTGTTCCAACTCTTCCTAGTGCACTCGTTACAGTGCTTGGCTTGAAACTTTTTTTTTTCTTTAGGAAAATGACCTCCCTCCACTAATCTTTTATAACAAAAAATAATAACCAAAACACTAAAAATGTTCTCATCTCGGTCTAATCCTTTCTGAGTCTCATAGCAGCCTGGTTTTCATGCAATGATCAACAATTCTGAGGCTCATACCATATACAAAAATAAGGCAGCTCTCAGTTTGTCTCCTGATTCCATTAAAAAGAAAAACTGTCAAAATTTTTAAACTATCTTTAGGTTTCGTTGCCCCAATTCTGTATGAATATAGGAACCCCCTGAGGATTTCAAAGCTTTGAGGAACCCCCATTGCTCTGCTGATCTGTGAAGGCATTAGGCTTGCTGTTGGCCCATGTTTACAGATGTGGAAACTGAAGGCAAGAACAGTTGTGACAATCCAGTTTTTATTCACTCAGGCTTGTGTGTCTGTGTGGAAGTGTATAAAACTAGTCTATTGCCAACAAGAAAAATGTTTCTGCATAGCTCTGCATCTGCTGTTTGGTATTTCATTTCTGTGCCACATTCATGGCTCTGACCTGGAAGGCAAGTCTCTATCTGCAACAAAAAGCTTTATGTCTGGCTGCTAGTATTGATTTGGAAAGTTCCAGTGGGTGAGCATATAAGTAGAACTGTCCTTCTAGAAAAATGCATTTGGTGGGTTTACTCTGGTTTCATCCTATCATGAGCTGGTTGATTAAGCAGGTGATATTTCAGACTTTTACCTGTACTAAGGAGTTGTACAGCTCTTAGAGGGCTCTGTTTTGATCACAAGAAGATCCAGCTCTGGCAGCACACGCTGACACAGGCAGTACTTGCAGTCCAACTCTGGCGGACCCTGCTGAATTTTACATTGTAGTCTTGCATTTGGGAGACATGCTTTCATGTTGTTGTCATTCAGTAACTTTTCCACAAGTAACAGTATCTGTACTTTTGTTTGCAGAAAGCAAGAAATGCAGATCAGTGTTGTTGATGCAGGCTGGCTTTTAATTTGAATTAATGCTTGAATATCTCTTTGCAACTTAACTAAACCATGTTGCATTATTTCTCTTCCTTGCTTAAGTGTACAGGGTACACAAGCTTTACTGAAGGTGGGAGAGGGGATCGTGTTGGAGTAGATGATTCTTGGAGTAAGGACTAGAGTCCTTGCATATCAGAACTGCTAGTGCTGCATTAACATTAAAATTTAATGGTTGATGTGCATATGTGCACGAAGGGAATGTATTGAGTTCTTAATTTGGCATAGTGAATGATGTTAACTTTCTTCATGTTTATGAAAATTAAACTTTAATTATGAGGCATTTGTTTTGTAGTTAATTTCTTTCTCTTTGCTTTGCCTTTGTGCTCAGGTTGAGAACTGGAAAGTGAGATTACGTAAATTGTTTAATTTAATTAGTAGTCTCATGGTAAATGTTCTGCAGAGCACTAGTGACTGACCTGTGCCCTGACATTATTGAACTATAAAGCAAATACCCATGAGAAGAAAGTAGGGCGAATTAGCAAATTTTCTAGTAAAAGCTGAAAATTAAACTCTCCTCTCATATAATTTTGTCTGTGCAAATCCTCGTACTACTGTAACTCTGAGAATCGGTTACTTGAGGAGGTAAACACCAGTTTATTTCAAACTTTTCGGTGAACTGACAGGATTCTAGTTAACCCTCTCTTTTTCTTTTTTCCATCCCAATCCTTTACATGGCAGAGCTGTACCTCTGAACTCCTGAGATGAATAGTGGGTGTTGTGCATTATGTATTGCGTCAGGTAACTGGAGAGGAGAGGCAGCTCCAGCCATCACTGTCTCTGGTAGAAGCAGTTGACTTAAAGGAACATTTTTGTGAATGGGGATCTGCTGCCATGAGCACTGGTTGCTGGGTCTGTATCCTCTTTTGTTGTTAGGATTCAGATTTAAAAACTGGAAATCAAAACTTCATCAGTGTTATACAAATCAAATATCTGGAGGACAGTCTTGAGGAACAGAGTTTGTTTGTATTTGCCCTAACAGGCTGGGAAGTGGACTGTAGAGCTGGACTCCGAGACCTTCTACTAAAGTTTGACTTGGCTTGAACTTGTCTATTCCAAAGAGTGGGTAGTAAAACACCTCTTATGACTCTTCTGGGATAACTATAGCTATTTGAGCTATAGGTGAAATTTTGTGGGCAGTGATGAGAACGTAAGCCATTTCAATGATGTCAGTTCATTATCAGTCATTTCACTGTTATTTTTTAAACATAATCTCTGTATGTGGAGCCTAAGAGAAATCAATAGTAAGATGGAAGTTTTAATGTGGATAGAAATGGAATTACAATTACTTTAGATAACTTACTTTTAGAGATCAGTTGCTAATTATTCATTTCTTTAATTTTATGAAGAGGTTACTAGCAGCTTGTAAAAGAAATGTAAACTTTTTTAGATAAAGAGTGCTAGAGCTTTATGTGGGAATATATGACTCTTATGTTTCTAATGGTGTCATCTAGCTAGGAAAACCAAGCCATACTGATTATGACAGAAATTTCTGATATTTTAGTTTACCAAATAGATTAGACTCTAATGAATTTTCATCCGTATTGAAAGCTGAATGTTAAAGAGTGGAAAGCATGTCCCTGCTTATCAGCATTTCATGAACTGGATTTCTTAAACCCAGACTTGTTTTACTTCTCTAATGATAGTTACTGTTTGGTATTTGTGTTTTGGTGGGATTTCTTTTATTTGCGTGGTTTTAAGAATTTCCAGTACCTTAGAGCTATCTTGCAATCTCTTTCAAGGCTCCTGCCATGCTGGAGATAATGGTGCTGATGGATAAGGACTAAAGAAGGTTTTTATATGTTTTAATGACATGTTTAATGAGAGTAAAAAACCATAGTGACATTGCATAATCTCTCACAAACATTTTTACAAATCTAATTACATATATTTTTTAAAAAAAACTTTGAAACCTTAATCTCAGGCACTTTATGTATCTTGGATTCCGATATGAAAGTGTGCCATGATGTAGTTTAAAGACTTTTCAGCTTCCTACAAAGAGATCTCAGAGTTCCCCCTTCTCTAAAAGTACGGTTTCTGAAGACATCGCCTTTTACTTACTTCAACTTCATTGCATCATCAAAAAGCAAAACATGTATTATAGCTTGAAAGCAGCCTACAGCCCACTGATCAGAGAGGGGAATGAAACAGGGCTTTTGAACAGATTTGCCAAGAAGGTGCAATGAGGCTTCTTAGAATTATCATTAGGTGCCAGCTTCATTTTGCTCTGAATTCTTCAAAGCAGCAGGATTGTTGTCTTATTAAAAGAATATATCTGCTTTTAAAGAAAGAGATTGTTAATTAACTGAAGTTTTCTGCCAAATATTGATAATATTTGAAGTGCGAAGTCAGGACTTGTCAAACAGCTTGTGTTATTTCTGGGTCCTGAAGGCCTTCTACCAAGCTGGACAGACCATGGCAGGGCCTGCTTCCTGCAGGCTGGCTGGGCTTGGAGCTGTGCTCTGGCTGGAAGGTTAAATGTAGATTATTAAATCCGTTGAGTCAAATGTACATCTGCTGAGACTGCTGATGCTGGAGAATGAGGGATACCAGCTGCCTCCATGACCAGAATTCCACTGAGTTCACATCAGTGCTTCCTTGGGTTGTGAATGGAAATGCTGTCATTTACCTACCGGAGCTCCTGTGCCATTATAACACAATTGACGCATAAAAATGGTAGCGGTTTGTTGTTTTGGGGTTGTTTTGAATGGCAAATGTTTAGGTCAGCAGGTAGGCAGACATGGTACATTGTGGTGGGTATTTTTCCTGAAGGTGTCAGTACGTATCTAGGCTAAAAGTTGAACTTGAAAACAGTGTCTAATCTCTAGTACCTGAAGCTCCAAAAATTGAATAGTCCTGTTTGTGTGTGGGAATCGCTCTGCACCAGACCAGGAGATTAGCTTGGCTCTTTCAACTAAATTAGAAAGCCAGAGTTAACAAACCTCCCAGGAAGCAAACAGCTGAGGTAATGATCACGATTTACAGTCAGGATTCTTAGGACTTCAGGGAAAAACAGGACTGGAGGGGGGAAATATGTCAAAGGGCAGGATCTGGCAGTTGTCTAGGCAAGCTTTAACTTCACGTGGTTTATCCAATTAATCCCTGTGCCTTCTTGGCTCTTCTACAATACCTTGCAGGTGGCCCTAATGTACTTAACAGCCCATGAGCAAAGCAGAGAGAGCTCGTGGTACTAACGGTGTAAAACAGCTCCCAGCAGAATGGGGAACTGGAGACAATATCATCTCTTCAACATGATGCAGTTGTATAGCCTCAAACGGTACACTTCTGGAGCATGCTACACAGTAACTGAATTAAAGCCCTTAAGCAAACCAGGCAGAAAATATAAATTAGCTGAGAAGGCAAATATATCTGAAAAATCAATTTAAATCCTACAAGGCCCTTGCCAGCAGGACCACACTCTCAGACTTCTCAGATCCAACAGAAATGTTCGACACAAATGTATTTTTAAGTACTACTACTAAATAACAGACCTCTGAACCAGTGATCTGGAGTCTACTAAATTATCCTCTGTCTCAATAAGGCACAATAGAAATGTTCATAACTGGGCAGCATAAATGGATGTGAGTTGATTATCACCTCAGCCCCTTTGGAAATCAAGTTC
Organism: Gallinago undulata; assembly: GCA_026546715.1. Taxonomy (NCBI): domain Eukaryota; kingdom Metazoa; phylum Chordata; class Aves; order Charadriiformes; family Scolopacidae; genus Gallinago; species Gallinago undulata. The sequence continues at coordinate 31,345,386 of JAOTQQ010000003.1, forward strand.
TGCAAGTCTTCACACAGTATGGCAAGATAAAATTATGTCTTTGCTAATGTTTTGCATTAGCTGCTATCTGCAGCATTGCTGAAAGCATTTGTGCCTTTTGAGTATGGTATAATTCAAAGCATAAGGGAGAGGGATGCTGGGAGTTACAAGACATCACTTTCCTTATGCATGATGCAGTGAGGAGTGTTTGCTCACTTGTCTGTTGGCAAATGCTGAACTATAGAAATTGATGCAATAGTTATTAATCACTGAAAATCAGACATGCCTCAAGCAAGAGTTTAACAGAATGCAGAGCCCACTTTATCAGTCTTAAACCCTCATGTCTGTGTTTTCAGAGTTCCAGTAAATTGCTCTTTAAATTGGTATCTGTACACAGACATAACATGAGGTAATAACTGCAGGGAGATAGGTTGGAAGGAAGGGATTTCCAGGGATGGCATGAGGGGAAGCTATTCGTACCCCTCAGGCTTATGTTCTGTGTACACTGAGCTCTCGTCAGCCTCTGTACAGGGAGCTTATACTGCATGTTCTGTCCTTATTCAAACACGTGCCTATTTAGGACCTGACCTTTCTTGTTACTTTTGCACATTTCTGGGTGAGTTCAGTTATTAGACTTAGCTTGCCAAGTTTATTAGCATGCAGGGAGAGAAACTGTCACCCTAGAGAAGAAGTATCTGATGCTGATATTGCAAAAAAGTCTTCCATTATGAAAGCAAATGGAGTAATGGGAGAATATATACTGAAGTGACAGTTTCCGTTACTACATACTCTGTGAACTAACTTCTAGCTATAAAATTAAGGGTTTCTTTTACAAGTACTCCTGCATAAATACCATTTTCGTTCAGTTTCCTTACTCTTTAGAAAGGAGCCTAATCTTTCTGTGTCCAGCATCCTCTTTCACACAATAACCACGTGAAAGATTACTAGGTGACACTAATGGTTACAGAAGGATGGCAGAGGATGACACCTTTCAATTCTGTGGACAGAAAGTCCTCACCCATACTAATGACAAAAAGAGAAAAGGAAAACAAAGTTCCACAAGTTTCTCACAGTAAGATCTTGGGATTCTGGGGATAAAAGTTTAGAACTGACCTCAATATTGAGCTGTTCATTGTATAAAGATGAAAAGTGAAAATACAATGAACTCCAGCAACCCACCAGGAATACTATGAAATAAAACAAGTAATGACTTGCACTTTCCTGATCTGAATAATATTTTTATTTCCCACTTGCATTTCACACCTACCTCCATTTAATTGCTAATATTTACTGACCCAGATATTTTAGAAAATATCTAACAAATGCGTTATAAAACCCATACAATTTCTGCTTGTAGTGATTTGTTGTGCTTGATGGTTGTTCTCTGTGAATTAAAGTAAATAGCTCGTTATGTGAATCTCAGTCCAATTATAGGTAATAAGAACTTTCCATACTTAGATTTAAGCACTCCGGTGCCTGTCCGAAGTGAGAATGCAGTAAGCCTGTTAGCAATTGGAAGAGGTAGGTGTCTGGAAGTATCAAAACATATAGTCTTTGGAAAAGCTACTGAAAGTTAAAAAATTGTTGAAATAAAAGATTGGCCAGGGTAAAACGTCTGGGCCCCTTTTTCTGAACAAAAATTGCTTTGGAAAAGCTAGAAGACTTTGGAGATAATTATTTTTAGTAAGAAGGAAGCTATAGACATTTATGGAAATGGGATTTAAAAAAAAATAAATAATGGATTCATTCTTTCTGGTAGGTCTTAGGAGGACTTAGATTTTGAGGTCCTAAAAGCCAAGAAAGTGAAATTCTGACAATGATGAAAAGAGACATGATGATGGCATTCACACTGCAAGAAAGGCACCTCTTCCTGGAAGGCTTTCACTGCAGCTCAGTAAACAGTTTTAAATGACAAACTATTGCAACGTGATTATCCCGCATATAAGAAAGCCTTGTCTATCTTCTATTTTAACTGTTTGGTGGCTGAAGGGGGGAATAGCGGATGGATTGTGATGGTTGAGAGATAGCCTTTCCCCAGAATTTGATGGTAACTTAATAAGGGTCTTAAAACGTAGACTTGAAGCTGTGGTTTTTTTACACAGATCTCTTTGATTTTCTTTTTGATAGCCACTCAACACTTGAATTTCATGCACATCAGTATGTGCCAAGAACAAACAGCTGTAAAAGTGTCATTACATTATATTATCAACTCTCTTTTGAAAAGCTGTTTTATTTATGGCACTCTATAAACTGCTATTTCAAGAGAATAGCAGTAATGCTACAATAGGATCATCTTAATCTGTACAGTCTCCTTGGCATGGGAGTGAAATGAGCTTTCACTCCTTGTCTCACCATTTTCTCTTAACGATGAGCAATTCCGTGCATCATGGTGCTGAGAGGGCAACAGCACCATTCCCCAGACACACTCCACCAGCCAAGAGGTTGCAGAACGCTACCTGAAGTCTTTACACCCAGCTCTCTTAACACCATTTATTTTTAGCTTTATATCATCCTTTTATGCCAACTGAACAAATAAACAAATCTTTAAAAGGACTCCATTCTTCCCTGCTGCCAACCTGGAATTCTGCCAGAATCGATTTGAAAATTTGCCTCAACATCCCGTTGTGCATTAAATTGAGGGTAAAACGTCGTTCTCCTCTGAGGTGGTAAGTGAAGAGAGGTGGGCAAGGAAAGGAGAGGTGGGCAGAGCTCACCCCTCACTCCTCTTAATAGCCCAGTCTCTCCCTTTATATCTTGCTCGGTTCATGGTGTCCTCTCTTGTCCCACCTTGGTTCAAGGGGGTGAGGAGTATTCATATTTCCCCTGCCCCCAGTGGATCACATTATATTCCTCTAGAAAAATAAGGCACATGTTCTGTATACTTCCAAACCATGTTTACAAATTAATCTTAAATCATCTTATATTCCATGTGATTATTGTTTTTAAACAGCCAGATAAATCTTATCATGTTGAGTGAATTTTCAAGAAATAGTCACTGATCCAATTCAATATTGTCTGGTTTTAGTGATTCTGTCTGGCTACTTTTATCTAAAATTCAAATCTTCTGCTTTATTCAACCTTGCAGGAACACACATTACTTACTGAAATTTAACAGGCATATAAGTGCAGTGCTCTTACACTATTTCTCCTCTTCCAATTAATGTGACACACCTGGAATTACTAATGTCATTATTGAAATAATACCTGATGCTGCAAGGGTACTTGAGGAAACCCCGTGTCCTGGTTAGTCTGTATCTCCATCTGTGCTTTGCTGACAGGAGAGAGGAGAGTTGCAGGTGCTATTGCAAAGGCTGGCACTCGAGCTGCGGCCGTGGAGTGCAGATCTGAACATCCTTAGGGTAGGGGCTGAGGTACAAACTCCACCGAGTGCTTTCTCAGCCTTATGGAGCAATAAGTATTAATCACGTTAGGGATAAAGGCTTTATATGGGAGGACAAGGTTTGAATATTGTTATGATTTCCTATTTTTGACTGAATAGTTAGAATGACAGTGAGGCTGTTGTTTTCCCCCCCCCCCCGATTTTCTTTCAGGTAACTATTTGAGGGAAGTTTGACTTTCCTTTGGAATTTGGAAGTCTAATCTTCACATAAAATAATTAAAAAATTGAACATTCTCTTTAAGAAAGAAATATTGTCTATCCTGTGGGAATAGCCCTTTTCTTTTTTGTTTATGCATAAATAGGCAAAACACTGTGAACAATGGCTGAGCATGATATATTTTGTTTCAAGAGATCTGGAGTGCCCTTAGCTATACTTGACTTCAGCAGAAATTCTGTGTGTTCGCTTCTTCTGAAAATTAGACCCTTTGTTCTTTTCCTAGAGCAATGACAATCTGTGTCTCAAAGGTAAAATCACACTGTACCATAAATTGTGACTATAACAATGTGCTCACGTTTTTGCGAAGAAGTTTGCAAGTAAAAAAGAAAAAAAAAACAAGGAAGAAGAACTGAATTTTTAAAAACTGGTTTTGATTTAACATCTCCTTCAAGACTTGAAAACCTTAAGCTTTTTCTTTCCTTCTTTTCCAGTTAGTATTCCAAGGGGACTTTTCTCACTCTCTTCTGTCCTAATAGAGCTGGAGTGAAACATGCCTTGCTATTGTGTTTTAATTGTGATCAGAAAGCATGCTAGATACTTCAAGGAGCACAGCCTCAGGAAACGGACAGTTCTCTTTTTTATTTTTTTGTCAGGTATTTTTTCTTGTTCTTACTTGTTATTGCTTAAGAATTTAAATGAATGTTTCCATTTTTCAGATGTTCCATACATATTTTTTTTTCGGAAGGTCCTCAAATTCTCTAAAAACAAGTTGCATTCATTTGGGTGTCTAATGTTTGGAGGCGGAAGAAGGTATTTTCCTCAGATGTTATGTGGTGTATTTACAATTATATTTTCACAGTGAACACACTCTCCTCTGTGCGTACGTGTGGGAAACATATCTGTGCACGAGGAATTATTTCCTGGAAAACAACATTCCTCCTCTGAGGAATCTTGCTTACTTCCAGAACTCCCCCTGGGTACCTTTTCCAGATGCTGGTGGGTGGCAGAAGTGCCTCGCTTAGACTATCATTTTGTGGTAAAGGCTATGTTTGTATTATATTTTAAATAGGTAAGGGTGAGGGGACCAAATCAATGTGTTTCAAACTATCTTCTGGTTTATCTCTAAGACCGATGCATATGTTTCAGCTTCTTATCTTCTCTGAGAATCACTGTCTTTAGTATTGACTGGGTTTTCCTGATCTGTGTATGCCTAAAGTACAACTACCTCTTAATTAACTAATAATTGCATACTTATGTCACATCTGTTGTCAATCTAAGGAGATAGTGTAGGAGATTAGTTGGTCTTTCTCTTATTCAATTAAGCCTTATAAAGTGAGAACTTCAAGATTAGAAGTTGAGCACAGTGTGAAACCCATGCTAAGGACAGGAGTCAGAGCCAGGGAGGAACCAGGTGTTGCAAGATTTGTGGGACTGGGAAGGTCACCAAAATAGGGAGTTCTTTTAGTGCCTTGGTGTGATACTGGACCTGCTGGCCATGTGTGATGTCTTGATGGATGTGTTGCAATTATTCTTGAAATAATTTTATTAAATTCTTCACATTGGTTACAAATAGTAATTACTGTTACTAAATTAGAGTAATTAGGGGCATTTAGTTGAGCTTTAATAGTATCCTCAGTGTAAGACTTGGTCTATACTAGTCTTTTCTATGGTAAATTTAATGGTTTTTTAATGGTAATCTGTAAAGTAAATGAATTGAACGTTTCAGCAGAGCTCTGGTAGAATGAATGAAAATTTCAGAATAATCTGACTGGTATGTTAATTGCTTGATAGTTACATTAAACTAAATGGCAAAGTGGATGGTATTCAAAAGAAGCAGCTGAAAATATTCTTCCGACTCCAAGATGGCATGTCAATTTACATTTTAAAGGCTTGCTAATTTAAATAATTATGTGTTAAATTTTACTGTCTGTCGTCTTATAAAATCAAAGTAATGAACTTAATAGCAGAGAACATATTTGAAAACATCTTTGTTGGAACTGGCTGAAAATTTTAACAACTGTTTTTGGTCACAAATAGCAATTTCATCAAATAAAAAAATGTTTTCAGAAAGCATGTTGATTTTTCAGCAGAATAAAGTCAAAATAATACCTTTAGAATTTCTTGCTTTCATCTTATGCTTTTTGAGATTAACCGAGAAATTGCTCGAATGATGTCTTAATTCCAGTTCAGCTTTTTCATACAGATTTGATACTTGGAAATGACTGGACTACCTGTGGAATACAAATTTTATTTTATGACTAAGTCTAAACTTATTAAAGTAGTTCAATATTTTATTTTGCTCTTTGGTGAAATAACCATTCTCTTTGACTAGAATTAGAGAGTTTGATTTTTGAGTATTTTGTTTGAAAAATAAGCCATATTCATTGCTTGTTCAATGAGCATTGCGTGTTCAGGACTATTGCTTTGTGGTGTTTTCTGAATTTTTTAATTTTTTTTTCAATATGGTAACTGAAAGATTACATTTCATTCACTTTATTTGAAGAAAGAAAAAATCTTTTTTCACACCTGTTATGGCAAATTGTTTTACTAGTAAAAAATACAAAGAAGCAAAGAACTTAAAGTAATTCCATTTTGGGGGCAGAAAAATGTTAATTGTGGAAGTGAAATTACTCACACTAGAAACCTGATTGAAGTGTTATATTTATGCAGTCATGATAGAGCTCGTAATAGTGACTGTGCACTGCAAAGCACCATAGGCTTTGCTGAGCTGTGTAAAATATTACAAAAGGAGAAATCATTAAGAAGTAAAGTGAGACAAAGCTGTGCTCGGAGCCAAAGCAGAAGCAGCTTTCATTGTTCTTTGAGAATGACTTGCATAGAGATGACTTTAGAGCAGGCTGGATCGACTTGTATAGTGCTTCACTGATGCAACTGATAAGCAGTAAATTTAAGTAATTAAAGTTCTCAATGTCTGCAGTAGTTGCTATCTTACAGATAATGGAGATAAAACCATTGCATAAGGTTATTTTGTTATTGCAGGCCAGCCCAGAAGCATTTTTGTGACTGGCCATGTACTGCATTTTGTGGTTTAGGTTACTCGGGATGTTGTTTGTATCAGTTGCCCATTAAGTTTTGTCTCTAAGTTCTTCTGTTGGTAGAACTAATGGGTTTCCCCTTGTTTTTGTCTGTGCTGCTACTGATCAGGTTTTTGAGGAGTCCCTTTTCCCTAGACATACAAACCTCAAAAATCTTGTTTTCCACAACCAGTTATCCTAAAATAATTATAGAGTACTTTAACTTGCATTTTACTCCAATAATGCTGTTTGCAATGGTTCTTAAATGCTGTGGAAATGTTTTTTTGAAAGATACAGACTGTATAATATACTCAACCCTGCTGAATTGCTCATATGGCCAATAGCATGGCAGTGTCTCTGCTTACTCATTAGTGAAAACAAAGTGCTTTGTCAGCCCAGCAGGGCAGGCTGCCCAATTTGCTTTAGTGCCCACTCAGACCCAGATGAAAGGCAGTGTCTTTCCTCTTCTGAGTCCTTTTGTCCATCTGTTGTCTGTGCTTTGAACTCCTGCTCTGTATTTCACCTGTCCCGAGTGCCCAAGGAGAGGTGGGGAGGGAGGGAAGGACAGCTAGGGGCTTTGTTAATCTCTCTAAAGAACAAATCCTGGAGCTCGCTGCAGGCTGTTGGGAACTCTCTGGCCTGGTAAGATTTGCCAATGACCCCAAAGTTCTAGATATCCATCTACTACTAATTTTAAAATGCCTAACAGTAAATTATGGGGCTTAATCTTCCTTCCTGTCTGACGTTTGCTTACTACCATTAAAATTAAGCCAATAAGCGTGTGAATTATGTCCATTTTCTTGCTTTCAGTCCATGACGGCAGACATGTACTATGTTTTTGGCACAAAAGACAGTTCAGAATGCAACCCTCTGGCTGCGCTCTCGCCATTCCAAGCCTCACCTCCCTTCTCTTTTCTTTTGCTCTTTTCTTTCCTTCCCTTTCTTCCTTTCCATTTTGCTGTTGTTTGAAACAACTTTTAAACGCTGCCTTGTGAAACTCAGTTTTGTCATTTCATGTGGTGTTTCTTGAACTTTTCAGATCATTACAGGTCTGTGGAGCTTGTGCTTAGTGGGGCTTGTGTGGAGTTCTGGGCTCATCTAGTCTTTGCAGAGCAAAGCCAGTATTAAAACAAAGCTGCCAGGCTTTCTTCAGTTGTCCTGCTTTGTTGTGAACTTCAGTTGGGCAAAAAAACCCTGACATTGAAACCACAAATATGTTGTGACAGTCATAAATGTCACTTGGTAATTTTTTGCTGGGGCTTGTAACCAATTTTCCTACCACTTTCTCTATTTACTTATATTAATTACTTCCTATTTACTCTTTCACTGTGCATCATCACCACAGCATCAAACACACAACATAGGTAATTGGCAAGAGATTTGCCTTTTTTTATGAATGAAAATGAAACGCTAAGTCTTAGTAAATATTCCCCTCTCTTAATTGTGATGACTGGAATCTAAAAAACATTCAAGCATAGCCCTGACGTTGAAAGCTGTAGTTGAATTGTGCTTCCAGTCTCAAAGTGATTCTTTTTTTCCCAACTCTTTATGTTCTTTCTTACCATAGATGAGTCCCTATTTCCATGTTCCAGCACACTCAGCTTTGCAGAGTCTTGGTCTTTGAGAACTCTTTAAGAATTTCTAGGTTCTTGCTGATAGCTGGATGATCTGCAACCTAAGTTAAAGAGTTTGCATACTACTGCTGTTATGGCATCCAGACTGGGCAGACGTGCAAAGTAATTTCTCTGTTTTTAATCTATAAGAGAAGCAAGTTGCCCTTGAGAGTAACGACCAACTCATCGGTGTTTCAGCATCATTACAATTACTTTATTTGTTGTTTCAATGGGAGTGCCTGTGTTACAGCATGTTTTGCTTTTGCTGTTGGCCAGAAGAATTTAAATCTACTAACTTGGTGCCTCAAGGCATCAAAATTGTACTTGCTGTGTTGCGAATGAGTGGGAGTTGGTGCTGCTGCAGTGAGGCAGATTTCTCCTCATTGGGAGTGACTGTTGGTGCACCCCCTAAGTAAGCAATCGATGGTATTGATCTCGCTGGGTGAATTGTGTGCTGCTCGCGAGGCGGTGGCACATGCTGCAGACTAATAGGAGAATAAGCCGGCTCACCAAGCTGCTGCTGACTTGAATTACAAGAATTAGTAGTGATTGACATTGAGAAAGCTAAAGAATTAGCTACTACCCAGGTTAGTGCAGTGTAATCAGTGACTGAAGATGATGCACATACTTGCCTCTGCAGGAGCTGTCCCATTTCTACCTGTGTGCTTCTGTGTGGACATGGAGCCTCGGAGATAACCAGTGTCTTTTAAACTTTTGTGCCTTGAGTTGCAGCATGAGCTGAATTGCACTATGACACCTGCAGTCTTGCACAAAGAAAACAGATAATAGAAGCTGACAGACTTCCTCATAGAAACTGAATTTTCTAATAGCTTTTAGTTGCTTTAATTACTTTCCATGGGTACAAGGAGAGCTTTAGCATAAATATTAATGTTGTGAATGAAACATGAGACCCTCTTATCAGAGAGGGTATTCAAATTCATTTAGTTTCCTTCTGATAGAATGATTGATGGAATGTCTTGCTCAGAACTGGACTGACAACAAAAATTGTCAAGAAATAGCATAATTTTTAAAAGCGTTTAGCTCTTGCTATTTTAATAGCAATAGTTGAGCACATTTTAAATGCCTTTAAAATCCTCCCTAGTAACAGCTGACACACAGTCTCACTTGCAGACATGAGGCAAACTTTACATATTGGCAAATTTTTCCTTTCCTATTTCCTCTTCCTGCTTCAGAATCCATTTTCCTTTCCACAGAAATGTGCTATTTATTTATAAATGTGCTATATTTATTGCAATGTTTTGCTGGGTAATTGAAACAATTTCCTAACAAGAAATACCTAGCCACCTCTAATTCCTATGCAAGAACAAGAAAGAAATCCTTATACTTAAATATGTTTTTGATAATTCTTTTAGAAGAACAGCTGACAATCATTCTTACCTGTGCATAGAGTTTATATCTGACAGTACTTAACTGCTTTCACTGCTCAGATGATACAGGATGCTGACCAGGGCTGCAAACATTTGCCGAACTGATATGATTTCTCCAGAAGCCTGTTGATGTGCTGGCATTAACCTTGGCAAATAGTGACTTGTCCCATAACTGCCTCTTATATTTTGTCCACTGGAGCAGGAATAGTCTGGGATTGAAGTATATAAGTAACATCATAGTTTGAACAGAAGACAAATGTATAGGAGGATTTTTTTCAAAGTGGCTAAGGATTAAAGCTGAAATTCCTAGAGTTCTTTCCTGACAAATCTTAGATGACTGTTTCTCGAGAGTGTATGTAGCTCTACAGAAAAGTAAGAGAATCTCAGTAGTCAATATTAAAAGTCCTGGTTGTAGGTTACATCCATGAAATATGTCACTATAACAATGGAGACAATTTATCTGCTGAATCCTATTGTAGCGGAGCGTGGCCTCATTCAATAGATGGAGATCCTGTAGACGAGCTTTCTATGGGAGTTGGTGGAGAGATTCTGTATGGACAGTCAGCTCCTACATCCTCTCCCAAACTGATGAAGTGTTTTTGATATTTGTTTATTTTCTATGGAGAATATTTTTATTTTCCAAGGTGGAAATTTTGTTCCAACAGCACCTAGCTCCCAAAATCTAAATCTTACATGATCCATTCATTCATAGTTGACCAGGAATTATAAAACCTGCATGCACACATTTTTTCCTCTGAAAATAAGAAGTGTGACAATGGGATAGTTATATTTTCAAACACTTCTGCGTATATATTGTCATCTCTAAGTTTACTTCAGGTTTAAATACTGATGTGGACATTTGCATCTGTATGTGAATGTCCCCGAATGCTTGATTTTTTGAACAGATTTCTCTTCTATGCTAATGCAAAGCTTTGAAAAATCAATTCTTTTGAGTTAGAGGAGTATTGTTAGAAAGAATTATCATCACTGGCTTTAATGCACTCAGGAACCAAATGTAGTATCCTTAATCGGTCATAGCAGAAAGCCTCAAATAGGGCGATATTTTATTTCATGTTAACTCTTTTATTTTTTAAGTGAAAATCAAACTCAGGAACAGCTAGTGAATAGAGTGCATTAACTTTATAGGATAGGTCATGGGTCTTTTTACTTGTCAAACAATTTCATATACAACTCCATGTAATCCTATTCAACAATTTAAGTGGGAGTATGGCATCGTGTCTGATACTTCTTACTGAACATGATGAAACTGCTTTAACGTAGGTTTCGTGGTCACATTCTGTAGCCTTTACGTAGACATTACTTTATGTGTGTTTATATGTTTATAGCCCCAAAAAAGGTTTTAAAAATCCATTTATTCAGGCTCCTAATAAATACAGTGGTATTACAACTACTACAGTGTTTTGAATTTTTATGATAAATTATGTATTGCTACAGCTGCATGTAGACTTCTTTGGGAAAACAACCGACCACAACAAAAAAAACCCAAACCACAAAAGCCCTGTTTTCTATTAAAATGCAGAATAATTCAACATTGCTTCCTAAAGAAGAGAAGCAGAAAATAATTTATACAGGTGACAGTTAAGTAGAGGTACCTGTAACTGTAAGAACAGCCTTATTGTCTTTTATGGAGGACTGTATTGGCAGGATAAGTACTATATAATCCTGCTATCAGATTGATGAACATCAGAAATGTAAAAATGAGACTCGGTACTGTGTTCCTTTTGGAAAGGTGTCTACACCTCTCCCTTGCTTCTGAATTTTCCTTCCAACTTCCAGCCTTTCATTTAAAAATAACTTTCTCCTTGTTTTCTGCCAGAGAGTTATCAGCTATCCTTGTGTAAATCTGTGCTGACACATGTTAATTCAACCTTGCTGAGAACTGTCTGCTTTTAAATTGCAGTGGCAGCAAATCCATAAACTGTAGAATTTACTGAGGGTCATGTCAGTATTAAGATGCATCAGCACAGCAATTGTGACCCCTGATCTACAAATGGCCATGCTCACAGGCAAACAGCTGAAGCTCTAGAGAAGTTACGAGGTCCTTCTAAGGACAGAGATTGTACAACAGTCCTCCTAGAATACGAGCATATCTAGTCAGTGAGAGTAAACATCTGGTGGGACCTGAGGTGATTTGAGCTTAAATTTAGCTATCAGGCCATATATGAACTGCTCTAAAAGGCTTAGGGTCAGTTTTGGAGTGTGTAATATGTTATCTAGTGCCTTGTGCAAGCATTGGTGTCTTTGGTCCTGTGCATAGTAGCTGTGGTCATGTGTAAGGTCACAAATATGCCCATGTTAGGAGTAGAAATATCCACTGGAGGCATGTAGATGAGCATATAAATGAGCATAGATCACATAGATGAACAAATAGCACGAATTGAGCTCTTGGCTGCCCATGGGTGCAAAGAAAACAGATTTTAATAGCTGGCTAATGAAGCTTTTAACTTTAGCACAACAAATCTCTGGTTGATTTGCTGCAACTGGGCTGGACAAGGTTATACAGGGAGAATTAAAAGAAGCTCCCTACTTCCTCAGCTGGAACAAAAGACTTCAGGTACCTTGAGTCTTGTTGCGAACAAATGGGTAGTGAACAAAGAAAGGAAGCAAGGAGACAGCACTGGTCAGGCTGACCAGACTCACTGGGGTTTTGTCTGTGGCTGCTGTACACAGCCAAGTCTAAGAAAGCATTAGGAAAATCCTGTGTCCAGGAAGATGTACATGTGCATATGGCTATTTGTAGGTAGTTATGCAATGTACTTTTAAAGAAAAAAAAAAAATTTCTTTCTCTTGTATGTTAGCTATAAAGATAATCTTTCATGCATAGTATTTACTTATATAACTGTGGTCCTTTATCAGGCATAAGTAGAATAGGATTCTTTTCTTCCTTCATCCCTTGGCCTCAGACAGGCTTTTTCATATCCTGTAAGATTCTGTCACAAATTTTCACCAATGATGCTAAAATAAAGACTAAACTTTTGTAGCAAGTAACACTTGAATTTGTCCTTCAGTCTCCCTGGGGAAAAAAAAAAATCCTCACCTAATGCCCTCATTTACTATCCTCTGAGGAAGAAAGAATATTTTTTTTTTTCAGTGGTAATGGTCCAGCTGGGGGAATGTCATTTAGCACCAAGGGATGTCAGCGTCGCAGAGCATTTGCTAATTTCATCAAGATTAATATAATCTTTGGCACTCGGTTCTAAATCATTGGTGACAGTTCATGGCAAAATGGGAAATATCACAGGGACCAATGACACTTGCTACAGCTTTCCCTTCAGCAATAAGACTTCTGACGTATTTATCTTAATTAGCAGCAGCAGAAGAAAAAGAAAGAAATAGAGACAGAGAGAAATTTAGTTGAGTTTGAGCAAGATCATAATTAAGAGACTGTTCACCCTACAATTCCAAATGTAGATTTCTGACAGAGAAAAAGAAACACAATTCACTTAAAGGCCAAAAATGTAATGAATGTTAATGGAATATTTTTCATAATTTTTCCTTTTTTAAGCACTAGCTCTAAATTCCATCACAATGTAACTCATTCAAAAAGGGTCATGTTCCTTTATAGTGAAATCTTCCTAGCAATGGGAAAAACAACAACAGAAAGTAGTGTCATGCAGAGAGATGAAAGCTCAATCATTCAAGTTGTTTAAGCTTGAATTGTCTTCAAAAATAAAAATTAAATGTGTGGAATGAAATACGATATCCTCTTTCTAGATTATTTGATTATTATCATACTCTGGGTTAAATTTTACCCTAGAGGAGTAAATACCAGAGCAGTGTGCTGAGTAACTCAGCAACACCTGTCTGTGGATCCCCACTTCGACTGATATATGCTTCTGAAAGTGAAAAGTGAAACAGATCAAATATTTAATTCTTTTATAAGTAATAAGCCTGCTTTATAATCCACCAGGTTTTCACTAATAAACTATTAATATCATTTTATAATCTATAATTTTAAATTATTGAAATTAAACCCAGGAATCCCACAGCTTCCAAGTCTTTTTATTTTGCTCTTCAAAATGTCTATGTGAATTTTGCTCATAAACAAATTAGTGCTCTAGAAAGAGTGAGATTTTTTTTTTTCTGTCTTTCCTTTCCTGTTAAAGAAATGTAACACAACAGAAACTGTTGGAAAGAGCCAGAAAGCTACTGGAAGGGAGAGACTAGTAAAGGGCTGGATGAACAGCTATGAAGAAGGAGGTTCTATACCAAGTCACTAGAAAACATGTTTTGAGCCTTTATAGAAACAAGAGCAGACCACATTCAGTAGCTCAAGAGGGATAAGATAAAATGGTTGTAAAAAGCAAGTACTAAAGGACTCCACAATAACAAGGGACTTATAAAAACCCTGTTCACATACAAGTTTTTGAATTGCTTAGTCTGAGAAAAGCCTATGCAAAAGTAAGCATTTTTTATATAGGCTTCTTTACGATGGGGATTGTTTAACAGAACTATATGCACAAAAAGCATATTTACCCATGTTAAAGAGATAACTTGCATGTATCATGTGATAATTATGTGCCTAAAGATAAAAATCTCCACTGTGGGAAAACTGAAAGTTTGAAGTTGAAGGCCCTCTTGGTGTGTAGCACTGCTGTTTATACCAATATTTCTGTTCCCTGCCTAACTGGATTGCTTCTGGGAGATGAGCAATATTAAAGTCATCTTTTTTCCCTGCTGTCAACTGTATCGGGTGCATTTCCCCCTTATTGACAAGTATCTAATAAGCTCAGATCTGCTCACTTTCATCTTTTGGAGGTACTGTACTTATATTGAAGGCCATTTGGTCTTGTAGATAGATTTCCCTGATTTCCCCTTCTGTTACATACCTGGGAAGCACAACACCCTGACTGGCTTTACCTTGGAAGGCAGATCTTCATTATTACAATTTACAAGACAGAAGAGAAGCTGCTTGCTGCAGAAACTCTCAAATTTATGCATGTAGCAATAATTGTTACGAAACCCAAACTTTCCCTGAGAAAAGAGTGCATTGGAGTTTAACAGTGTAAGTTAGCTATTAGTGATAACTGAACTGTGAATATTAAAAAAAACCCAAACAAATACAAAATACCCCATGACACCCCAAAAAAACCCAACCAAAAAACCCCAAACCACAAAAAAATGCATGAAAAAAACCCACCCTAAAGCTTGCAGAAAGATTTGCTTGCAGTACTCTGTATTGACAGCTGGTTTTCAACATTTTCCATTAGTGGGAGCAGTGGAGAGACTTCAGGCTGAACCTGTTCTGAATTCTGCTTGAATTGAGCAGACAATTTTAGTAGTTTGTAACACCCTGACTGGTGGGTTCACTTGGTGGGTGTGAACAGACAAACATTTTGAGAAAGCAGCTCAATGTCTCTTAGTGAAATAAATTTGAATTTTGCTACCTTGCTATAAATGAATTTGTGGATAATCCCGACAGTGAATCATGACTCACTCTTGAGGATGTGCAGCTGTGGAAAGCACACCAGGGCTGCCACTAAAGCCATGGTGCTCCTGCAATTGCAGAAGCAGCTGAGCTTTTCTGGAGAGCTCTCACCCTTGCAGTGAGGGTATGAATGGTGACTGGATGCCACTAAAACCAGTTCCAAATCTGGGTTTCATCCATTTCTGGAGCTTCAGTTTCTTCTAACCCAAATTGTTCCGTGAACTGATCCACTTAAATTGCACAGCTCCAATCCAGCGTAATATATGGCCTAATTATGAGAAAATACTGAGTAGGCTGGTGTCTTTGTTAAGGCTAATGATCTTCAGTGCCTTAAGTAAACTCTGTGGATGGCAGCATGTGGAGAGGCAATGTGCTGCCCTGCTGCTTTGCTCAAATGCAGTTTCCACAATCATTTGCAAACCCTGGCCCTGTCCCTCTGCGGAGCGTGTCTCCGTGCTGCAGGTGCAACGCCTCTGGTGCGTCCCTGGCGTGTTGGACGCTCTGCAGGTTGGGAGAGTTGTGTCCAGCAACACAAAGAAGGGGCAACTTTGATCTGCTTCTTTGGAATGCATTAGAATTATATAGAAAATTATCTAGCTTCGCTTTGGTGTATAACTTGTTAGAAATATTCAACAAATGTAAAAGGAAAGGATGAATGGTCATGTATGTTCTTCCTGAAATGTTTTTGGTTTTCCAATTTGGCATTTCTTTGGCATTTCATTTGAGATTTGTCTTTCCTTTTTCTTTACACTTGAGATTAATGTTCTCCTGCCACTTACTTACCCAAGTGACTTTATTTTGATATATGTCAGTTTGAGATTATCATACAAAAGAATTTCTGCCATCTAGCAATTAGTCTCATGTAAAAATTAAAACCTTCCAGACATGTAACAGAACTTAAATTTTTCAGTGGCTTTATCTCGATCTTTGAGTAGAATTAACTCACTTAACCTAATAGCTATGATTAAAATATATATTTTTTTTACTAGAATGTGCTCCAATTAATCATTACAATTTTCTTTCTGTCCTGTTCCTCAGTTTAGAAGATTTTTTTTTTTTTGCCTCCCCCTTGTTGTGTGAGATCTGATTTTAAATACCCATTCAGCACTTTATCAGTTAAATTAGTTTTCCCATAAAATTGTAATAAGGTCTTTAAACCAAGTTCTGCAAATATCTAAAAGATGACAACTGTATTTTTCAGGTGTTTTCAGTGAATTACGCAGTAAAATATTTACTCTTCTTTTTTGAACAACTTGTATTCTGGCGGCTCTGCCTTGGGTAAGTCAATCCATACTGCTTAATTATTCTGTAGTCTTCCAGAAAGAAAAAAAAAAAGTGCAGTTTGATTTGAAGGAAAGGAGAGGGAGAAATTAGCCTGGCTTTAGTAAATGTGGGTTACGTGGTGGTGGAGGAGGGATGTGAGGCAAGCCTTTGGGCTGCTCTCTCTGGAGGTGCTCCACAAGCTCAGGTGCCACAGGCCCTGTGCTGGTCCTTTGCACAGGGGTGAATTTTTCCTCTGGCATGGAAAGAGGCTACAAAATCTTCTACAAACATATTTCTTATTCAGCTTCTGGTCTCTTCATGCCTCACAGGTACTCCACGGGGAACCTCCTATGCTGTCTGCTCTGAGAAGTGGAAGGTTTTGTGCATATATTCAGTTAATTCTGAAATCTCGGATGTCATCTCTTCAGCCCATTTCCATAATTACTTATGTGGAACCAAATCATGCAGCCATGATA
The DNA here is from genome assembly GCA_026546715.1 of Gallinago undulata. Taxonomy (NCBI): domain Eukaryota; kingdom Metazoa; phylum Chordata; class Aves; order Charadriiformes; family Scolopacidae; genus Gallinago; species Gallinago undulata. Next base: position 31,362,146 of record JAOTQQ010000003.1, read on the forward strand.
GAAAAGGAAAGAAGGTAAGAGATAAAACAAAAGCAAAGAAAAAATGTCAGCACACCCCCATAGTCCCTGACTTCCCAAGCTCTGGACCTGACCCCTTGCCTGTGGGAACTTGTGCAAAGATCTTAGTTCTATGTCATCTAACCCTCATTCCAGAAGTCATGATTTCAACTTACAGAAGATAATACTGTGTCTTTTACAGCATATTTTGATTAGCTGTGGCCTTCACAACATTTTTAACTTGTTTATATGTAGTAAAATACATAAGATCTGCAGCTCTGAGAATTTACTGACACACACCTCACATACCCCCTTTACCCCCCAGTCATGTTATTGGATTTATGTGGAGGTTTTTATAGGAGATTTACTGTTTTTTGATATTTAAATAGTCATTCTTGGCACTCTGAAATTGTTTCCCTTCCCTCCCAGTTCCCTTATCCATTTCATGTGGGCTGAACTCCCAAGATCTCTTGAGATTTGTGGCAAATTTCCCATGAAGCTCCATAACTAATTCCTTTCTTAGCAGTGTGCTTATTGCTTTGGTGTCTGGTGGGAACTGCACAGCAGATACATGACTTTCAAAGAGAACTTACTGGACAATATGTGCTTCAGCACCCTGTCCTTTGTTTCATTTCAGGATGTTTTGAGGTTTTGTTTTCATTCAAGAGATAGTGATTAACCATAGTGCAGTCATATCACTTTAAGAATCAAATATTTTTTTTTTCTGGTTGATGGGCTGAATAGTACATGGCACGTGTCTTAATTTTGACCTCTCTTTGACGTCATTAAAGTTACTGAAATTAATTCTCATACATGCATAAAATTGCCTTTACCAAAGTGCGTTTCTTCCTAAGAAGATTACTGAGCAGATATCATTCTAATACTGTCGTTATACTGTAAGGGCGAACTGTATTGTGTTATCTTGCCTAAACTTGGGAATCTATAGTCTTGTTTTATTAAGTATCTTATACGCATATTTATAGTTTTCTCTAGCTCATATCAAGCACTTCTCTGCGGGGAGTGAAGAAAATACTTCTAAGCCTGTAATGTTCATCTTTCTCTGACATGCCTGGTTGTGATATATTAATTATTTTTAAATAACATTCATTAAAACTGCGTGTCCTTTCAAGATTTTAAAATCAATGTCAGAGAAAATGAAAGCTTTTGTTTCAAATTCTCTTTCTGATTATCTTCTCTCTAATTGACTTTCGCTCCTTTCCAGTCAAGTTTTAATTTCCTCCTGTGGCTATATGAGGCTGTCCATTTCTATTTTTCTTTCTTCTGCCTGACTTTGCATTTCTGGCCTACTGTTGTCTAACTGATTAATTTTCATCACCTACTAAGTACCACGCAGAATGAAGACGCTAAGATGTGACTATGGAAAAGTGACAGTCAGGGTGCACTTTGCTTTTCAAGGGTGCTCAGTACTTGCACAAGCACCAGCTGGTACAGAGGCAGGTCAGGATTTATTTTCAAGGCTACATACATTACTGTAGTCTGTGGAAAGTGTCTCCCTATTTTTGAGCAATCTTTGTTAGACCATTCTTAATTTTATGTTATTTTTGAATTATATATGTAATTCTAGATGTTTTTACTTGTTTCAACTATAAAACCCAGAAACGTTCAGCTCCCCATTGAGGCAGAGCATGTGTGTGAAACTGTTACCTGAAGATACCAAGACATAGTTCAGGTATATCAAAACTTTGTCATGTTTCTACGACAACAATTTGATCACCAATGCTGTTTAAGACTGTCTCCCAAAAGCTTTTCCTGCTTTTTTTCGGCTATGTTACCAGTCTGCTGGTAGTTCAAAACTTACCGAATGTTTTGATGGGAAAAACAAAATTAAAACCTCCTAAATACCAAAGAAAAAAGCTCCAAGCCAAAACCATAACGTGCATATAAACACTTAATCAACATATTGTAAAAATAGGTTTCATGGATAAATATGATATTTATTTTAATTATCTTCATGATTGGTATGCTTTGTATTATTGAAAGGGAAGAAAAATAGAATCACCTGCAGTCTTTTGTGTTGCTGTCCCTCAGACAGATCATCTTTCTTAAAAAATAAATAAATAAAAAAAAGCTTGTGCTTAACACAGTGTTTCTCAGTGTCTGTCAGATCACAGCAGACATCCCCACTAACGCTGACCTGCATGACAACATCCCTCTGAAGTTCATTAGCTAATAGCATGAAAGCAGACCAAGGCACAGTTTGAGTACGAAGCTGGCAGAGAACTGAACTGGACACTTTGATCCCTTTGCCATCTGGCAGTAGTGAATTTAGCATTCCTTGAGAGATGAGAAAGGTATATTGCATCTCCTGTAGCAGTATTTTGCCTACTGGAGAAAAACACTGTTGATAAGATGGAATTCTTTAAAAAAACAAACACTGCCACACCTAAAAGCGTTCTAAGGATGGAGAAAACTTACTATAATATAGTCAAAGCCCAAGTAAACGATGAGAAAAGGCTGTGTCAGTGAATGAATTAGATCTTTATTGTTGGTAAATATTGGCTTCATCAAGTACAGTGCAGGATGCAGCATCTCCCAGGCAGATTTTTTTTTAATACTTTCCTCAACATGAGAAGGAGCTATTGTATTCTACAATACATCAAATATACGTTTGCCAGCAGACTTTATTAACTTATTAAATCAGCAAGATGAAATAGCCACTTTGCTCTATTTAATTTAAAACAATAAAACTAAATAATAAAATTGTGGCTTCATAATGTAGTCTCATGTTAGATAAGAAAGTCTTTTATTCAATATTAGAATTTCTTTCAGTGGTATTGTGGTTTTATTTACATCCATATGTTTAAATGTATGGCACTACATAAGGTTCTACGTTTGACAGTGTGTGCCATGTAATTAAATATAAAACACCTTTGCTGATGCAACTAATAGGGTTATGAATTTAATTGCACACACGTCTAGAAACTGAAATGTATTTAAATACCACACCCGCCCCCCAATAAAACACTTCTCTTATTCTAATTATTTAAGCTGCATGTATCATATGTGGAAGTGAGTATAACTTTGAGAACATCAAGGTTTTATTTTCAGAGATTCATACAGCTTGAAGTTGTACCTGCCCCCTTGTGTACTACAGCCATAGACGTTTTCCTGACCATTTCTGTATTAGGCTTATGTTGTCCGTGTTGGGGAAATGTAAATTTATGAATATAAGTTCATAAATGTAATTCAGTACTGAGTACCCTATTGAGCATGTCACCATAAAGTATTGTTGAAACCAGAATTTAAAGAATGGCATGTCAGTAGCAGTGATAGATTTTTAAATCCTCAGCTTCAAAATCTAATCCGTCTTCTAACTAACCAGGGATTCTCACTTAGCGGTTATTTCACAATTGTCCATGAGAGAATTTCTTCCACCTTCCTTCCAAGTCACCTACATTAGCTGGACTTGGACAGAAAAAAATGATTGAAGGAGTGCCATGGGTCTGATCTGACAGTTGCTTTGATGTTATATTACAACCATCTGAAAGAATGAAGTAAATATTTCCATCCTATTCTTGGTTTATTTCATGTGATATGATGTCAATAGCATAGAAGTCCCTCCAATTGTACTTGGAGCTTAGCTGAACCACAGGTTTGAATGGCAGGAGGGAAGCTGATTTGAGAAGAGACAAGGGTACAGGAGTGAAAGCTTGAGTTTGCACTATCCAAAGAGCCTTTGGTGAGAAAGGGGGGGGAAGGTTTGATTTGGTCTTTGATTTCTTGCACCATATCCTAAAAGCCAGTGGTGTCTTAGTCCTTCCTAAGGAAACATCTCTTACAGCGACATGGCTCTCCTCCTGGAAAGAGAAGAGCTGCCTAATAATTCTCATGGCTTGAATTCATGTTAAACTCAACAGGAGCTCTGGATGCTTCTTGCCATGTCAGTGAAGTGCTCCAACTTTCAGGTGCAACTCGGACTCTTGCACTGTAAATAAGGAGAGACTTGTCAAATATTTCATTTTGAAGTGTACGTTTGTTATGCTCAACTCTGCAAGAAATTTAGCATAGCGGGTTTTTGAACTGGCAAAACTCTTTAGATCACCGTCAGTAACAGTGTGTCAGTTTTAACTGTGATTTCAATGTCTTTTGACAATTTGTAAAGCAACCGTTATGTTTTAAATATTTCTGTGCTGTTTTAGTTGGTTTTTGCATTTGTTATGTGTCTTGAAAATACACATGGTTTATTTTCTCTAGATTATTTTTTTTCTAATAAACTCTTCTACTGAACATGGATAGAGGAAATAAAATAGTTATAGTACAGGTTACATCTCCATCCCCTACATTCATGTGCAGTAGATACAAACAAAATCCTTTCCATTATACTATCTCTGAGCTTAAAGCCACTTTCTATTATCAATAACTGCAGTGGTCTACACCAAGGCCCAAATGGTATGGGAGCAGTTTTTAGCCAGAAGCTGTGCATTTTTTTGAGGGTATAGTTCCAGCTTTTAGATCTGTGCTCATACTTTACTTAATCCACCTGTTTTTCTGCCTATGTAGAAAGGCTGAAGTGGACACAAATATTCCTAAGTTCAAAATTCCTTCTAATGCACCTCTGTTTCTATGAAAACACAGGTGCAATTTAGCTTTATTTGTTCTTTTCAGTAAATCTATTTCTGATCATTCTTTAATATTGCTTTTGATGCAGTAGTTTTTCAGAAAGGTTGCAGGAGCTGAGACTCTTTCTCTACACTCCCTGTGTGCTATAAAACCTGCATATGAGCCTTACGCAAAGTTTATGGAAATGCGACTTTGGGTATGAGATACTATTACTCTGAAATTGCTAGCTGTTGACATTCTTGCATTGTTTTACTTTACACAAAAGTATGCATAGCTATGAGTTAGGTCTGCTATCAAAAGCTAGAAAATCCATACCGGTACATGGCTAATCAAAATATAAGATACAGAATACTGAAAAGGTCACCATGGCAGACAGCTGTACTATATTTCACTGAATATATTAAGCATTTCATTTCTAATGTCTCGTTCCAAAGACAAAGATTTTAATGGAACTGGAAAATGGCAGGAAGCTATTTATTTCTTTTCCTTATCTGGCTGTGTGTTGCAAGGCAAATGGGCAGTTTCAAAGTCAGGTTGCCATTATGCATTGAGATCTTTCAGGCCACATGAAGTCTTATTGCAGCTGGCTACAACTTTGCTGAAACAGTCAGAGATTTGATTAATTTATTGCTATTTTATTCAAGTAAAATAATTAACACCTGCTGTCTCTTCATATTTCTGGTTTTCAAAATGAAAGACGATCTCAGGAACCACAGGCCATATACTTACACAGTAGTAGTAGCTGTTCTTCGTAGAGTTTATCTGAATTTAGGTTAGAATCACTTATAAGAAGTAATAAGTAATATTTATAAGTATATAACAGGGCTGAAGGATTTTGGTGTAGACAGCAATGCCAGCATACTATGTTGCAGTTTAGCTTGTCTTTTTTCCTAAGAATCATTAGAGATTTGAGAATGAGATGTCACATTTAAATAAATAAAAGAAATCATAAGAAGAGCAAATATGTTTTGTTTTATTGCTATATTTGTAGCCTTAGATTTTAGATTTGTGAATAGAAAGAAATCTGGTGAGGATAAATGTTAAGTCTCTGATAGTCCATTTAAAAATATGAACCTACAGTACACGGGTTCTTCATATTAAGATTCAGCTGATGTGGAAGTGGTATATAACATTTGTCATTTTCTCTCAGATGTTTAACTGGATGATTTGCAGGTGAGTGGGGATTTTTCTGAGTAGTGATTTGACATGTTTCTACTCTATGGACCTCTGAGAGCCCCTGCCGCCCCCACCCCCCCCTTTTTTTCTTTAATTATGTAAGAGACTTGATTTTGTTTTGAGTAGTTCCAATTAAGAGTTCAGTCTATAGTGGCTATAGATTATTCATGAATCAGTCTTTCTCTTTTGATAGAGAGAAAATTGTGCCACCATCTTACAGCAAATATTTCACATTTCCAGTCCTGCTGGGACAAATGAAAGAAGCAAATATTTATTTTTCTTGTAAGTCAGAAAGCAGTCATGCTGCTGTGGAAGACGAGGTAACGACACGTGCTCCGTGCTGTTTGTCATGTCCTGAGCTCCAGGGATCCAGGTTCTGCTCACTGGGCAAAAACATTCAGCAATGGATGTGCCTGTAATTGTAAAGAACGAGGGATCGTTTCCAAGAAAGCTGTGTTTCAGCGAAGTCGGTGTAGGTAGGGTTGTCTGCTTGTAATTGCAGCACAAGCGTATGTTTTACCTGGAGTATTGCAGATTGGGGGCTTTCAGGACTCAGGACCAGGGATTTCTGCCCGGAGTTACCTTCAGGAGAAGCTCCTTTCCGCTGCTGGCAGAGAGAGCCCAAGGGCACTAGCGTGGCCAGGCTAAAGTTGGCTTTTGTGGAAGCCCTCCTAAGTGTCCCAACTAGTTTTGTATACTCACAATCCTTGGTCCTTTAGAAATAAGTAAACTCCAAAGAAGCCATGTTGCAGTTCATTATGTGCACAGAAAATTCCTCTTACATTTTTTTTGTGTCTGGATATGGGTCTTTTGGGGACTATAATGGTGGTAAGGGCAGTGTTCTTTGCTTTTATTTTTCTGTTGTAAGCTTTGGAGTGGTTATTTCTGTACATTGTTACCCAGGTGGTTTATTTAACTGACATTTAGAGCTGAGAGAAAAGCAGGTGTGTTGATGTAGGTAGGATTATACGTTGAATATTGAAGACAGGCTACTGTTGTGAAATTTGCCTCTTTGTGAGATTTGATGAGCCAAAACAGTCCAGCCAAGCTTGATGAGGTTTTACGTACAGAAGGACTTGTTACCATGAAGCTAGTGAAGGATTAAGAACACAATCCATTAATTGTGGGGTGGATATGCACTATTATTAATTGTTCAAAAGGGTATTTTGTCACAGCTTTCCCGTACAGTTAGAAGTTTTTTCTGACATTCAGGATTTCTGAGTGTTTTACTGAGTGAGGTTCTGTTGGAGGTGAGAGGATGTCTGCTTTCAGGCTTTCTGTTTTAAATTATGCTTTCTTTCTCCCCTTCAACCTTCCTTTCTGGTTGCCCCTGGTCTCCACTAAAAGAGCGTTCTTGAAAATGTGGCCTAAACTTAACTGTAAGTTAAAAGCAGGAGGCTTGAGGAGAAAAAAACACAACAATTTTTTTAAAAAAACCAACCCCAAAATAAACAAACTACCCCAGGATTCTGGAGGTGACACTGTAACAATTTTGTGATTCGGGCAATTTTTATGTACTTCACTAAATGTAGCTAAAAATAGTAATTTGAGAAAATTCTTGTTTTGCTTTTTTTTAAGATAACCATTTATTTCAGTGCTTTTTCTTCAAGTGAATGGCCTTTTGATGAATTATTGCTCATTTTCTATTTAAGCTGAGGTTTGCTGTGTTGTTCTGCTTTATCATCCCCTGTGTCTGACCAGTTCCCTTGACATTTCTATAACAAACCTGTTTTCCTCGAATACCTATCCAGGGAATAAGCATACTAAGTTGATATGGTGAGAAATGAATGTTTGTTTTTCCTGCCCAGCTGTTAAAATTTGTATATTTACTTAGGCAGGTATGGTACAGAATGTGCCAGTACTTTGTGTGTTTCATGCATCAATATGTAATATAGGCTGGCATAATTGTGAAGCGTGGCCTTCCATTTTATTTCCTTTTCTACTCTGTTTTATATAGGTGGAGTCTGATATGATTCTATTTTAAATTAGGAACATTTTAAGCTCCAAACTCATATTTTCTCATTATCTGTTTTATCCAGGTTACTTATTTTACTATGTTCATTACTGGGTACTAGAATTTAGCAATTCATATTGCAAAAGAGATAGAATTGAGGAGAAGGGAGACAAGATAAACTTATATTGAAATTATTAACCTATTACTTCATAAATGAATGTTTGCAGGATTTGGCGATAAACCTATATATAGGAAATGAAAAAATTTAGCACAGTAGAGTATTTTCAATGCTTTTGGTAGACAATTTTGTCAAGTGTCTTTAAAGTTTTAGGTCGCATTTGGAAAAAACTCTTTGAATTTAATACAACCTATTCCCACACAAACTTTTATGAACTACATGAAATAGATGTGCTTCTAAAATAGAATGAAATATTATTTTTCATTATGTCAGCAACACATTCTGTAACTCCTTTTAATTGCAATAGATGATATTCAGCTAGTAAGTGAAGATCTGCACCGTGGAATATTAGAATAGATGCACTATTGCCTTGATCCTGCCTGCTGCTTTGTGTGGGCTGAGTTAAAGTTGTCTCTGTTCAGAGATTTTGATGTTCACTTAATATATTAATTTGTAGATTTGAGGGCTAAGATTGTTCATCTTTTCTGCTATACTGCAGGCTGTTGTTTACTTGTTTTGGTGCTAAACAGTAACCATGCAAGTATAATGATTGCACTGATTAATCATTTCAGTGTAAATAATTTCTATTCCAAATTAAGTGGCTTGAAAAAGAGCTGAAAAAATGGGGGGGGGGGTATTGATTTATTTTATTTTTCTTGCCTGAGCCTGAGCTGTCAGGACCCATTGTCCTACAAATCCACCAGGCACCTACTTGACCCAGCCCAGTTTCTAACTAGAGAAGTCAAACACCCCTAATAATAGCAGCAACAGCATCCAGGTACAAAATTTACATGTTCTGAAGACTTAGTCCCATTATAATGTCTCTGAAAGAGAAGACCTTAAGAGGAAGATAGAGAGTCCTTGGCTCCTTCCTTCCATTTTGGAAGAAACATACATATAAAACCTGTCACCTCAGGGTGTTAGCAACTTCCAAAAGGTCTGAAGGCTCAATAAAAATGCTCACCTGCAGACTGGATGAGTATTTGGGTGTTCAGTATTACAGTCCAGGGCCAATTAGGTAATGCTTTCACCTGCAGATAGTCTCTCCAAGTGATCTCTGAAGCCTTTTCAGATTCTCCTGGAACACTCTGCTACTACAACTGATAGTAATGACCACTTACATAGTGCTTTTTATCAGTAGGCCTGTAAGTGCTTTGCAGGGGAAATCAGTAACATGATGTGCACTTCAGCTGGGGAAATTGAGGCACAGAAGAGAAAAGTGGCTATTAAAAGAGTGGGGAGTAAGACTCTGATTTCTTGACTCCCTGCCCTGGGCTCTTTTGGAACGTTGCCAGGCAAGTAGACTCTAGTAGTAGATCTGCAAAGTCTTCTCAAGTCTCTCATGTCAGCATTCAGCGTGAGAGATACCAGAATTGGGATGTTGTATCATCTCAAACCTATTTGTCCAGGATTAAGTCTCAGTGCATAATAAAGGCAGACGAGACAGTGGCTTCCTTAGAAAACACCCAACAAAATGTTTCTCTACAATAGCAAAAAGCAGGCTTTATTTCTGCCAAAATCTCTGCAACCAAATGGACAAAATTTATCTGTAGCCTGGCAGCCAATATGCATTATCCTCAGGTTCCCTGCTAAACTATTAAAATTAATCAGGTGACAAACTTTCATTATGCCAGCTCTAATAAACAAGAAATCCAGGCTCCTAGCACCAGAAACATCAGTAAATAGAGCACTACAATAAAGAGTCTGAGGAAGCTCTCCAAAAACTAGTCAAATCAAATTAAACTATTTATTTTTGTATTGAATCTTTCATAGAAAAGTATCACAACCTATTACATGCTATATAATAAAGTGCAAATGCCACCAGCTTGGGGGTGACACTTTGCTGTGTACCCCTTCGGCAATTCCATTAGTGTTGATGGTGTTACAGGAATCAGCATCTACAGGTAAATTATATGGAAGTTGGCTCAGAGAACTTGCTTTTCTTGTTATATAAAGGCAGGCAGCTGAGGCCATTTTGAGCAGGAATAGACTGTGACTTGACACAAGGTCTGGGAAGAGTCAGGAAAATGCAAGAAAAATTAACCAGGCAGCAAGAAGAAATGCATCCAGAGTACTGTTTAAGAACAATACAGTTAAGGTATAGTGGTCCCAGGCTTCTCGGCTCCAATAGACCTGGAATGAGGATAGAAAAGCTAAAACAGTGGCAATTGGGAGCTGTTAGGATCAGAGAATTTGCAGTATGAGCTACAGACAGCATCTGAAGATTAGTGAACTAATCAGCTACTGGAACCCTTATTAGTTTAGCACCAGTGAATGGAAGAGAATGAATTGAGAAGTGTGATGCTACTAAGAGACCTTGAGGTAGTGTTTATTTTAAATGCCTGAAAATTTATGGAAGCCTCTTTGAGAAAGTCGACTATATCTCCAAAGCAAGAGACAGAATAAGAGATTGCAGTTTCTAAAAGAGCATGGGAAACTAAGCAGTATTTTCTGTTGGTATTTGGACATCTAACTTAAGCTTTTCTGAAATTTCTACAGAAAAACCTCTTTAGGTTTGTGGGTTCCTTGTGTTTACCAAAATGCCCAAGAAAGAAAACAGCCTGAGAAGATGCTCCAAAATAAAAGCTGCCTTTATGGATCGACAAACGAGGCAGCTGCCTTTGGAGGTGACCTCCACCAGGCTGGGTAGTTACTGTGCTGCCTGGTGCTCAAACGGAGGGGTCAATGAAGTGGCTTGCGTGCGTGTTTTATTTTCTGTGTCTGTGATGGCAATCCTTATTCCAAAGGTGGTAAACTGAGAAGTAATGCATTTGTTTCTGGCGTGCCTGTGAGGAAACTCATCTGTGTATGTGCGAGGCAGCCAATACCCACATGGTGGATTCAGGCAGTCCTGGCACCATTGCCAAATCCAAAACAAGAGATCTGCAACACAGCGCTGGACAGATTTGTTCACTAAATTGGGATTAGGCTCAACAGCTGCAAAGTCTTTGTGGTTGGCACTTGGGGAATATCAACTTGCTGCAGATGAGGGCTCTCACCTGGCAAATTAATTTCCACTTTTAAATTGAACCATCCTGAAAACTGCCTGACTCTGGCTGTTGCACAGATCCCAGCACTGTAAATGGGTAGATATGCTTTCTGGCTGGTTCTGCAGACTTTTGGGAATAATGCAGAAACTGCTTTATTTTTCATTTAATGACTGATGCATTTGTAGGATGCGATTTTTCTGTTTCTCTCAGCACATGCATATTTATTTGATTATACTCCTTCCTTAACATGGGCATTGATGGAAGGTGGCGATTCCATTGATCGTCTCTGTTGTCACCCCTTGTTTTGAAGCTGCCCGGGGTAAGTGCTCTCCCCAGAATTCTGTGCTATCTGTTCCTGGGAGCAGCAAATGTTTACTCAGCAATGCAGGACCTTCTCCAAAACAAGCTGTGAATTTAATAAAATCACTCACAAAGAGTAAGAAATATATATTGTTTTGCAGATGGAACTAATAGCCAGGGCTTTCAGAAACATAGTCTAATAACAATTCTTCTCTCTGATTTTGGGAAAGTCTCCCTATTTCCCCCCCTCTTCTTTTTTTTAAAGTAAATAAAAGCCTAAAGGTACACTCTAGTGTTAGGATTCACAGCTCAATACAGTGCTCTGCAACTCAGTGGGCAAATAATCAAGATCTACTCCCTTTCTGCAGCTGCATGCTAACTACGGCAAATAATTGAGCTCATAAATTAAACAGAAAGGGCAATGCCAGAACTCCTTTACCTAGTCCCATTATTGCTTGCTATTTTAAAGTCTACACATGATGGAAATTTCCGTGTTCATAGGGTTTGCATCAGGGGTTGATATTCTGTCACATTCCCAAATCCTTCTTCCTTGTTATACATACAGGTGATGAGGGAACCTTTGGGTTTAATACAAGGCTGCCCATAGCATTGCCCGTTGCATTCCAAATATGATCGTTTCACAATTCAATTATCTTACGATGTTTCTTGAATATGTTACATGGAAATATGGATGAGCCCAAGAGAGCTTCCTACGGCTTTTTATGGTCTATTCAATAGCTCATGGAGGGGCTTGGGGTTGTTTTTGTTGTTGTTTGGAGTTTTTGTTCATTCGTTTGTTTGTTTTCCCCAAATACAGACTATACCTTTTGTGTTAGTTGCAAAGGAGATTCTGACAGATGGGATGAAGAAAGAGTGCATCATAAAGTGACAAATTAGGTGATTAGGATATTTTAGTTTGGTTTTGTTTTGGATATTAAACACATTGAGTGGCTCATATTAAAAGAGGACCGACTTTTGGTTTGCAAACTGTACGTTGTGGAAAAGACTGTTCTTCATCTTGCACAATCTCCTGAGCCCAGCAACAGCACAGGCTGACCCTCAGTTCTGTGGGTGGCTTGGGGGGGACTTTGTGTGTGTATGTGTAAACCTGTAACTCCCTGCTCATTTTGCACCTGAGCCTCTTGTGAGAAAGTTTTGTAAACTTGCCTTATGGGACAGACAAATGAAGAAGTACCCCATAAAAAAATTTATGAGCCCTAGAGAATACTGTCTGCAGGGGTGATAAAGCGGGATCCAGAGAGTTGTGAGTGGCTGAGGGAAAGTATTTGAGCTTCCCCTTGAATTGAAATCATGGAATCTGGTAAGATTTTAGCTGACGCTAGAGAGCTCATATCCACAGCATATCGCAGTCAGTTCTGTATAAAGAGGCAGGGGTTTGGATTTGTTTGACAATATGTATTTTTCAGTTGCTGCAATGAAAAAAAAATAGTGGAGAAATATGACATACATGGGATTCACTATTAAGCCATTCAGGCACTGCAATTTCAGACAGCAATTTAATCAGGCCAATCGAAATGAATATGCTGATCTAAAATGAAATAATACATGGTTTCTAAGAAGGAGATGCAGGCAGATTGGAAGCTGAATGGTTTTCTGGAAACACCTTTTTTCAGTTGTGACTTTCTTCTTTTTTTTTCTGATTCAGGAGGTGGTATAACCATCAAAGAGCCACCTTAACAAGCAGGCTCTCCCTTAGATCAAACTATATGAACCTGGTCCTCCAGCATAAGGATGTATTCGTTTGGTTGGCTGCCAGTTGGCACGTCTTGAATTAATATGTCTCCATCTTCTGTGATAGTGTCAGTTCTGCTGCATCAAGCCCTGAGCAGAGCTTCAATCTAGGCAATGAAATAAAATTTGCCTGCAGAAAAAGCACACAATACCTGAGAACTGAATCAGTACAGACACACATTCAACCATAGGCAACAGTCTTGTCAGATCTCATAACTTAAGCAACTTGAGGCCGGCATGAGAGACTGGGAGAGAAAACTGGTGGAGAAGGAAGCAAGACAGATGGTTCAGCTTTAAATTAGCTGTGCCCCAGTAGTATGATGTCACGTTAAATACCAGCTCTTAGGTTCAGGATTACACTATGGTTTCTTCAGCTTTTTGACTCTGGCAGAGCTGCAGACTGGGAAGATCGTTTTGTGTTTGGATACTGGAATGTGACTTGGGAGAAATATATATGATTCATGGCTTTACCATGGGCTTCCTGCGTGAGTAGGCAGCTTTGCATGTTGCTTATGTACTCTGTGCCTCAGCTGTGAGGGGCAAATTAAAATTTGCGCTGCTCAGCTGGAAGAGCTGTGGTATCTTGATATACAAGCTTCCTATTAATTTCTCCTCTTTGTATTGGAATCACAATGACCAGCCCAGAAGTACGATGTTTATTATGGCGGTATCAAAGCTGCCAACCAAGAATGAGGCCCCAGTATGCTGGGCACAACATAAAGGAAGACAAAAATTCTCTATTCCCTGTGGTACTTATTGTTTTACGGGCTTGTCTAAAGCACAAAGTTATTCTGGTATCAGATAAGGTGTGAATAAACTCACGTAAACAGTATAACTTCCCTCCTGATGCCAGATGAAAAGCAACTTCTTTTTGCTTGTATTTTTAGGTTTTTTTCAACAACTGCACTTTTTGTAGGATTGCTAGCAATGAAATATTTTAGTCTGGCATGACTTACCTTCATAAACCCAAGTGTACAGAGTATTCTGTTCATCTCCTAAATTTCAGTGTGTTCTGCAGATGTTTTCTGATATTTTATATATATATATATACACACTCTACATCTTTCCAGAGCTGGCTGTATTTTACCCATGAACAAAATGATTCCATAAAACACGATCTGTAAAGAAATCTGAGATCCTTTTGAATGACATATTCTCTATAAACATATGGCCAGTTGTTACAGCAGGCTTTTGTGGTACGTGAGAGAATGACAAGATGAATCTCTCTTGTCCTGGAAGATGGGAGTGGAAGGGAGAGAATAGCAGGAGGTAGGTGGCACTGAAATGGCTCTCAGGGAAGAGAGGGGAAGGATGGATCCTGCAGTAACACAAAATCAGCTTCATTAAAGAGTTACTCCAGTTAAAGATCTGGCCCATAAGCTATTTCTCATGCCACGATTGATGTAGAAGCTATTTGCTAGAACCATTCTACAAATCTTCATCTTTATGATCAGTGGTTTGAGCTCCATCTATATTTTAATATACTTATGATATGATTAAAAACATGAATTTAATTAATAGGGAGAAATTACATTCTTAGTCAGTTAGTATAAGGACATTATGTCTGACCTAGTTCTGTGTATACTAGGAAGGAAATAGGTAGGGAGGAGTATAATGCAGTAGCTGATTTTTAATATACTATGAACTGCTTATAGGGTGAGAACCATTTGTTCCAGTGATTATTTTCTCATTGTTTACATATTCAGTTGCATCTGCTTCTAAACACAACTCACAAACTGCCCTTAATTATTTCTAAACCTATAACTATAAGGGGTATATTTTAAAAAGCAAACCCATCTGTCTTAAATCACTGCATTAAATAGAAACATTTTAATTAACTCAGGAATACTTTCCCTTATTTATTGTCATTTATTTTTGCTCTCCTACCTAGCTCTTAAGAGCTGAAGCTTATGGATTCCCTAGGGAATTCTGTTACTATAGTGAAGGTTTTTATTGAAAGTTGAACAGACAAAGCCTTGAGGGTATTGAAAAGTTTTCTGCAAAAAAATTTGTATTTCCAAGAATTAATGGAAACACCTATTCCAGTGATCTGCTATATGCTATTCACTGTGTTTTTAATGCCTCAACAATTTGATTCAGATTTTCAAGTGTCTGTATAGTTGTGTTCAAGATATTGCTGCAATGCTTGTTTAATTTCACAGAGCAAATATATTCAAATAAACCATATGTACAGTTTGGGAGCTTTATTTCTATCTCTGAGATATAGCTAAAGGACATAATCCCAAGGGAAGGGAATTTCTCAGCTCCCATTGACTTACGTTGCTTCCAGGTAGCAAAGGCACAGAGATATCTGACATTAAGACAGCAAAAGAGAGAACGATTCAGGAGACTGGAATATAAATAATTCTCAAATTCCATCAAGTAGTCAACTTAAGTTATTTAATAAAGCACTGGCGAAGACTTGGGACTGTCACATGGGAGGAGATGAGGAGAAAATAGTGGCATCTGTGCAGTTCTACTGGCAAATTCTTGGAATTTCATTAATGGAGCATTAATGAGCAGAAGACATACTGTCATGGTTGATCTGTGTCTCTGGAACCTGCACATCAGTAGTTTATGATGGACCTGATCTTACTCCTGCTACAGTCAATGGCACTATAACCATCAATTATTTCTTACGCTTCTCATATATAAAATATCTCTGTTTGTACTTCATATATGAATTAAGGGCTTGTGAAATGGCCTGGGCTGACAGCCCTAGAGGCTGAAATTCTCTTTATTCATGGAGTAGGCTAAGCTCAACTAAGAGTACTTCTGCCACTTCATCTTGGAGTGACTACGTCAGTGGATAAGGGAAGAGCTATGGAAGTTGTCTGTTTGGGCTTCCGACAGGCCGTTGACATGGTCCCCCCACAACATCCTTCTCTCACTAAATTGAAGAGAGATAGATTTAATGGGTGGACTGCTTAGTGGATGAGGAATTGGTTGGATGGTCACATCTGCTCATTGCAGGGGGGTTGGACTACATGACCTTTAAGGTCCCTTCCAACCTAAACTATTCTATACTGTGATGTCAATGCTGTTATGGCTGGACCTTTTCTGTAGGCAAGAAGGTACCACAACAGCAATTTCCTTTCACTTACTGCATCCCCCAGAAGTGCTAAGGCAGATATCTTCTAGCTGCTGAGCATGGTTAATCTTCCTGGGCTATAATCAAGGGAAGATACAAATGACTGTCTAAATTGTATTTAGGACTAAATGTGTTCTACTTAGCAAGAAAGGTGCATTACTTTTGTACATATTTTGCCCTGTTTTGAGAAATTTCCCCTGCAAGGCTAAGTTGCATGAGAAGTTGAATTTTAAACGTCCAGGTTTGCAGACCGAAGAGCCCTCAAATGCTAATGAGTTTCAGTTGCGATCAGCCAAGGGCACTCTGGAAACAATGACCTCTGGGTGGAAGGTTCAATATATCCTCTGACCAAACTTCTGAGGCCTCCAGTCTCAACTGTGATGTTGATGAATTTCTTTTCATGTTGCTTAGATATTAACTGCATTCTAGAGAAGCAAAATATAAGCAATGGTCTGAGAGGCAAGAAAAGTATTTTAAAAAAACCTCAGAGAAAGATTAATATTTTTAATTAGTATTTCTAAATAATTATAGTACATCCATATAGCTGTAAAAAAGCCCATCTACAAAATGTTATAAATCATAAACATTTTGAATTGAGGTTATATACTTGGGGAAATAAACAGGAATTTATTATTATTTATTTAACCTGTACTCTTTCAGATGAGGATATTGGTGCAAACAAAATTTGAAGTTAGATGTAGTGTGCCTCAGTCAAAAAAAAAAAATCATGCTCTGCTAATTTGCCTTATGACATAAAGCACAGTGAAATTTTTAAAATGAGGTTAAAATCATGTTTAGGAATTATTTCATCTGGGGCATTATGAATTGCAAGAAATGCAATTGGACACATTGGACACAAGGAAACACATTCACTTGGACACAAGGAAATGCAACTGCATTTAAAAAAAGAATTTGTTAAGCATCAATTTAAACATAAGGATCGATATAACCATCTTCTTTCAGTTTCACTGCTGATCACAGTACGGCGATCAGTGACACTAAGGAGCTGGAAGGATTTCTTTCTACATAATGCAATTGCATAGGAAGAGTGGAGTATTTTTGCAGGTTAATATCAGGTATTGCCAGTTTCTAATTGGATCAAGTGCCGGTACTTACTCGCAGGAGAGAGGCTTATCCCAAAGAAATGCATTTTTTCGACAATATTCAGATAACAATTTATTTAAATGGGGAGGTGCTGTTTAGCATTTTGCAGTAAAAGTTCCTTATTTTTATGAAAAATTTGATGTATCACATGAACAAAATATATAAATAAGCCATCTTCTCCTACAAACGTCAAAATGTACAGAATAAATGGTGGTATTTCTTTCTACAACTTGAGCCTAAGAGGAATAAGATCCCTCTACAACTTTTGGGTAATGGAGTTGTTTTTTCAACATCAGTGATATGGAGGAGTATTTCTGGCACGCTGACAGACCATAATAAAGGTCATAACACTTGCTGTCTCCAAACTCCCAGTGACTTGAAGGGGAGTTTCAAGTGCACGATATTGAGCCTAAGAATTATGGCTTGAGAGAAGCGTGTCTGCTAATAGTAATTTCTGATAAACACCAGGTGAAAAACAACGTTCACACTTCTAGGGGAAGGGAGAAGAGGGAGAGAGTGGAAGCTGTGTGCAATTTCTTCATTTCTGTTAATAACATTAATCCTTGCACTGTGTGTTTTATCTTTGGACTTTTGATAATAAAGATGCAAATGCCATAGAATAATTTTAAGCCCAGGGAAATGAGTTGATTAATCCAAGTCCTTTGACAGAAACAGGAACTAGTTCTTCAGCTTCTAAACTCTTGCATTGCCCCAAGAGAAAGCCTGGGATTTTATTGCTTCCTGTGATAATTTCTATATAATCAAACTAAAACATTTTCTGACAATATGAACCTTTTTGAAAACTTGCTTGCGGTGATTTTGTTCAGCTTGGCAAGGTAAAAGTGCTTTCCATTTTATATATACATGCATACGTACATATTTGTACATGTATATATAAACTGCTATTTTGGGGACTTTTTTTAGTGAGCCATATTTTGTTCCAAATTAATTAAGCCAACAAGCAATTCATTATAAACATGGTAATCCTGTAGGATGCATTTGAGGCAGGACCAGGGTGACAACAAGGCCATTGTGTGATGCAATTATATTTAACAGAAGTCCTCTGGGTTCACAGCCTTCATGGACGACAGTGCCTTCAAGATCTGCATGAGTTGATTCCTATACAAACTAGTGTGAGTAGAAATGCTATTACGTTGCTGATTTAATCACACGTAGCTTGGTTTGCACTCCAAAACATTCTTTCAAACTTTGCTGTCAGTGTTTTCCCAGATTTCAATTGTTTGTCACAGAATGTCACTTATGCAGAAAAACTGATTATTTTCTGATTATTTTCTCAGAGTGTTGACAGGAAATACAACAGAGTTGTGAGTAAAGCTGCTAAAATATTCCCATTTTTCATTTGGGTCTGTGACGCAGCCAATGAGCAACTCGAATGTCTCCTCTCTCCCTCCTTTACTCTGTCAGGCTCCAGCTTAGACCCAAGACCCTGGACATAGAGGAACTGGTGAGGTCTGGCTAAATATGGGGATGAGAAACCAGTGAATGAAAGGGGAATAAATGTTTCACGGTTTGAAAGAAACGAGCTTTGTCTCAGCTCTCTGAGAGTTCAGCAGAAGAGATATGGCGGGGTGAAGAGAGGTAAAAGAACAATTTGTGGTTTCAAGCCATATATATCTATGGAACGTGGAGAAAAAATTAGGTGGGGAACCTGCTGTGGTCATAGCTGGTACTCTGCAGGCCCTGAGAAAGGTTCTGGGTTTCTCTGTTTAGATTTTGTTAAAGGCTTTGATTTGCACCGTAGCGTTTATTTTCTCTTTCAACATGAATAGTTACCAAACTAAACTACTGCTGAGTGGGTGTGGGATTGAAAACACTCACGTTTACACAAATAACCAAAAGCTTAGTGCCCAGGGAGAGAGAAAATCAGCTTACGCTAATCATCGGAAGTCAGCTAGGTAGGACTCTTGGTTGGTAAATTTGTGTCTGCTCCTGCATGGAGTGTAATGGGAACTTTTTTTCCAGTCAATAGAGGAGTTCCTGGAAAAAGATAATAAATTTAGTAATTTTCTCTTGTGGCATTATTATACATGTTTTATGATGACTGTACAATGTTTGCCTACCTGGTTCTTCCTCTGTCTCTGAGTGATTAATCTTTTTTATCCCTGGTTGTAAATTGGTTTGTTTCTTTGGGCTCTAATTTTGTCAAAGGGATATTTTGACACACTGCTGAGCTGAGTGAGATTATCCAATTATATTTTACTGATAATATTTGTTGTCTGATGCCTTCCGTGTGCATATCTGCATGGAATGAAATGCCGCCTTTCATTTCCGTGTGATCTTGCTTTACTTATAGGCAATTTGCACACAAATTATGATCTCCAAAGCAAGAGGTTAATTATGAAAACCAGTGACTAATGCACCCTCGATCAACAAGAGATTTAACACCCTAATCGCTAAGAACAGGAAGTCAGTGCTGGTGTGGGACTCTAACAACCCATACTTATTTTTCCACTCATCCTGCATTTATGGATGGCCTGTGGGAAGCCCCTCAAATTCTGTGCCTCAGAAGGCACATTTCTATAAGGAAAATGGACTCCTTTGGGGTGGGTGAACCTTCCTTATTTTCTTGGATAATGCTTATTTTATAGAGGATTCGTGAGAATAAACACAACTATAGTCTGACAGCAAAGGTGCTAGGGGCATAGAGAAACAATTTTTCTGGTTAAGTTTGGATGCTCCTGAGAGTGATCCAGGTCATCTGCTGGGATTCACCACTCCTGTAGACAGACCTGTGATGCCAAGTCCCAAGAAGAGAATATGCCTTTCTGGAATTAGACAGCTAATTCATAGGAGCCCTAGGGTAGGGAGGATGTTGACAACTAATTTGTTGCATCTCTGTTAGCTTTTTTTAAATGAGAGTACAATTAAAATTGTCATATTATTTTTAGAAAGTTTTTGTTAACTGTTCTTTTCAGCAATCACATTTTCCATTTTCATATTGTTGTGACATCTCCTATCTGAGTATGGCAGTTGCATGAATTAAGTTAAGTGCTGTTGTTCAGCTTGATTACAAGGAAACTGAAATATGCCCCTCATGGGTATTATCTGTCATGCTGCTAAATACAAAACCAACATAAAGCTCTGCTTGTTGCTGTAAAAGCCGTGCACACCATGCCCTGAATCCATTTCTGTGAGGTGCTGAATGTTGCCTACTCCTGCCAGAGTCCTCTTGGTCCAACACTTCTTGGTGCTTCACTGCTGTCCTGTGACGCAGGAATTTTGCTGTTTCAGACTTCTGAGTTTGCTGAGGTCTTTCACAGAGAGTCTCCTCAAATTCTCTAATCCAGCCATCTCCAAAACTGGAAATGACTTTTTTTTGTGGTTCATCTGGGGAGGAATGCAGAAAGTGTTAATGCATAGACTCTTTACAAGTATAGGCACGTGTTCCTCTTGGTTGTAAAGCACGACAAATTCATAATCCAGTTGCTAGAGCAGAATAAAACTGCTGCTATAATCAACAATTCCATTTGTGCCCCCAAAGTCACAATCATCACATTTGCGAAGCACTTGGAGGTAAAAATAGAGATCAAAATATTGTGGCAGGTCTTTAATGTACCACGTCTTGTCAAAACTTTTGTGAAGTTATTTCCCTTCTGTCCTCCTTGTGTCATCTTTAACATGGCCTGTATGTTCATGCCTTCTGTGCATTGTTTATTTAATACCTGTCCTCATTTCACTTTCACAACTGAAGTGCCTATTTTAGGCTTCTCAGAATCTCTTCTCTGAGTGGTTGGAGCCATGTTATTTTGCACGCGTTACTTTGAAAACATGTGACTCAAGAATGACTCAGGGTCTTGAAAAGTTGGAACATGGAAGAATAATAGTCTCTTAGACTTAATGAGAAAATTAGCTGCTATCAACTATGAGAGCATGCTTTTGTTTTTCAGCTTGTACAGAACGCATGTACAGAATACATCGGCTATCATATTTTAAAGAAAAATTGCACCTTCTCTATGTTTAGCTATTTGTTTGACAACCTCCAACATCTATTTTATGAAAGATCTTTATATTAAAGAGCACACAAGACTAAAACAACAGCTAATTGATTGTTTTAATCTTAGATCTCCGTTTTGAATGTACTTTTATTTCCCCTTCTATATCTTTCCTCTCCTTCCCCGATTAATACAATCATGATTTCACAAGTCCCCCAAGCAGGCTCTCATGATAACACAGGCATTGTCTGGGTTTCAGGGTAGGACTGAGACCTGAACTGCGAGTGACTTTTATGTAAGTGTTGACTAAATTAGTCGACCCAGACTGCCCTGAAGAACGCTTCTGAGGTGCTCAGAAAATATGACAGTGTATGTGACATACATAATAAAAAGAGATTTTTGTCTCCTAAATGCTAGGATTCCAGGAAATGAAAATTTCGCTGTGACCTGATTAGAAGCCTACATTTTTTTTTAAAAGAAGTTGCAATTCAAACAAGCTTTGAAATGAATAAAGAATTTCATACTTTGAGTCTTCTATATGAACTGCTTTCATTTTTGACTGTGCATGATTAATAATAGCTGGAGACCCAGCAGCTGTGCAGTCATATTCAGGGACTAATGGCTAGTTTGCAAGCTAATTTTTAGCAAAGAGCATGGGGTATTGCTTTGTTTGTAAATCAGCCCCTGAAAAAGGCTGTACAGAGTGAAGTCTCTCATCTCATATCTCTCCTTTCTGTCTGAAAAAGGAGGGAGTAGCAGCAACAAGCTATTGCTTCCTCTGTGTGTGTGGGGAGGGTACCTGTCTGTCTGCTGTCTGTGAGTCAGAGGATGGAGCAAGGAATTTCAAGCTGTTCCTGAGTGCCTCTCAACATGTTGAGCTTCAAAATGTCCCCAGGAGGTAGGCTTGTGTTTTGTTCTCGCTCCCCACAGACTTCGGGGTGGTCCATGTGATGTTGGCTCTGAAGTGGTACTTGAGCGAGCTCGAGTGCTGGAGGCACTGTAACCAAGTGACTCAGACCTCCTTCAGAGGAGCAAGGCATGCTAACTGAGACAGACCGATGCAGTGGCATTGGTGGTGCTTCTTAGGCCTCCCCCATGGCACTGCACCGTGCTGCCTGATTTGCCCAAAATCACACTGTAAGTCTGTGCCAGCGTGTGAAATTCAGCTGCCTCCCCAACTCCCTGGTCAGTATGTGGATACCAGAGACCCTGGTTCTCCTGTCCATTGTGGTCACACAGCCTGGGAACACTTCTGTGGAGCCTCATTCTTTCTCCCCGCATGAAAACAGGTCTCAGTTCCCCTGTTTCTATGAAAAATAAGTCTTCAGGAAGCAGAAGTTGTGTTGGTGACTTTATGAGTTAGGTTTCATCTTAGTTTGAGCATCTGCATCTAGAATGAAGTAGGAATCTAATGGCAGTATCTTTTGAATAGGTGATTTAGAAGGTTGGTGTTAGTTATTCTGAGGAATAATCCATGATCTTTTTGAAAATTTGCCATGCTTTTAATTCATAATAACTTATACTTTTGGAACTGACTAGTCCTTTTACATGGTTAACTTGACATCTTAAAAGACTTTTCAGAAATAGTGAAGTTCTCGCTCTGTAAATCAGAGTCTTCTAAAGTGGCTTAAGTGGGACCCCGATACCATTTCAAAAATATTTTCAAAAAGCTAAGTGATTATCCTCAGAAGTTTAGGAGTGTTTCTACAGATGTGCTCTCTTGATCTTTCTTGGAGATTACTGTAGAGTATCAGCTATCAAGCTGAATAAGAAACCAAGAATAGGAACATATTACAGCTATTAGCTGGCTTCAAAAAGCATAACAAAAGGTGAAATAAAACACAAAATGTTTTATAATACACAGCATAGTTTCTTAGCCAGTCACGGTTATTTACTTTTATAAAAGATGTTCTTTACATGGCAAAGAAACTAATGGATTGAATTACATATTTTTAGACTGTACCTTGTGCTTTAGTAGTTTTAAGAGAAATTGTTGAGGAGGAAAAAGATGGCAAGAAAACTCTTAAGCCAAAAATTAATCTGGTGCATTAGGATAACTTAACATGCCTTGAGGCATGCTTTTTCCACAGGAGTAGGTAATCAAGATTTTCTGCTATGTAAAGTGCTTTGTTTTAAAAAGTAAAAGAAGAAAAAAATTAGTCTAGGGAGAACATTAAACTTCTGCTTGACATATGAAGGTTTCAAGGCAAGTGATAGGCTAAATTTATGTGATTAATATTCTTGATTTCATGCTACACTCTGTGTCCTGTGACCAAAAAATTGGAGTACATTTTACACACCATTATGCAGCATCATAAGAGCAGGGTCTACATTTTTTTGAAAGCTTGTCTATCTACTCTTTGCATTTTTTATTACTTTTATGTACTGCTCTGGGACATAAAAATATACCGTATTCCCTTTATAGTTGCATAAATACTGAAGGTTAAATTGTACAAATGGTCTATGTCTAAACACTTGATATCAAATCTGTGCAGCTTACTGAGGAAGATGCTTTAAAGAACCAGATAAATCTCTTGGGGGTGTGTGTATTGATACAGAATAGTTTGCCCTTACGTGCTGTGTACGTACAGGATCTGCCAGTCAGCGTCAGCCGGCAGGTACTGCTGCTCCAACTAGTGTGTACGTATTGACTTACGGAGGACACAGGGTTTGAAGGCCACAAAGCAGAAGTGCGATGTGTGAATAGCTGTGTGACATTTGAAAAAACACGCTGAGCCTATCCTACCCTTACTTCAATTAGTAAGAACTTTCTGCTTTCTGTAATAAGGAACTAGACTCGCCAAATGACGAGGAATCAATATCCATGGTAGTTTGAATCTCTCCTCAATGCGTTTTGTTCACAATTTGTAAACTTATTCTTAGAAAACATCTTTCGTTACATGGCAGGAAATGAAACATATTGCAGCACTGTGAAGAGTGTACAGTAATAGCAAAATAAAATGCAGCAGATGTCCATTCTGTTCAGAAAGAAACCCGAAGATTTACTGTTACCTGAAACTTTTTCTGGGAAATAACATGGGAAATATGTTCTTTAACAGTTGTTCTTAGTATTTTTTTCTAAAAGGGTTGGCATTGGATTTAAATTACAAATTCTCTTCAGAGCATAAATCTGTAGTAGTTTAGTTATCATGTATTGATATATTTTCTTATATAAAATCCTTTTGATTTATCTTCCTAAGAATTATAATATATATGTTTACACATATAGAAGATATAAGCTGCTGTAGGACAGCTTTTTGTCTGCTTGAATATTACTATATTTTAAAAACAATTGCACATGCAAGCATTAAAATAATTAAATTGCCCTCATTACCATGGTTAACAATTTTCATTTATAAAACTAAAAATTTCAATGCTGTCATTGAATTGTGGGTAAAATAACTGACTTCAGTTTTTTTACAAAGAAATTTGTATGCTTTTTTTGAAACAAGCAACTTTTTCATAATACTAATAAGCATGAACAGAATCTGACCTTATAATAAATGGCTTTATTTGTTTATGGATTACCAATGACTATGTTAACCTGTGACTCACAGTACATTAGCAGATGAAATCTACCTAATGCCGTCACTTATACACACTGTATAGAAAGTTGCTTTTTAATTTGATTTTATTTTAATGAGTTCTTTATTCAGATCAGAAAAAAAAACAGAGCCGAAAATGGATAGCTCTTGGAAAGATGCAGCAGCGAAGTTCCCAGCTCCAGCAGCAGCTCCTGGGGGGATTCCTTTTGATCTCATTCAGAACTAGGTTAAGGGTGTGTTTGTGCATTCAGAGCTCTTGGAAATCTTGTGATGCTCAACGTCCAAATCCTACTGTAAGTAATTAGCACATAAATCCATTCCCTCCTTAGATGAAATATGTGGTGTCCATATCTTATAATTCAGGATTTAGCTATTCATTTCATCTTTTAAACCAGAATCAAATTGCCCTAGTTGTGAGCAGCAGTTTGCTACAGGAACTATAAACTTCAGTATATTTTGTACTGCAGTGCTGTTGATTCAGTTTGTCTGTATAAATGAGCCCAAGAATTCAGATTGGAATAGTCAAAAAAAAAAGCACAATGGCATTTCAGTATCTGATAACATCAAGCAGCCAAGCATTTTCAGTTCGTGGTTCAAGAAGGATCATTTCGGCTCTCGGATTCGGCCTATGTCTTCATGAGTTATGATAATGCAGTCATTGGATTGTGGTACTGCCATTTGAAAAAAACAAAACTGATAAAAAATTGATTTTACTTAATTTTGAGAACAGGGATGAGGATAAAGGTAGATGTTGAAGTAATTCAGTGCTCTAGGTGAAGTTTCAGGGGGAATTACCTTCTCCCTTCCTCCTTGTAACAATGCAGATTCAAACACATTATTCTATTTCATATGTGAGTTTAGCATGACACAAAATCCAACCAAAAAACCACAACGCATCTATGATTTATTTACCTGAGATCAAAGACATACAGCTGCAAAGAATCTAATTAAAATTTGATGATGCAGCAGGCAGGCTACATCTATTATTTAATTTGGAGGTTGTGATCTTATACAAAATTAGCTTCCAGATTTCACTTACACTCTTGGGCTGCAAATATACTTGTACTCAATCATTTTGATATGAACTTGAATCACTAGAATTTCACAACAGATCCTTAGATGTGCTATATGGAATTTGTTATTAGGAAAGGAGCTAATAAATTCCAGCTATGGATCAGCTCAAAGACCTTTCTGACCACATGGTTGCTTTGCACTAGCACAGTTCAACTTGTTTTGCTTGAAGGACCAACACTGGAGTATGTTGAAAACATGATTGATTGCTGAAGTGTGTTCAGGGTGGACAGGCACAGCTTTTGACTTTCTCAAACTACTTAATGACTTTCCGAAATAAGCTTTAGAATTTTGTTTTTTAAAAAAAGGATATTAGGTTTCTGAATAATTGTTTGTTTTATGAAACAAAACAGCACAGAACTAAACAGTCTAATTCACAGACTTTTTTCTTGGTTAAAATAAGAGAAAGCATGTCCTTTCTGTAATCTCGTTGATAGAAGATCAGGTAAGAAATTACTAAAATAATGAATTTTAATGGAAAATTGTTACAAATCAACCAGGCTATGCAAACACCCTCTTATAAAAGTGAGAGCGCCTTAAGTTGATGTTTTGGCTGATCTCGTACCTAAGTTACAGCTCTGGAGACCGGACATCCTTTTGCCAACAGCTATGATTTACAGATGTGGGTACAGTGTATTCATCTAAGCAGGACTTGTCTTTAGTTATACTGTAGCAACCCCAGCCAATATATCTAATTTAAATGTGTGATGCTGAAGGTAAGGTAGAATCTGGCCCCAAAAGCCTAACTCTGATGCACGGGGAGCTCTGTGGAATGGGATCATCCCTCCTCCGTGGAGCCTTGAATTCCATGTCAAGCATGTGCTAATTGGCTCCCCTCTCTCTACAGTGCTTTGTACTCATCTTCGTAATAAATACTTGTCACATCAACAGGCAATTTTAGTTCTGGTTATCTGTTCCACTGGTGATTTAAGTTATTTTATAGTATAAAGAAGCAGGACTCGCATGGCTAGGCCCTGCTTTTAGCTTGGAGATGGCCATCATTAGCTGTGAGAAATGTAGCTGCTGCTTCTTAGTGGACATTGATGTCTGGCTATGGGAGTATTCCTGGTCCGCTCATTTGTGCAGCTGCAGGAGAACAGTAAGATGCTGCTGTATAAACCAGTTCTGCATCCTTTGGGGTGTGAGAATGGAAAAAAATAATCTTGCCTGTTGTATTTTAAACTGCAGACTTTTACTTATTCTTCTGCAGCCAGGATAGTGATGGTGATGACCACAGAGAAAGTGGCAGGACTCTTGGCTCTGAGGTTTAGGGAGGAGAACAAAAGTAGGCTGAGAAATATCGATCCCACTGTCTTTAACACCTCTATTGTTTGTTCTGGGAATCTGTTGCGAAATACAGATGATGTACGCTGCCAGAATCCACAGGGTTTACTTGAGACTTGGTACCTTTGGTAAGTGCATCAAGGGAGTCTGGAGAGAATACCTGGCCTTAATTATGTGCTGAGATACTCCTCCATATATCTCATTTCTTTTATGACCACTGAATATGTTTGCACTTCTCTTTTCTGAAGGTAGCCAGTGGTCTAATTCTGTCTTCAACTAAAAACACCAAAATCAATCCCTGATGTTAAGTGATACCTCTTCTTTTTTTTTGCCTTTAATAAATAAGGTAGAAAGAAAGCTCTTTATGCTGTTGTTTTATTTCATTTCACTAACGAGAGTTTACCCGAAATGTATCACAGACAGATTAAAAGGTTAATTAATTGTATCAATGACAACAACCTTCATATTTCAGATTCACCTGCTTTGGTACAAGTGTGGATTTGGATATACTTGGAAAGTCACTGAGTTCTCAGTGCTAAATGTGTCAAACTAGAGTAGAAGGCAGAAACATACTTAGCACAGACCTATGGAAGCTGTGGTTTTGAGGAGGATTTTGCTAATTGGCAGACTGATTACTTCTAAGTGAGTCTGCTGCTGGTGAAATATCATGCAAATGATTGAAATGAGAGATTTTAATAATGCTGAGTGGCCTGAGATACATATTTTTGATTACTGTTCTGTCTTGGTTTTTTAATATTAACCTTAATCAAAGAAAAAACAAATTTCAGTTAATGAAAGGGAAAAAAAGCGATCCAAATCTTTTGGGAGATATAACAGTTAATTGGATTTCAAGTACTGTAGCTACGTTCTCAATAATGTTCCATTTTCTTTTCAGGATTACAGTTGTTTAGTTCCATTAGCCTTAATGTACAGGGTCAGCTTTTAAATTATACCGCATTAGTCTACTGGTTTCTTTTCCCTCATTCTTTCTCTTTTTCCTATATGGCTTCTCTCATAGCTATGACCTGCCTCGGCAGAGGTCACTTGTCATAGCCACGAGAGAGAGCTGCCGCTGGAACTGACAGTCCTCTTCCTAATGATTCCTGTCTTCCTCCCGAGCCTCCAGTCTGTCACTAAGTTAAGGCTCTGTCTGTGACTCTCAAAACAATGAACCGAAGCTACTATTTACTTGTTAAAATCAGTGTTTACCAATAATCTGAGTCTTCCAACTGCAAAAAAAAGTTTGAAGTACTTCAGCACTCGCTGTAACTTCCCAACACAAACAAACGGATCCTTGGGGTTTATTTTAAATTCCAGATTAACAAAAGAAATTACTCTGTGTGATGAAATCGATATTTTAGGGGAAGCATTTTCAGTGTTGGGAAGGAAAGGTTCTTGCAGGGCATGTATCAGGTTGTTATTTGTGCAGGATGAATCTCATTTCATTCTCATTGACTGAAATTTCAGCATGCCACTATTGTTGCTGTTTTTGTCTAGAAAAGCAAATGTTAATGTGAATTTAGCTTAAAAACAGAGTTGCTAAATGTAGGTGGAATTGGGTGACAAAATTTATGTTCCTATTAAGGCTTTCCACATAATGGGACTTATTAAAAGCATTGTCTTTTCTTCTTTGAAGCTTGTTGGCATTTGATTTTGATGCGTTCAGGTAGACAAACACCAAGCAGTTTGTCAAATGCAATTTTTGACATGTTTAAAGTCTGGTGTGTTCATTAGACTTTTGAATACTTCTTCCTTATGGAAATAAGCCCTTTTTGCACCAAAAAACTAAAATGACAGATTAGAATTATGTTGGCCATTACATTTATATTTCTTGATTAATTGCAAAACAACGTGATAACATACATAGCAGATTTTTTCAGTTCTACCCTTAAATTTCCACGTCCT
This sequence comes from Gallinago undulata, assembly GCA_026546715.1. Classification (NCBI taxonomy): domain Eukaryota; kingdom Metazoa; phylum Chordata; class Aves; order Charadriiformes; family Scolopacidae; genus Gallinago; species Gallinago undulata. The sequence continues at coordinate 31,391,027 of JAOTQQ010000003.1, forward strand.
TAAAAGAAAAGCATTCCATTGATATTGCTAAGTGTAAACACAGGTAGTGAGGAGAAGTTACAAAACCTCTATGGAAGTGCCAATCTCTAGAGACAACATTTAGTTTACCCTAAGTTTTAAAAATGTGTCAGTGTTGTTTCTCTTTCAAAGAAACACACAACGCTTCAGTGAACCTGACATCTTTTGGAGCTGACCTTATTAATTATTTTTGACTTACTGTGTACTATATATCCACAGGGATTTGCAGAGGATCAAGTACACTATTGTCAAGGGCTTTTATTTCTCTTTTAAATGTACTCGTGTGTGTTGGAGAGTTTATGTGTAAAACTCTCCATTAGTGGATGCTATGTGCCAGAAAGGTTTAGAGATATAAATGCATCCATCTTGAGGGAAAAGCATGCATACCAGATTAATAAAATGCACTGTAGCTTTTGTACCTATGCTGCTCATAAATTCAGACAGCATATATGCACAGTATCTAATTTTCCTGGTGATCTTAAAAGATTTAATTTCAAAGGACAAGTTCTTCCAGTAGAAGCAGCCTGGAATACATCCTTCAACAGAGAGGAACACATTCTGTTCTCAATTACTCAAATATCAAATTTGAATTCCTACATTAAATCTTGCTCTGCTTTAGCATTGGTGTGACCAAGAGCAGGTCCTCTCCCTGCTCTCTCGTTTGCTCTTTGGAGACCACTGACATTATAGAGGTGATAAAGGGAATGGCTTGTTCGCTACAGGGCAAAAAGAAGGGTATTAACAGTTGGGGCGAGTAATGAGTTGAGGAGAAACTAACATAGATGCCGAGAAAATTCATCCTTTTTCTGATTCTTTTTCAGTCATTCAGGGGAGAAAAGATGTGACTGATAGGAAGAAAAAGAGAGGAAGAAGGCAAAATAATAAAAATGTGCCTTTGTGCAATGAAAAGTCATTTCCCCCTCGCCCACACATGCACAGGTCTTAAGCACAGAATGTATTGTTACATGGAGTAAAAGAAAATGAAAGGACAGAGAACAAAGTAAGGGGGGGCTTTTTCTTGGTTTTGTTTGTTTGGGGTCTTTGTGGTTTTTTATATTTTGGGGGTTTTGTTTGTTTGTTTGTTTGTTTTTTGCTAAACCTATAACTTCTCAATAATTTTGCTTTAGTCAGAAATTCATCTGAAGTGTAAGGCTCCATGATAAAGATAGCCGGTACCCAGGATGTTTCTGAGTTTAAAGCCTGGCCAGACAAATCTGTCTAGGTTTGTTCCAAGACAGGCCATACCTTCATAGGAGGATTTGGTACAGAAAATGACAAAAAATTTATTGAAAATTCACGAATCACAGTGAATTACCTTATCACTGTCAGATAGTGTTGACTGCTGTTACAAGATTGAATTTAAAAGAGAATAAGGGGGCACCGTTACCCTGATTGATCCAATACTTAGCGCTGTAACATCTGCTTTTTTTCATTTATTTTATAATTCAATTGGCAAGTCATTATATACCTGTATGACTATTCTCAGTTGCCAAGAATGTGGGAGTATGAATGGGAGTGTCAGTATAAATGTACTGGAACAAGATTGACTTCTAGAGCAATATAGTCTTGCAATATAGGCTACAATTTTACAGTCTGCTCTCTATGGACAGTCTCTAATAAGAATTTTCCTATTTGAATCTGATTTCAGCATTGGATCACTGTTCTTTTTTTTTTCTCTGAAGAGTACTATTTCCACCTCTGAACATTATACAATTCAGCTTTTATAAGCAACTGACGGCCATAAGCAAAAGTGCTACGTTTGCTAATGATTACCTGTAGGGTTATTTGACCGTGCCAGAATTTCACCCTGTACTTAAAACAGCAGAGATCAATGATAATTGAGTGCAACTGGAAAGAAAACATGGATTTTTAATGGCATCTTTACAATCAACTGGAGGAAACATAGCAATGGCATTGAAGTGAATGTGTGGTTCTCCTTGCAGCTAATGATGCGATTCCCTTTGCATGCCATACTGCATGGCATACTGCGGGAGGGCGAGGCGATGGTACAAGCCATACTCCTTTCGGATAGATGGTGGATGAACTGAAGTATAGCTGAGTAAATTATAATCCCCCTGTTTTACATGTGTATCCTTTTTAATGAGCTCTACAGAAGAGCACAACATCATGCTAGTCAGTCTTGTTAACACCTACAAACTGTTGAGTTAAGCAGTTTTTAACCAAGAAAACACTGATATTGATTGGATACGGATCAGGAGAGAGTTGCAGGCAATGCAACGTTCAAATCTGGATTATTTCATTGCCTCTGTTCTTTTCCCTATCTTTTTTTGTCAAGCTTCTAAATAGAGGAGATTCCACCTAAATAATTCACTTAAAAATAATGATAAAATAGATTCGAGAACTGAGACTTCTGAAGAGGTGCATTTAAGATATTTAAATTAGTTGATGGATCTTCTCTAAATCCATATCAATCTCTATCACAGCCACTCAGAAGAAATTAGCTATAAAGAGCATGGCGGATCTTATTATCAATCAGGTCGCTTTCCACCGAAAAGGAGATCTCAGCTAGATTATAAATTCCTTTTAAACTTTCATATACTTGAGGCTTTTTCTCTGGCGCTTGTCATAAATGTTGATTATTTTTAAACCAAGAATGAAATATCAGCAAAATTTTGTCATTAATACTACGTGAATTACTGTTTTAAGTTCAGTACCTTATTTTAAATGTAATTTGGTTGGCAGAAAAACAATTCTTCATATTTTTTTCTTTGCATTTTCCTGTCGGAATATACCACCCCCGCCTTTATATCAAGTGTTTAGTTTTGAAATGTGGTATTTTTGTGGGGGGAGGATTTATTTAATGCTTTAATTAGGTACATTTTAAAATCTACATAAAGAAAGCATTTATTTTTAATCTGCTGTGTTTTATTTTAAAATGTTTTAATGAATGGTTCAGCTAAAAAAGTTTGAGGAAAAATCAAATAATTTCTGAGGTTCTGATATGTGCACTTTTCAACTGAGGGCACAGACTGAATGAATAGTCTGTCAGACCCTGAGTCTTCCGAGACTTGTCCATGCCATCTTTCACTTTAGATACAGCCCTGCTTTCTGCAAATGGAATTTTCATAAGCTTGACATATATTTCAGGAGTGGGTCTAATTGCAACAAAACACATAAAACATTTAGCAGCATGTTGTTTGTGGGTTAACAGAAGATTTTGTCTTTCTAATGGACACACGTGTCATCCTGAACACAGCAGCATGACAAGGAAGAGGTGTCAGGAAGGACTTGTAGCCTTATACTCTGTGGAAAGGGGCAAATCAGACCAACCTGAAATTCATCCTAACTCTGCCTTCTTCCCTAAGCGTGGCTGCCTGGGGATGGACTGTGTCCTCTTCAAGCAGGACTCACTGGCCTCTGGTAATTTCCATCACTTGACAGACCTGTGGTTGGACGTCCTTGCTTCCTTCCACAAAGCTTTGCCCCTGTAGTTTCTGCAATAATGAATTAAGTTCTCGTTACGTCTGCTAAGCCCAGTGCCTCGAATACAGAAGACTTCAAAGATATAAGCAATAGGCATTTTTTAAAGGGAGAGAAAGCTTCCTTCTTTCATTCTGTTGCAAATTTCCCCCTTTAACTCAGATAGATGTCACACAATTAATAATCACTAGCAATTAATATGATGGCTTGATTATTTGATTTCATTGATTTTGGCTACTTAAATTTTCCTGCTCCATAGTATTCAATAAGAAAATGCAAGCCACAAGAAGGTAGCAGGACTGTAGAGTTGTATTAAAATCATCAGAGGCTGGATCTGTTCTTTACTCACTGACAGGGTAATTATTCTTAGTGTCATCAGTTGCAAAAGTGTTTAATTTTATTGATTCTTTATTCATCCATTTTTATTATTTATACCCTTTATGTGAATCTCCAGTGAGAGTTTATTTCTTATAAGGCAATGCCATGTCACCTGTTTTCTCCATGATGAATTTATTTATTCTGATACAGATAAGAACATCTCCACCTGCATGTTAAAAATTAATATGGAGATTTTTCTCAATAGCTTTCACTGGCCTATTGCTGTGCATCAGTATTTGGGTAGAAATGTCACCAAGCCAGATAAAAGTTGATAGAACGGATACAGACACAAGCTCCCTCACCCCTCCCAAATTCTAGCCAGGCAAACTCTGCTTAAGTCAGGAAGTTATAGATGAAATATTGTTGGCCTTCTATATAAATGGTTGTTATCTGAGGTCAGCTTTATTGCAGTATAGGATACCAGAGCCATAGTACAATCACAGTTAATACAATGAATGAGTTAGCATGTTTAACAAGCAATTATGTCTTGCTGTGGTTATATTAACTGGTTTGTGCATCTGAGAGTGTGGTAAAGCACACCAGCAAAAAGTAATATCCTTATGTCCTTACCTGGCTGACTGTTAACTCATTACACAGTGTTAACCTGCTCATTTGTCTGAGTCTGAACTTCCATCTCTTTTCCCTTGTTTCATTGACAAGATGAACGCAGTTTTGAATCACTGTCAGTCCATTTGAGCAGTACTTTCCACTGAAAATTTTAAATCAGTTGAAGCAAAAAAAAAGAATTAACTATAAGTTAACAATGCGAGTATGTCAGGAAATTAGTAGCTAATTAGCTCATTCTTTAATTTTTACAAATAAGCTAACAGAATCACTTACTTTCAGGAATTTTAGGTAAAATGTGAATTTCAATATAATCACTTTGACTAAGATGTGGACAGACACTGGAACCCCACTGAAAAAGAACCTCTATATTTTCATGTTGAATCAGTCTTCATTTATTCTTAACTCTAAGCCATAAATCTCATTTCTAGAGAAACAGGAGATTTCTCTGAACAGTTTTATCTTACAAAACGGGCTTAGAAACGTCACTGCTTATAACAGTAAAAAAATTCTAAACTTAGAGCAAGTAGGAGAGAATTCATTGGAAGAGTTTATAGAAATATGTTGCCTATGCCGCTGTTGAGTAAATTCTCAAAGTTTGGCTGTTGAATTCAGTAGACTTCAAACTACCCTGTAATTATTTACAATTTTCATTATACTTTTTATTTAAAACCTAATTTAAGGTTGCTTTCTTTTCCTGCCCATACTTTTCCACTGGATACACACATTAAAGGATAGCAGCAGAAAGATACAGTTTCAAGAAAATATTTTAGTTCAGAACTTCTGCAAAAAATAAATAATCATAAATAAATATAAAAAAATAAATAATCAGAAATAATTTCTAGTCACCATTCTTCTGGTTTGGTCCTTCATCCCACACAATTTTGCTGAGTTTGTTGTTTTGAAATCTTTGAGGCATAAAATTAATCTGAAAAGTTGAGTAAGAATTAGGTATTTTTTTTTTAATTGTGAATTTAGAAAGTTGTGAATCTCTTACACATGGTAATATGCTAACCTCCAAATTATAACCTGCAAATTCTAGTCAGAATTCTTGATTCCCTTTATTTTGCTCTATCACCTTGGGCAGTATGTGGCAATCTTGTACCTCTGTGAAGGCCATTCCTGGTTTAGGAAATACAGATGTGAGCCAGATGCAAGATCTGTACGTGTGGGCCATTGTCCTCACATAGAGAAGACCAGAATTCAAGCAAATGCACAGCCATCAATGCCCACAGAGACATTCAGAGGAACATTTGCTCTCAGCAACTTATGATTTCAGGGTGTATCTGGGACTTAACGGCAGCCTAAAAATGCATTTTCATTTCCCCTGAAAAACGAGAATCATTTCAATGAATATGTAAAGTGCAAACACCATGACATCTGCAAGCAGAAGCTATGCTAGTTCCTCAAATTAGTTTAGACTTCACATACTCCACCCCCACCTTCTGTTTAACAAATGTATGCATAGATGATAGAAAAAAATGAAGTCTACAGGAAAAAAAAACAACAAGAAAACAAACCATGGGAATGAACTAATTCTCCTGTCACTCAAGTTGTTATAAAACAAGCCAAGCATGTACTGAAGGTGAATGTTAATGAATAAGGAGGCAGACAGATGGTCCGACTTTTCTTTAGGTGTTCATCATACTTCATTATCCACAGAAAATTGGCTTTGATAAATGAATATAATGTTAAAAAGATATTCAGGCAACATGTGGGTCACCTTTTGATCACGGTCAAGCAGAGCACATTTGACAGGTTTATTCTACTTTATGATTGGTTTCAAATATAAGGTGGGGGTTTGGATTTTTGAGGGGTTTTTTGTATGTTTTATCAGAGGCTATCACTATTAAACTCCACGTTTGTTTCCTGACTTAAAAGGAAGGTGTCATTCCACAGAAACCATAATTTGTATTGAAGTCTCATGTTCATGCCATAGTGATGAAATTCTCTTACTAACATAATTGCTGGTACCTCAAGATCCCTACTGCAGGCATTGTGACCTTAAGGCAAGTTCATTGTGTTCTGTATCCTTCAGGAAATGCTTTAGCATCTCAGAGCGCTCAGCCAGCCACGTTCATGTTTTCTAGGAGCAGGAATTTTGGTTTTGGCAATGTTAAGTAATGATTAGGGAAAATATATGCTTAACCAACTAACCGAAGGAAACTGAAAATTAGCTGGCTAGACACCAGCTGCTAATACTGATATGGCAAAGGCTTTTCTTTGCTCTACAGACAGAAATATAATAGTGTCTCAGGAAGAAATGATGGCTTGTCCCATATCGTCTTTCCCTTCCTGCTCTCAACCTGCCACAGATGTAACACATGGCTGAGTTCTAGCTGCAGGTTTGGAAAGGCAGTCGATCCATTGCCCTGTTTCTCTTCTCTATACAAACGTATGGGTGGGGACATTAACAAGTGACCCACATGGTAGAAGTGTCCTTCTCTGCAGTATGACCCAAGTCCCCATGTTACTGCTGTTACATATATGGAAATCAGGCTTCCAGCAGACAAGTATTTTCATAAACAATTTTTACATGTTTTCCGAGTACCAAAATGTAGGAGCAACAATTTGCATGGACAATTTGTATTTATGCAGGGGGAAAACCAAGTCAGCTTTTTAACAAACTCGTATCACCACATCCTTATGTCTATTCCCTACTTAATTTGGAAAAAAACCCAAATGAAAAAAGCCCTCAATTCTGTGGACCTCAATTGTGCAATGTCGCAATTCTGTATATCCTAGATATGTTATTTACCAAAAATATTAAAATATTGCTACTGCATAGTGTATAACTTGCATTAGACTTCCCATTAATGTGTAATATTGAATCAAGCATACTGTGCCTTGAATTCTTCTATCAATTCACCTGTGTAATTGACCGGTGTCTCATGGGTATAGATAGTGCATTTCAGAGAAGTTGAACTCCTGCAAGCTGGACAGTTAGATAGTTCTGGCCAATTTAATTATGCAAATGGGAATTCAGTTTCTAGGGAATATATTATCAGTGTTACTTCAAAGACTTGCATAGAATTCTCTCCTATCATCTTTTTATGGATTCTTTTTCTTTGTTGCACAAGTGAAAATGAAATATTACAATACATTGAGAAAATTTGGTGAGAAAATAAATGAGCGAGGTACATTTGCAAATGCCTCCTGTTCCACTTAGAGGCTGGTAAGCTAGAAGTAAGGAGATAGATTCTTTCTTCCCATCCTGTCTTGCACATATGTTTTTATGGAAAAATTCTATGGAATTTAAATGAAAACAGCATTACAAGTATTCTAAATCACATCAAAGAATTTAATTGAACGTCTAGGCTATAGCATTCTAATATGTGTAAAAAAACCTATTGTAAAAGGAAATATTCTTATAAACTCCTTCATTTTGTAGAAATGATTTCTTTATAATTTTAAGGGATTCTGTGTAAAGCTGTAAAGGTAACATAGCTAAAATATTTTATGCCCTTCGAAAGCTAGCATTGTGCAATTAGCCTAGGAATTGAAGAATGGGCAGCATTTTGCACTCTACATGGAACCTTGCACATTGTACCCTAATGCATGTCAAGTTGTAGGCACATAAAAGACTTTCCATAACCTCAGCACATTGGCGGAGTATCTCTGATGCAATGAAATTAAATAAATAGGGATATTTAGACACTTATTTTACAGATTATTTTAACATTTTGACAAACTGTTCTTATCCTTTCCCACTCTTTTTAAGCTATTGGTGCCACTAGGAGGGGACTTGACAGTAGCATTTGAGTACCACAAGACTGCCTGCTTGATCTGTTGGGGCTGAAGAACATCTTCTACCCACCGTCCATTTCTCTGCATTAATATAAGACAGAAGCACTGATCTGCATAAATGTCTTCTCAAAGTAGACTTATCTCTGGGACTGGTTTTTAATTTTTAGAGTTTTATTTAATTAGTGCATAATTTCTTTTTGAAAGTGAATTCTTTGAAGTAATTTCTAATCTCTCATAGAAGTGGACATATTTATAACTTCAAGTCTCATTCCCAAGGAGTGATGGTAACTATAATTGTAAGTGCAGGTCAGAGCTTATAACATAGCTTTGAGTATTAAAAAGTCATAAAGTAGCTTCACATTTCCATTTTTATAGTATGAGCACATCTTTCTACAATGCAGGACAGCTTGTAGGCAATCAACCTGTCTCATGATCGCAGTCAAGAAGTGGACTTCTGAAAGTTTTTAAAGGGCAGGACCACAATGTTAACTCAGGGCAAAAGAAGTTTTTTGCTGTCATGAATCCTAATTAAATTATCCTGCCATCAATTCTGAGCTGACTGAGGGCCTGCCTCTCTCTTTTTTATGCTGTTTTGATGGTAACCCATTTTTAGCTAACAAGGTTCTGCACTGAAGTCAATAATTAACAGTAATATTAATTTCCCTTCATTTTAATGATGTAAAAATAAATTATCTAAAAAAATCATTTAAGGTCCCTCTTTAGTCGAGGAAGAAAAATTCACACCTCCAGAGCATGAATCATCTCACCTGGAAAAACCCCGATGTTAGTGCTCTCCATTAATACCACAGAGAAACTAGATGAATAATGTGAACTAGGATACTGTAGTTAGCTGATGGAAATCATTCCTTAACGAGCAGATTTCTGTGCTTTGGATAAGGCTATAGATAAGCCACTAAAGATCAATACCATGTTAGCTCTCTACAAGAATCGTTCTCAGCCCATCTTGGTCTTTGTATTGGTATTTTATTGTGGTTTAGGACCAAGAGAAACGTAGAAATACGAGGTAAGTTTCTGGCGTTAGATATTTTTAAAAATAGAGTGAATAAGTAAGAAGTCATTTAGCATGTAATTTGTATCAAGATTAAGATTTGTTCCTTAAATTGACTTACTTATTTTATTGCTTTAGCTCTAATGCATATCAGTGCAATTACTTGGTTAGGCAGAGAACTTCTTGGTCTGCATCTCTAATGTGACAATCAGGTCTGTTTGTCCGTGACAGCCACTTTTCCAGTTATTAATAATAATTTCACAATTAAATTCACCATCAGGTTAGCAACTAAACCACTGGCTTCTGGGTTCTTTTTCCTCTCTGCCACTGACTGCCTCTTTAATCTTGTATTTGTCTCTTTTCTCTACAGAGCATGAGACTTTTCAGCACAATGAATCATCTGGAGTACTTAGGCACTCCTTGGCTTTTAATCAATCATCCCATTTTTATTTATTAGTCCATTTTCCATTGACACTGCATAACATAAAGCTTTCCCCAATGAGCTTGTAATGAAACCAGTAGGAACTGTGGATAATCAGTCCTTGTTTGAGAGGTAGTCACTGTCTCAAAGAATTGTGCTAAAAAAGTAATTATAGCCCAAACTGTGAGATTCTCAGAGGCTTTTATGAACACTCTATTCTACATGCACATTTCAATTTACAAGGTTCATTTGAATCAGTGCCTAAAAAGAATAATGCATAACATGGGTGTCAGACACCCAATACTTCAGATTTACACATTCAGTTGATTCCTTAATGTCACTATTCAGTGACACCATCTATTTCTTCATTGCCTAGTTCATTGGTATAATATTTTTGATTGAAAGACAGCTTGACACTCTTGCAATTCCCCTACATGGGATTCTCTTACTGTCTCATACTCCCTCTTTCCATTTCACACCACTAAGCAGTGCAAAACTGAGAGAGAAAAGCACAAAACTTAGTCTTCATGAATCCTGACTGAAAATGCTTTCAGTGTTTAAGATACAATAACTGCTCACAAAAGCTTGCTGGCTCCTTTGGACTAAGAACACAGTCTTTGCCATATGCATTGTAGTGAAAAAATTCTCTGCATTGTCTGGCAATTAATCTTTTTAAACCACTGTTTGGTTATTTGTATATTAAAACAAGATTTAGAAGCCAAAAATCTGCGTACCATTTAAAGTAAATGGCATGTACCATTTAAAGTAAACCACATGTTAAATAGCATTGCTGCCAGCCTTTAAATTGGCAAACATACCCATCCACTTCCTGTTAAATATCATTAAAAAATTATGCTCAATGAGAAGTATGCATGTTAATACTTTATGATAGCAACTAGAAGTGCCAGTCTTCAGCCTGAATGCGATTTGCCAAGACTGTCTAAACAGAGACCACAGAGAAATAGCCCTCTAGAAAGGCTTACAGACTAGAGGGAAGGCAAAAAACCCAGACAGACACGACAGAGCACAGGGAAATAAAAAAAAAATAATCAGTCAGCAGAGTGAGTAAGTGACGATCTTAGCACAATAATTGTCTGAGCTCTGATTTTGGTGGGTTTAAGTCATAAGCAGAAGAGTACTGAGCTGAGAAATTTTACTTCATTTGTGGCTAATCCGCACGACCTTCGGAGGCGGACCTCCTCGCGTCTGAGGGGCTCCCAGCCCGCACCCCTTGGACTCTCCCTGCCCAGGGTGGACCCCTGCAGGCCATTTTCCCCGCCCACGGTGGTTCCCCGCAGGCCGCGGCCCCTCAGGCTGTCCCCGCCCAGGGTGGTTCCCCGCAGGCCGCAGCCCCTCGCTCTGGGCGTCCCCCACCTCAGCATGGAGTTTGTCGGCAGCCCCTCACAGCCGTAGGTTTGTTTCTTAAATATTTTTCCAGTAGGAGAGCGTGTGTTTCCGTACCTGGCTGATCCTTGGGGTTTGACGCCTCGGTTTCAGATCCAGCCGTGGCCGGTTCTGGCCGGCTGTTGGGATCCCCTCAGCAGCCACCCCCGGCCTCCTGCCCTGCGGCGCTGGCCTCCTGCCCTGCAGCGCTTCCCTCCGAGCCCCCCCGCAGCGTGCAGCCAGCGGGATTTTGAGGTAAATAGAAAAAGGATAGCGACAGCAGGGACTTTCAGGTGTCTAAATAGACAGGGGGGATTATGAAAGATTCTGAGAGGGCAGCTAAGAAAGAAATTATAGTTGATTATTGTACATTTGGGCAAAGTAATTTCCCAATGGAAAGAATTGTCACACTGTAAATATTGGGCTATTTAAGGCTTTTTCTTTTTGCTTTTAAATTCTTTTGACAGTACTACCTTTAGTATTTGCTTGCATTTGCCGTGTCTACTTTAAAAGGTATTAAAGACAAGAACACACAGTCCTGCAGTGAGCAATTAGTACAGCCTTTCCCTGCTGATAGAGTGCTCTGGCTCAGTTAATATGCAAGCTGCCATCAGAGTGACAGGCTGTATACATGATAAAGTAATCCACCTTTTGAAGGTTTCCTCATGTAATAGCATCATATGGCATTAGGAGTCAAAAGGGAGAAAATAACCTGAAATTCAGTAGTAACTACTATGAAGAATTTAATACTTGAGCTTAGATTTTGCGGGAGGTAGAGCAAGATTTTCAAGTCTTTTTATTTCCATCCTCACTGCATGAGGAGGTTTTTTCAATCAGTATTCATTTCAGTCACTCACTACTAGTGATGCTTGTGGTGAATACTGTAAATACCAAGACAATTTATCTTTAATAGAAATTTTTCACAGAGTGTGTTGAGTGACCAAAGTCAGTTGTAAGCCAAAGATAGACCCGGGTGGAAGGAAGGGAAATGGTGAGAAGGGAAACTGCAACAGTGGAGCTGGTGAAGTTGTTTTTTTCCTGCTGTGATAGTGCCAGGTGCTGGCACTGAGACTGGTGTTCTTGACAGGTAGTGGTATGGGCACACATCAAGAGATCTGAGCACTGGAAGAGGCTGCCCAGAGAGGTGGTGGAGTCTCCATCTCTGGAGACATTCAAAACCCAGCTGGACACGTTCCTGTGCAACGTGCTCTGGGTGGGCCTGCTTTGGCAGGGGGGTTGGACTAGATGATCTCCAGAGGTCCCTTCCAACCCCCTATCGTTCTGTGTTTCTGTGAAGAGATTGTCCCTACCCTGCCAAATGTACAAATTCAAATAAACCAGTCAAAGGGTCAGGGACAGAACATTTTGTAGGTGATGAACTGCAATGCAAAGGGATGAAATTACATGCCCTTTACTGTCTGGAGTATTGCAATGGAGTATTTCCACTGTAAAGTGCAGCCTGGTGCTGGGACACCTTGGCTTTCATGAGCTATATAAAGCATCCAGAGCAGACCACATCCTCATATGCTTCTCAGAAAGGAAAGCTCTTCACTGGTGTTATGATTCAGAATTTATTTTAAAAGAAACTGTAAAAGATACTTTAATTATACTGTTATAGATTAATATTAAGTCAAGCAGTGAACCATGAGACAATTACTTTTTATGGTTTTATCACTTTATGGTAATTTTTACATACATTTCAGCAGCATCCACTGGCCCCAAGTGTCATCAGGGCAGCGCTCGAGACAAGCGCTGCATACAGGAAAAATTAATTGGTCACTACTCTGAAGATACTCTATGTGGGAGAAGGAAAAGAACCACAGGTTGCTGAGGTGGTCACGCTGACCACACAGATATTCTTGCAGAAATAGTTACATATCTTGGTTCTGGCACTTGCACTTTCTACTTTCATGAATCATTGCTCCCTAGTGAGTAAAATAACTTTTCTACAAATAAATTTGTCTCTTACAGCCCATTTTCACTAGGTTTCAGCTAAGGAATTGCAGTTTAGCTATGCATTTGTAAACGGGTTTCTTCACGTGGGGTTATGTATTAAGCTGTTCGGTATCACATGATTCTGCTGCATGTCTGGATGACTTTAAAAAATAGTGTTTAATGAATAACATGCTTTATTCAGGTTTTGAGCTAAACTATACGCTATGTTAAAATGGATAAAACCTGAAATTTACTAATATTCACATAAATGTTCTGGCAGTATTATATAGTACAAGCAGTGAATTCACCATTTCTATTCATAAAAAATATTAATGAATCAATCTTTGTGTCATACAGACAGCCACAGTCCTTAAGATCATTAAGGGTTCCTGATACTTATTTTACATTAAAGGAGAAGAAAAAGTTATGGAAAGGTTTTTAATGGCAACGAAAAATACAGGAACATATATTGCATTGTTTTTCCAGAGTACAGGTCTGTTGATTTAAGCAACCTGTAAAAGGTAAGCTAAGAAGAGTGATACACCAGCCCAAGTAGCAATTGTATATTTACTCTGATTTGCTCATGTTTGCTTCTGAAAATTCATAACCTAAGGTAGAATGAACAATGAAAGAGAAAAACCAAGTATGTAAAATCAATTGATGTGCTGAGTAGCAACCAGAACATCTTTATTTTCAATAACCATGTTCAACCATGTTTTATATCTATTTATCACTGAACTCATTGGGCAGAACAAAAAAGGTGCTTATGTTAATATCTCATGAATATGCACAGAAAATGTTCCCTTTTGGTTAAATATCAACATTTATACTAACCTTTTTATTCTTTTGTGTTTAATAAGAATGACAGATAGTGGGTGCTGTGGGCTAAGACTGTTCATTAACACTGTTCTCTTGGGTATTCTTGACATTTAATTTCAAGACTCACGTGAAATGAATATAGATCCTGTATTTAATTTTCACATATTTAGCATTTCTTAAAAAAAAAAAAAAAGTCAGTAAATGTGGGGCATGGCCTCAGAAATACCATACGCTTTTTGAAAGTGGACCCTCATTTTTAGGGAGAAATAGCATCTGATTATCAAAATGAATCCTCGGAAATGGTTGCTGACACTCAGAAGGTGGGAGTCCCAGATTAGGATGCTTGCTAAACTGAAGTACCTGTTCTGGCCATGAACATGAACAGCCCATTAATATCAAGCCTACCTGGTTTGCACCACCAACAATAAATTTGGTATACTGTATGGAACGTATGGAAAATATGTACATTGTCCTTCAGTGGTAGAAGGCAGAAGGGGTAGCTAGACAATGTCAAATAATTTCATGTATTACAACAACTCACTTGTAGCAGTTCTGTGTCATTTAAGATTGTCATTGTATCAGTCACTGTATCAGCACCAGCACATACGGATGCCTGTACATGTGTATATATATATATGTATTTTATGTAAGATTTGGGGGTTTTTTGAGTCTTTGAATATTTTGGTCCATTCTAGTGCAGTATTTACAAAGCTCACAGCTACCAAAGCTTGTTACATTGAAGTTAACCCTCTTCATCGAGGTACAGAGACTACTTGTAGAAATACTGTGGGAGCTGAAAAGATGTAGACCCCTTTCCATTCCATGATACAAGATGCATGTAAAACACCTACTTGCAAATGATGCCACTGTCAGAAGGGTGACAAGTGGGTCCAGAAAGTCCAGTTCTGTAGATGATGACGTGCAGAAGACAACTTATTCTTACCTGATTTTACCTTAGGTTCCTCAGTCTGTTTTGCACAGAGTGGCTCTTCAGTGTGGTTAGGTATCAAATACCTGTCAACCTGCTTTATCTCCATGTCTTCGGTTTGATTCCTGGAGAGAATGGAGCAGTTCTTTAAGGAACAATGCAGGACAGTAATCATTTGTAAAAGTTTATGTGTACCCCAAGATCAATAATTTGACTGGGCTCAGGAACCCCAGAATTATTTTTAGTGAGCATATTTTAATCTTATATAGCGGGTTGAGTGTTTAGAGTAAGCACTGGTTTGCTGTGTATCTAATAGCTGTGCTCTGGCAAAATTATCGTTTTCCTAGCAAAGACGATAACCAACATTAGAAATTTGCCCTTAGTGCAGCAGATCTTGCTTTTATGAGTTCCCAAGTAAACTCAGCAGATGGCCCCTGTGATGTAGACAGGCTACTGTTACCAGTAATGCCCTGACTCTGCTCTAGGGAGGAAGATTTTTTCTTTTTTGAAGTTACAAACTTTAATCATTACAGTTACTTGAATGTAAAAGACCGGGAAGAATTCATGTTCTTTTCTTTTTAAAACACATGTGTAGTTTGAAAGAATTTTTTCTCTCACATTTTGTTTTATGGAAACATCTTTTGTTTAATGGAAAGAAAAGTTTTGACACTGAGAGTGTCTTGATGTGTGGGCTTGTGTTGGTTGAATCTTCTTGTGTTCTTGCATCTGTTGTACCGTCTGCTAGTTCGTATAAAAGATTTTAAAACACAATTGCAAATGACATTGCATTTTCAACTTTTTTGAAGAATTTTATTTCTGATATATTAGAGAAAAACAAAACAAATATCTTAGAAAACTGTATGAAGCACTTACAGGCAGGTGAATCAAAATTTCCTTAGGTGACATAACACGCATTGTCTAATTTCAGACAGCCGTGTGTCATGGTATTCAAATATCAGCTTTCAGTGATGCTTGTATTTTCCAGCTTCTGTATTTGCTAACTTCAGCACATTTTCTAGAGGAGTAAATACTCCTAGTCTTATCCTGTACCTGAGGAATTGGGGTCTGAGTTGGTCACTGTAGTAGTACAGCATTGAACATATTACTAGAAAAAGAAAATGGAGATTAATGAGATGTAGGCCTAGATGCCAGGGATTTGCTATAAAATTCTGAGGGTACTTTCTGTATGTAAAAATCGACATTAGGTATTGAAATATTCTTCCTAGAAAGTGAAGCCAAATGAATAAGCTTGTGTGGGATAGAGCAGTTTCTCCACGAGCTCCCCCAGATGGTGTCTGTGTGGACCCGCAGGTTGCTGGTGTAATTTGTAAGATTGTGATGCTCGTACAGGGTAGGTCAACTTGAGGCTAACGTGAGTTTGCAAGTTAGTGATGAAGAAGAAGGGATGAGGGGATTATTTTCCACAGAGGGAGTTCAAATAATTTACCTCCATATTCTCTCTTCCAGTTCCTCCTCCTTCAGCTGCAGCTGAGAGTTGATAAATGTCTTCTTCTCATGAAAACGCAAGGGGAAAGGGACAGTAAGGTAACTTTTAAATTTATGGTAGAAGTGTACTTAAAAGATGATAAAGTATCAGCACAGGGAGGAAGATACCATGACTACTATATCCTCCAATGAAAAACAAGTCTTGTCCTGCCTGTGGTTGCAATGCTAAGTGGGTTTTCATCCAACGTGCAATCAGAGCACCCTGTGTGAAAAGAGATGCTCACTGATGATCAAGCATTTGAGAAACAAGAGGGCTCAGCAGGTTTTAAAGGAAATCAGGTAAAATCTTCCTCCAGATGCCATTGCTTCTTTATATGCCGTATTGCACTGATAGAATGCAATGATGAATCATCTGTCATGTCCGTGTATAACATAATGTATCTGTGATGAGTAATGTCCTGAGCACAAATTTCATTGCACCGCAGTAGAATTTATCCATCATTCGCTCCCCTTGGCCTATACATAACCAAACCCATCAGGCATGATTTTGCACAGTGCGGAGGCACAGTATTGATCCCGTGTTAGCGAGATCAATGCTACGTGACTTCTGAATTACCTTTGCCATGTAACAGGATGGAGACCCAAGAGCTGGGTTGGATAATTCATCACAACCTGAAGGTGAAGCTGTGATGGGGTGGGAAATTTGACTAGAGGTGAGGATTCTTTGAAAATGTTGTGGTTTGGGCTGGACTGGCCACTGAAATGAGCAACAGCTGGTTCCAATGGCTGCCCTTGATTACAGAGTACACAAATAGAGCATGAGGTGGGGCTGCCTAATGATGTCTGGAGAGCAGGAGGGCTTCGTGGTGAGCTCCCAGAGACCTGTGGCAGGCCAAGAAAGGCAAAGAGGTTAGTGAGGCAGAAAGGTTCCCTAGGCTGAGCAGAGCCCAGGGAACAGACGTACCACATCTGAAAGAGGTGGGTGAAGCGCTTTTAGAACCTTATGCTTACAGACAGGTTCATTTGCATGGACAGCAGTGCAGCAGGATCATGAGAATTACTTCTGGGTATGGAGGTTAGCTCTCTAGGTACTGATTTCTGCTGGTTTTGTTAATGGCTAATCTCAATGATTTCTACTAGCCTAGTTTTGGGTTTTGTTTTGTTAAATTGACATGAAGAGTATAGTTTGGGAAAGGAGGGGCTATAGCATTGTATATGGCTGTATTCTATGTGAGGAAAATGTTTATCATCCCTTTGGTTGAATCAAGTAACAAATAAATGTGAACTAAGGAGCACCTTATGGGAGAAGTTGTGGAGGCAATTTTAAAGTCCTCTTATTTTTCTTGAGTAGATTCATAGGCCTGATATACTTATTCCTAAGCAACAACTGGGGCTGTTATACTATTGGATCTCTTGCTTGTTCCTAGCTGACAGAGTAGATTGCCTTTGAACTTTATTTAAGTTTGTACTGTACTGGAATAATAGTATCTGAATAAGGGAGGGCTCTCCTCTGTCAGCTTGAAAAATGTGTAAAGATTTGTGAGAGGAAACAGGGGCTATGCAGTCAGCTAGTTCAGCCACTTGCTAGCAGAGGATTCAGGATTCACAAGCTAGATGCAAATGAATTTTCCCAGGGGAAAAAGGGAATTAAAGGAAAAACTGGAACTGGGGGAGCAAGAAGGAGCATGAATTTCAGGTTGTGCTCTTTACCCCTTTCCCTTGTGCCAGAGGCAGCTCACAAGGCAGTGCATTTTACTCCCCATAGCTCAAGGCTATGCCTGAAGGCACCTTTTAGTATTATCCATTTATGCTAAGGCTGCACACCTGAGACCAGCCACAATAGTAAAAAAAATTTCATAGAGGAGAAATCCCAGTCTGCCTGTGGTTCTCAAATAAAATAAAAATAAATCCAGCTGGTTTTGTTTAAAAAGGGGATGTGTTTCTTAAAAGCAATAGTTTGCTGCCAACCTGGATTAGCCCTGGCTTTCAAAAGCAATTTTAAGAATAGTAACATTGCCACACCCAGTCTCCCTTCTCTCTTCAACAAAGAAGCCCTGACCCATCTTCTGTGTTTTTTGGTTGTTTTTTTTTTTGCCTACTATTTTTAAATGGTATACCTGGTAGTTTAGAGATAGCAGAATATTAAACAAGTTGTGTGGCGCTTCTTTAGAAGGGTACCCTTTTATAGAAGCAAAATTATAATAAAAGCTATCTGCTTTAGACAGAGCCCCTTTGATGGGGAAAATTCAATTAGATCTTTTAAAAGTGCTTTAACTTTTAAAAGCTTTAGCTTTAAGAATTCTGAGAACTCTTTCTTGTGTTTCTGGCACTTCCTCAGTGTTTGCAGTTGGTTCTTCTTTGTGCTCATGCTGTACATGGGTGACTTAGGATAAAGACTCCTGTGTGATAGTGTTAATGTCTCTTTTTTTTTTTAAAAAAAACCCCACAAACTATAAGAGACATATCTACCCAGTGAGAAACTCTGCCTTAGCATAGCATTTTTGTAGTTGAGACACATTACAAAACTCCTCTGTCACATGTGAATAGTGATGTTCCTGATCTCTCAGTGTAAGAAAGGCCAATGTGCTTAAACCTGCAGATGCAACAAATCAGTCATTAAGATGATAGGAAATGGCAGGTCAGCTTTGCAGTACAAGCTTAAATTTGGAGGTAATTCTTCCATCAAAACGCAACAAGGTTTCTTGGAAACTAGTTTGCTGGTTATTATCCTTTGTGCCTAAATAAGCAGATAAGCAGTTGTGCAAAACTAGGAGAGGTTGGCTGGGAGAATAGAAAAGATGTCCATGCAACAAAATGGCTTCCCAGACTATAAATTGGCAGTTCTTGGTCAGAATAACTTGTTACTATTTCTGCTCCAGCTGTGATAGCTTTGTGCTCTGACCATTTCTCCTGCTCTATGATGAGCCTTAGTTAAGGCTGTGTGCTGATTCACGTGCAGCAGTGTTTAAGGTAGTGTAACAGGATAGGAAGATACCAGATCCTCTTTTTGTGAGGAGCACAGCTGTGTTGTGATGAGCCAAAATCTACCAAATGCAGTCTTTCCTCAAAAAAAAAAAAAAAAAAAAAAAGACCACAAAGCTGCCACTCCTGCATGTTGAGGTTGTTAAACTGACTATTTCTACACTGTTAAATTAATTATTTTGTGTCTGCTCCTGAAATTATGTGAACTTCCCAGCTCTGATGTGGCACCTTTTCCCCTGCCTGGAGCTCAGCTTCTTAGCATTTGGATTATCAGAGAAAGACAACAGAACAAATCCCTTAATGCAATGCAAATGTTTTTGTGTTATGCAGTAACTCAGGGCTGTTTTGATAGGGGGAAGGTGGTGGCAAGAAAATGACATTCGTCAACCCAAAACAAGTTTAATGTCACTGCTATTGCTAAAGAATTGTGGGGGTTTTAGGTGGTGCCCAAAGCACTTCTCAGGCTTTCTACTCAGCCTTACTGCAGTTTTCATAGGAATTTTAGCTACTAATGTCCCTGAAAACAAGCTGAAAACTTAAGAACCTACTAACAAACCAAATAAAATTTGATGTGCTACTGAGACTAGATGGAGATTCTCCTTTAGCTAGAGAGACTCTTCTGTTGCTGGTACATACTCTTCTTGTGTTTTGTCCCCATGGCAGATGTGTACATTTAATTGTGAACTGCAGTACCTCTGCACTTCCAGGCATGTATCATTAGACTCAGAGGTTCACTTAGGGGTGGATTTGTATCTGACAGCCCCCAACACTACATAAAACTGTTGTCAAACCACAGAGATGGACACTGCATGATAGACATCATTGGACTGTCACTTACTTTAAAGCCATTTTGTTGAAATAGCCTCACAATTGTCAGATATTTTTTTTTGTTTTGCTTTAATTAAATACATAGTTAAGTGTTTTTATTAATAAGGTTCAAGAAGTAAATCTTTCAGACTAAGGCAACTGTCCTAAGCCCAGTTCTCTTGATAGAACCAGAGTTGGTCTTTTGACAGAAAGGAAACTGAAAAGACCTGTAGGCTGAAAATACTCAGTGCTAAGCACTAACTTGTATGCAGCTTGCAGTCATACTGTTAGTATACAGTGGAGAAATACAAATTTCCAAATTTCCTAGCTTGCTTTCATGCTGAAAGGTTCGGTCAATGAATGCTCAGGAAGAACTCTACAAGTGGTGAAAGAATAAAACTTGCATTGTCCCTGTGCCTTCTCATCAAGTGGTTCTAAAATCTCTTAAAAGTAGCACAATAAAACAAAGTTTTATGGAAAGAAGGTACATCGATGACATATAGCAATTTTTGGGGCCTCCTCCCTCACATGAGAAGCAATCTGGGAAAAGCACAAAAATCAAAGTAGGTGATGGAGGGTAGCTGCTGAGAATTCATCTGAGATTGGCGCTACAGTGCAGGCAGCTGAGTAAGGGTCCATTTTCATCCCTACTATTCAGTGAAGAAGCTAAGATGCTATAACCTGTTAGATGTGGGATCCAGGATCTGAACACAGCTTCTCTAAAGAGCCAATAAACCTGTGCAACGAGGCTGCCTTTACTCCCTTGCTTGTCACATCTGCAATCCCTTAATGAATCAGAGTATGATATCTCCCCTCTATTGTTAGTTCAGGAATTCCCTTCAACATTTGATAACCAACAGTGCTCATCGACCTACTCCAGTAGTGCTTTATGTGTTATTTATTGGTCACTGAATGTGTCCTTTGTGGTTCTCTAATTTAATTGGATTTTCTCAATTTACCTTTGTTTGTCTCTGGTATATTGCAAACATAGTTAATTGCATGTTAAAGTATTCCTCCTAGAATAACAGTAATAGAAACTAGAATGTTATGTCTGTTTTCTCTATCAACTTATCATACAACGGTGTGTTTCTATACTGCATACTTTTTTATTAAGCACTAACACAGCATTCAGTAAGATGTGGGGATGTGCCATAAACACAGGTTGTCTTTCTCTATTTAGATCCAAATTTCCTGTTGATTATCACCCTTCTTATTGTAGTTTAATCCAAGCTTGCTCAGCTTCCTGCCCCTTTTCTCTTGTTGCTTTCCAGTTATGCATCTGAGTGCTATTCCTCAGTGATTCCAATAGTGTGATTAGTTTGGTGACTGGTCTACTTAAAAGATTCTCTGGTTTATGATTTTATTGGTCCTTATAGCTGGATTTATTGGTAGTATTTTGTCTTCAGAAGCACAGTTACCATAGTACTGTTGTCAATGACTTTTAAATTGCAGTCTCTGTTACGTTATGGTTTAGGAGTTTGCACTGAGCCCTAATCTGTTGGTACATCTGTGATGTATTTAAGGTTGCAGATCCTAAGTCTCATGAAAGCCTGGGATGTCCTTGTGACTCAGTGAGGTTTAACTGAGAAATCTGAAGCAGTTCTGGCTTCTTACAAGTTCCATCTGCCATTATCATTCACATACCATAGGCCTTTAAGGAGATAGCGCTACATCCTTTATGGCCTGAGATGGACAACACGAACAAGAAAGATATTTGGATTTATTTGCTGACAGATGTCCATTTCTGCAGAGGGGAAAATATCTGGTGTCTCAGATGGATCATTCTTTCTCTTTCCCCCGTTCTCAAAGTCAAAGTGTCCTTTTCCCAATTGTCCTTTATCTTTCTCTCCTACAGCATATTTCCTGACGTTACTTTTATTTTTGCCTCAATGTTTTTGTTGCAGTCACAAGGATAATTTGACAGTGTTTCGTAAGTGCTTTATGATGTTGTTAGGAGAATAAACATTTTCCTATGGTAAATTGTGGGACCTTATTTTTGCTAAGGAGCAATTGAGGTACTTGAAGCCTCTGAGTATACTTGAAAAGTTGAAGGTTGGATTGTAACTGTCTCTTATTGGCCCTGAGTGAGTATGAATGGTAAAACTTCTTGTGTCGCTCTGAGCTTAATGTTGTGTTGGATTGACCACTCCCAGCACCTTTACTTACTTTTTGGCTTGTGGATGTGGAGTGCAACTAGTACACATCTGGTACATCTGAATCAGAGTCATTGCTGTCAGTTCAGCTTTATTACAATGTCAGTGTTTATGTGCTGATACATATGAACTAGCTTTCAACTGGTTGATTCATGAGCTGTTTTCCAATAGCGGCAGCACCACCGAGACTTCTGGATTCTGCCAAAATTACCTGGGGAAATCAGTAAAACGCTCAGGAGGTTAATTCTTGTCAAGCCTGGAGTTGGTGCAGATGTATTGCTTGCAGTACCTAAGTCGGGTAGTGTAAAGATACCTTAGAGATGTCTACCCTATACTGCGTCACAGCTGTTATTAGATCAGTGAGCTGCTACTGAGGGATGGATTCATGATTGCTTGATGATTTCTTTCATAGAAAGGATACAAAAGGTCCTGGGGAATAAATCTGGCTCACCTTGAAGCATGTCTGTGCTGCTTCCAATTCCCACCTATGAATTTCCTCAGATGTTGAGGGTAGAATGGAAATAACTGAGAGATTTCTAGCAATGGGAAATTATAATTTTCTTATATCTGTCCCTCATAAAGGCTGCATAAAACAAAGGGTGAAAGAGACTGCTGTAACTGTTCGATGGGTTTGAGCAAAGCTTTTGCCGTTGCAAAGGGAATTAAGGATTTCTGTTGGTTGGGGTGTTACAGTAGGACCTTGATCTTCTGGGGAAGGATGTAAGTCAGGAGATTTTGGGGAAATCTTGAGGGGAGTAGGAAATGTTTCTAAAAATACTTTTCTCCTGGTGAGCTGTTTATTTATATTGACGTATGTAGATGTGCAATAGACATGAAGAATAGGAGGCAGGCTTGGCAGCTGGTGCAGCAGGATGAGGATAGTGGAACAAATGTCACAATATATTCACCTTATGCCAGAAGGTGCGATTCAAGAGAAAAATATTATGAAACTGCTGTCAAATTCTGGTGGGTCAGGGACTTGTAACGTTTGTCATTCAGCCCTTTTGGTGTTTCTAAATGACAGTTGAGAAAAATGAGGCAGGCTGGTGCTTTCATGACTGAAAGAAAATTTGATTTCTTCTTTTCTGAAAAATGGGTAACAGGGTAGTGCAAGTGCAAAATTACGTACCACAAGGCACCTGCAGATCAACTATATGTGCTGATTCTTTTTAATTTTTAGACTAATATTATATAAAACGAGGAAACCAAGTTAATTTTTAGACAGTTTGACTGTATTTCAACATAGCTGGGAATGACTACTGATTAAATAATTCCTATGGAAAGGACAAAACATTTTAAAAAAAATAAATTAAAAAAATCTTTCCTTAAGCCCAAGCATCACAGCATCCCAGAGGTGATTGCTCAGAATTAATTCATCTAGCAAATCCTCTTAGTAGGAATGCCTTTAATGTGAGAAATGGAAAGATGTTCACTACTCTGAAGTCTTTCTACCCCATAATCCATCTGCTTCATATGAGGGGTTGTCTGGCTTGGAGTTTCCAGGAGTTCTCTGAAGATAGACAGTATAAAATAGTTGGGTGAGATGTTGTACTTGTAAATTTGTAAAACCACTTAATTTGGTTGTAGTTGTTTTAGGAGACTTGAAGCCTTGGTAAATATGCCTTAAATCAAATGTTTGTAAACTGTGAAAAGTTTTGGAAGCAATAGACTTAGATCACATTCTCTTTAAGGGATCAGAAATACAACAGGCTTTTGATTTGATCCTCTTCAGTAAGAAGGCCTTATCTGAAAGAGAACTTAAAATAACAGGCCCTGTAATCCAAAAAAAAAAAAGGAGAAGTTCAACTTTCTCATATGCTATACCCACCCTATTGATTGATTCCTAAGTGAAGTTTGCTTTGTCTTATTCACCGGTTCAATTATAAAATTGAAAATTGACTGCTATTAATTGTTGGAAGTCTCTTCATATGATTAAGAATGTTTACTTTAAAAAGAAATAGCAGAAATAACTTTTTACCCTTATTCCAGTCAGATTGGCATAGTACCCAAAACTACAGAAGATCAATCCCTGCTTTGAACTTCTGGATCTACTGATAGAAGGGCAGACATTTTATCTTGATAGAAGACAAGGTCAGCTCTTTTATAAAACTTGGCTCCTATGTAAATACAAATCTAAGTGGAGCTAAGAATGATTTTTCCTGATTTATGGTGTGACCCAAGTCCTGTAATGTCCTTCAGGTCTGATTTAATGCTGGCACAGTCTCTGGGTTTGACTTTCTAGTTATTGGCCATTCATCAAGAAAATGGATGAATTTGATCTATTGTTTTCTCAGGTGGGCCACTGCTCCTACTGTATGCTTCACAAAAGTTCAGAAGGATTCAAGCCAAAAGGAAGGATTTTCTTTTGATCTTTTTTTCCCCTCTTTTGCCTTAAGAGTTTTCAATATGAAGGGTCAAAAAAAAAAGTCAGGAGAAACAAATGTCTTCTAATGCTGAGTTATCGTCCATACGGACCAGGATGCTCAACCAGATAAGGTGAACCACACTTTGACACTTCCATACAAGTCTAGATTCACCAGTTTGAAGGAACCAGCAGGAACTAGTGAAACATAGAAAAAATAATGAAAAGACCTAGGGATTTCAGAAATACCTTCTGCTGTCTTCTTTCTGAGTGCATAGACATGACCTTTGAATAATCTGAAAGATACTGAAATGGTATGTGCTGATTTTAGTAGTGAAAGTAAGGAATCAGCCAGTGAAATCAAGTCACTTCCAACTGTCATCTTCAAATGAATCATTAACACCCTGATAAATATGCACCACAATAAGGAGGCTACTTAATTTGACACTTAGGTAATTTCCCAGGCAGTTCAACCTGTTTGCTCTGCCTGGGTTTAATTATAAATGTTTGAATGATTAAGACGTTCACTTCATTTGAAGGAGGGTAGAGGAGAGTTGGATGCAACCTTTTTGTCTTCTCTTGAAATGATGGCAGCTTCTCCAGCTACTGGAATTGGACAGTCAGCTGCTGGGATTATTCTAGACACTGTTATAGACTGTAAAATAGCAAAAGTGTGAAGAGTTCCTACCTAGATGCTAGTTAAAATAGACTATACATATGACTGCTTGTCTGTTTCCTTATGAAGTGGGGATGTAACCTAGGAGAGAGAAAGGGAAAAGGATGAATATAATTTAAACGTCATCAAGGGGAACTCTGCTGTATGTGCAACTTAGAGGTCTTTCCTAGTCCCTAACCAGGAAGCCTGCAAAACTCAGTGCTGAGAGACTGCATATGCTTAAGCAACTGAAAGTTTTCTCTTCCCACTGGCTTCATGTACTTTGATATGGAGAACCTTGCATTATTGAGCTCTAAATCAGTTGATGCTTTGTCACAGCTCCCTGAATAGATGGCCAAGTCCTAGCTGAATTTTATTAACCTTGCCTTACCTTAACCATGGGCCAAACTCTGCTTCCTTTGCTCTGTAAATGATCCCGTTGGTTCCACCTCATCTAAATTACTGCAGTATTACTTGCCTTTGAAGTAGCAATCTAAAAGAATAAATTCATTGATTTTAATTAAATGTGAAGTATATAACTATTCAGGAAGTAAGGGGAGATTTTGAGACAAACAACAACTAAATACTCTGTAGTTACAAGTGGAAGCTATATGCCACACTGCCATGGAAGTTAATTTTGGAGAAGCTAGAAATGAACTATGATTTCAAACAATATGATAAGCTAAATGAAAGCATCAGTTATGCTGCTACAGTCATCTGGAGATGTGACAAACAGCCGGTTGTTTGACTGAGCCTAATGCATCCTGGACTTTCTGAGGTGTGAAGGCAAGGGTGACAGACTGGATCACCTGGACCTGCTTGGCATTGTTATAAATGCCACTGTGGTTACTAAGACAGATGGTCAGTCTTGCTAGGAACGACAGGGCAGGTAACTGCCGGCAGAATTTCTGCTGCTTGTCACTTTCTCTTGGGATAGATGTCAGCTTCTGGTTGGGTGTTGTAATGATCATGACTTGAGACCTTATAAGTGGATCAGGCTGCCAAAACCAAGCTGAGATATGGAGTGTGTGTCCTGACTGCACAGGTGACCTGTGGAAATCTGACTGGGAGTTTTCCTTTACTTCCAGTGCTTTATCAGTCAGTCCAGATGATTTGGAATTCAGTTTGTTTAGTACTTG
Organism: Gallinago undulata; assembly: GCA_026546715.1. NCBI lineage: Eukaryota > Metazoa > Chordata > Aves > Charadriiformes > Scolopacidae > Gallinago > Gallinago undulata. The sequence continues at coordinate 31,417,214 of JAOTQQ010000003.1, forward strand.
AAGCTCTGATTAAGCACTCTGGCAGGACTCAAAGTTAAAGAAACATGGCAGAGGTCCATAGGTGATGTGGTAGGATGTGTTAGTTGGGGCCAAAATGCGGAAAAGCATTTAGATGGATATTGCATCTGAAGCAAGTAACTGCTTGGTCTGAAACTTGCCAGAAAAGATGCTTGTACTTTTTCTGCTGCTTTTAAAATGGTGTTAGTGTATGATCTGTTGTAGTGGCTGTTGTGATATGCCTTCAGTAGCCTAGTAAATCTGAGATTACAAGCTTAGAAGGCCTCAGAGATTTAGGAACTGCACCATAAAAGATTCAAGGATTTACAAGTATTTTGGAAAAAAAAAAAGTTCTTTGACTTAGCCTGGGGCTTGGATATAAGGTTCTTAAGGATTTGTGGAAGATGGCTGCATGAGGGACCCCTCTACATTCAACTGTGTTAGGTGGGAATGAGAATACTTTTGCCTGCTCCCTGTAGTATCTTAAAATACCTGCGCATACTCTCCGTGAAAATACATAAAATACTGGTTTGCCTTGTATTAAAAAGAAAAGCCATTATTCTGGTCTTTCCTTGGATGCATTTGACCCATTGCATACATACAGCAAGAAAAGTATTTAGTTTCTTTGCTAACACAATCAAGTGGGTGTTACCCACTGAGTCAGAGGTTTACAATCTGTAGTCAAAATTCTGTGATAAGGAACAAGCTGCACACAGATGGCAGAAGTTAATAGTCTGATCCTGCCATCAGGACACATAAAAGAAATGATCATCCGTAGAAGACAGAACAGTTCTGATGGCTTGGAATAGATCTGTACTGCCCTGTACTTTGTACCCTCATTTATATAACAGTGTTATCGTTCTGTTGCACTTAGTATTATTTTTAAACTGGCATAAATAATTCCACAAGACTGAGGATAACAGGGTACTGCAGGACCGAGGCATGGAGTCTGTTTGACTCACTCTTGAAAGGAAAAGCTGCCGTTCCCATTGATTTCAGCTGTAATTAATGAAGCGTATCGCCATGACTAAAGCAATATTTGAATGTGGTCTTAAGGAAGATCTTGCCAAGCTGTAAAATGTAACTGGTGCCTAAGTACTTTTGTAGCACGGAGACTGGAAGTTTGTTCTCTTTTTCATATTGCAGGATATCTGCTGTGCTTTGTGGTTACAAGATTCCCCCAAAGCTTCTCAGTATGTCAGAGGCTGATTAGAGTGGCAGAATTTTCCCCTTTGTGTTGCAATTAAAATATTTTGAATTGGAGCATCAAATAGCTACATCTCAAATCACGTCTATTTTAACTATCTTGTGAGGTGCTTGTAAATAAAATATGATAAACGCTTACTCATCAGACACATTAATTAAAGTCCTAGACAAGTGGCTATTGGGAAGTACTGCTATGAAGGCATAAATACGTAAAGCTTTGCAATTAAATAATGCCCTAAAGCCAAGAGACAGTTTTGTTTTGAAACAGCACATGTAAATGTCTGATTTTATGGTTGCATAAAGGTTGAATATTGTGGTCACTAACATCTCATTATGGCATCTGCCATCAGGGCACAATCCAATAAATCTTCATGTTGACAAAACTCCGTTAAACTTGCTTAAATGCTGTTATGTATCTTGGCACACAGAGTGCTGTTCAAAAGGGAAACTGGGGAGCCATTACAAATAAAAAAAAGCCAGTAACATACAAACCTTGACATGTTCTAATATCTGCAGTGCACTCAGTCATACGAAGTGTCTACATAGTTATTTTAATCTTAGGGAGAGAAGATTAGAAGGGAACGCTCTAGTTCCCTATGAATGAATGAAGCCAGTGGAAAAGGTACTCAGTCCAGGACGATCCATGTCCATGCTTAACTGCTTATCCAGTGAGAGAGCATTGTATTGGGTAACTTGTAAACAGCAACAATAATTTCACTTACGCGTGAAAGGGACAGTTATTAATTTACATAACTTTCAAAAATGAGGTTTTTTATTTATGTGAAATAGGTGATAAAAACCTCATTGAATTTGGGCCCATACCTATACTTTTAAATTACTGGTAAAAAACAATCATACTAAAGACTTATATGACATATATGACAAGTTCATAAACTTGTAGTTTTGACTGCCAGGAATGGCTTCATAGCCAACACATGGAATGCTAATCCCAGACATTTGCATCCCAGTAGCCTCCAACGAGTGGAAGGAAAGGTTGTTGCCCAAGCCAATTTAAGCTGGTTCTATTTCTGGCTGGGTTTGCTCTTTGCCCAGAACTGGCAGATGTGTTGAGCTCTGGTTGGTGCTGTGGTTGCTGATGATAGTTGTATGCACAGCGGTGACAGCAGAACCATGTACGTACTGAGGAGAATGGAGACGTGCAGCATGTTGCCCAGCGAGGGTATGTAATTTTTTACTCCTTAGGTGTTTTTGAAGAAGTACTGCCGTTAGCATATGGGAATTTCTACTTCTGTGAAAACACACTTGGCAGGTGATAAGTCCTTTTTGTAGTATAACCTTTATCCCCTGCCATGAAGAGGTTACATTGCAGAATTATGCATTCTTTCTCTTGCCTGTAAATCTGATTCTGAAGCATCCAGTGTGCTGACATAATTCTCTTATTACTTAAGCCTGGCACTCATTGCTTTTCTAGCCAGGATGCCTTGAATTCAAGGTTAAAGTCAGAGATGCTGTTGAAGTTAAATTTTCATTCTGGTTTTGTATGACTGACATTGTCCTCACACCAGTAGCCAGTGCATGAAATCTTCCAGGGTACTGAAATATGAGGTTGGGGATGGCTTCTGGGATAAAGTTCAGGGAAGAAATGATAGTGAAGCCTAGTGGTACAAAAATCACTAGAAGTTTAGGAATGCTACCTGGTGTAAATGTGAGGAATATATTTACTCATTCCGAAGAGCACACTAATAGACATCTTTCTGATGTCAAACCAGACTCTGTTCCTTTCTATAAGTATGCATGTCAGGCAACACTAGCACAGATATCGGTCAGCCAAACAGATGTTCTCTGATAAATAACACTCCTTGGTTTGAGCTTTTTATTGGAAGAATTTGCTTCACTGATACTTGTAATGCAGCGAGACTTCTATCGCTCTTGTTTCAATTTTTATCCATCTTTTCCCCCTGCTGCTTTATAGAGTAGTTTGCCTTGTAATCCTTTCCTTATTGCTGGAAAATTGTCCATTTTAAGCCTTGATTCTGCTATCAGCTATGCCAGATCAAATCCAGAGAAGCTTCCCTGGGGAAGGCCATTCCAATCTGATCACTGCACTTGTCATATCAGGGTTATAATTCTGTCCTTTTTATCAGCCGTGCCAACCCAGGAGTAAGTCAATAAAATAATTCTGAAGTATTGCTTTTCTCTTACTGATTTTGTGAATGATATTTGGGCATCAGATTTTCAGCAAAACACTCCTGACCGTAGCTCACAGCTGTCTGCACTACTCAATTAATAAAGGCTGTTGCAGGGAATAGCAACTTGCACAACTGTCAACAACCTGAATGATTGTCACCATGTTATCGGAAGTATCATGTAAAAACAGTCTGGATTTTTTTTTTAATTGCAAGAATTATTTTGCGACATAAATATATTATTGTTATCCCATATTAAAAACCTTTGTTAGCCATGCAATTGCAAGATAATTTAGGTAATCACACAAAAAACCTAACTTTACTCTTCTAAGTGATGAGAATCTGACTTTTCCCCTGCCAATTACTATCTGAATACTATGAACCTGTGTCTGCATTTGGTTTGGCAATGCAATTTGTAGACCAATTTGAATATGTGCATTTGCTTACATAGATGTAAAATTAGTATAGCTCCACCTTTTTCAGACCTGTGGGAAATAAGCCTTTGATCAATAAATAGCTGTTATTTCAACTTCCCGAATGATGTAACATAGAAATTTTGTTTTGAATAAGAAATATATTGCAGAAAATCATGCTCCATTCAGGTACAGTTAAAAGACAGAACACTGTAATTTCTGAAGGAAAATATTCATTGCAAATAAATTGTTTGACTCTCATTAGTACAGAAGTGGCAATGCTGTCTACTATATGCTGTGAATAAAATTAGCTTAGAAATATTTATTTTTAGTGTGCTACAAAAATATTTCTAATAATGAGTTTTTAATCATGCTGTGATTGTTGTAATCATTGGGCTTCTGAGTCATGGACACAGGTTGGTGTATCCTGGAAATAAGCTCAGCTGTTCGGAAAGTAAAAATACAGTCCTGTAGTGAAGCCACTTAAATGGAGAGAAAATTGCTTTAATGTGGGAAGTATTTGGACATATTAATTTACAGTTACCTCTGTGTAGTCATTCCAATACTTTGGTCTGGAGTTCCCAGTTTTGGGTAAATCTTGTTCCAGTCATCCTTCTAGAATGTTTTTTTTTCCCCCCTCATTTTCGTAGAAGACGTGTCTGATCATAAATGCAAAGTCAGGACTCATTCTTTCAAGGCTTCAGGCATCCAGTAGCATTTAGTATGAGAACAGGCTCATTGAAATAAGTATTTAAACTTAAGCATTTTGGGAAATCAAGGAAGTGCATATACACTGCCTACAAGATCGGATTTGCTCTCTACGCAGAACAGCAGATATGCCAAGGAGAGGTACTTATTCTCAATGAACAGGGAGATAAATAAAACTTTTACCGATGCAAGTGCACTGCGTGTGATTGCCATGACAAAATGGATGTTTCCAGTGAGAGAAAAAAGAGTAGAGTGGGATTCCTCTGTTTAAATAGTAATTTTCCCAGGGCTGACAGTGAATGTGAAAGAGCTTGTAGTTCCCAGACCAGATGGCAACAGCAAAATTTTCCCAGGTTCTGCTTCATTACTCCTTGTTTTATACGATATTTTAAACTCTTCAAGGTATGGCTCTTCTGTTGCTTTCAAAAATCTACTCTAGTGTAGTTTGCACTTTCAAAAGAAAGTAATTATTATCTATGTTTTTGTGTTACATTAATTTTTCTACAGGTTATTGCAAACAGTAGTGGGATGTAGGGACAGAATGGTTACATTAGTAGCTTTCCAGACCCACTGTAAATAGATTGTAAAAATAGGTCAGAGAAATTGCTGAATCCTGACTCTTCCACATCCCTGTGAGGTATTTTTAAAATGTTTTTCTCATAATCTGTGTTATTTCAATATTATTTAGTTCACTGGAATTGTAAGACTTTGCTCTGTTTAAACTAGGATGTATAGTTTTAGTCCGGTTGAAAAACAATCCTGTCACACAGCTCGCATTCGGGACACGTTTAGGCTGCAAAACTCAGACACAGCACTCTTGTAGAGCTCTTGTAAAAGTCTGAGACCAGAAGATGCAGGTGAGTACCCAGGCAGACGTGGAATAAATCAGGAGCAAAACAGACCAGCTTAATGAAGTAAGAGAGAATGAATCAGTGTTTATCAACTTAATCATCAGATAATGAACATTGTGATTCACAGTCACAAGGAGATGAAACGTTGCAGAGAAATATGTCAAGTGAAGAGCAATAGGAATACCAAGGCGAGACTACTGGAGGGACATGTTTGTTAAAAAGCATGGAATTTAGTGGAATAGCTAATAATCATGAAGCCAAGTATCATAGGTTTAGTCATGTTGAACAATTTCAGTGAATTGTTCACTGCTGCTTTATAAGTCATACTCAGAAAATAAGGCAAAGTACACCCTATTTGGTATTGCTGGGGCAGCCAGTGTAAAACGGGGCCTTTCCATACGATAAATGCTAATGCCAGATTTTCAGTTGATCTGTGCAAAATCACAAGAAGTTCAATTAAATGGAATCAAATCACCAAAGTGTGCTTGGACTTTCGGAGAGTTTGTCCCATCTTGGGTAGATGATGACATTTAAGTTTTTTTATGCATTCAGGTGGTGCCTCAGTTGGAGTTATAGACCCTTGTTAGTCTTGTTTGAAAGGTATTCATTATTTTAAAATAGCTTCTAAAGTGCATCTTCCACTTTCCTCTTTGACAAAGCTCAATTAAGTTTTCTTTCTCCATAATGTTGTGGATGTTTTTCTGACTTCAGTTGCCCTACTGATGGGGGGGAGGATTAGTAAGAAAGTAAGACAGGTTTCTTACTGATGCAGGAATCTGAGCTGAAGGAAACTAACTCCAGAAGATGGGCAGCTAATTAGGAGCTTTGCTGTTTAGTATTGGGGATAGCTTGCTTTTGACGCAGGAGATGGTATTGTGGTTCTGTGTTAATTAAGGAATAGAGATTGTGGCCTTGTGTTAATGGAGTAGATATGATAGGTAGATTATTTGTCTGAAACATATATAGAATGAATATTGGGATTGTTTTGGTAGCAGACATCTTGATAAGACACCTGCAAAGCTAAAATGTAATAATATTGTAACCATGGTAATGCTGTTGAATTAGGATTGAGGTAATGTTAAGAACAAAGGCTGGTGTAATATTAGATGAATAAATTTCTAACCAACAGACTAACATTCTTGGGTTATGTTATTGGGTGCTCTGGTGTATGATGGGCAAATTCCTGGTTTCAGTGTGGCTGGCCAAACCTGTTTATCTGTGTGCTAAGGAGACTTGCTGGTAAAGACCTTCATTTTCCTCTGGTTATGTGTGTGTGGGATGGGGGGGTGGTGGTGGTGGGAATTTGAGGATCTTCAATCCTTCCCCTAATTTGTGTGGGAAATGCTTGTTTCAGAGCCACAATAATAGCTGAAATAATTTACGGCAACATACGAGTGATGCTCCAGTAGAGAGGGGTTGAGCCCTTTCCTGGATACAGATTCTACTGAGATGCCTCTTCTCAGCAGATATCCCATCTCTGGGACATTATCAGAGTCTTCTCATTAGTCACAGGCAACTTCTTTTCGCTCCAAAAAAGTAATCTATAACAGTTAAGTACAATAGTACTGGCTACAGAAAACAAACTCCATCTAATTTATATTAAACTATAATTTATTTTCCTAATTAAAATACTCAGCATTAATATCATATTTGGCATTTTATAGTTCTACCTACCTTTAGAAATGTAGTTTAATTAATGAAAACCTCATATTTCTTCTTATTTCCTGCTGCATTTTTTGTTGCCTCTTTGGTTTAGGATATACCACCACAATTATTTACCTCTTTCTTAAATTAGCTCTGCATCGTTAATCTATGCTGCTTCTCATCTTTCTTTAGAAGGAGTAACGGTTTGCATTTCTGGGAGAGCAAAACAGTTATAGCTGTTCCCTTGATATCTTATGGCCAATATCTTGTGATATGTTAAGACCTCTGTGCACTTCACTGCAAGAGGATTTCAAGTCAGCCTAAGGAGTTTCTTTAGCATCTAAAATATATTAATGAACACTGCACAACGGTGCAGCTATATTAGGCAAAGAGGGCTTCTCAGTTCTTATTTTAGAGAGTGTGACAAACCTCCCCTCTTTGAAGTGGGGTGCACACTGCTGGGAAAGGGCTTGGTTGTACCTACAAGAGAAAGTTTATGCTACAGGAGAAATGTAGAACTTGCTACCAACAGTTTCTCCCTAATTTGGCCATCTAAAGCTATTCACGTTTTGCAGAAAGACTATTTTGATTTCATTGATTTGTTCTGAGATTCTCGAAGTGATCTCAAGAGGATTAAGATGCACAGTTCCCATTAATTTAAATTGGAATTACCAACAGTTAAATACCTTAAATGGTTTGGGAAATCTCAGTTTTATTTTTTTATTAGATAACATTATTCAGTGCAATTAACCTGCAGAGCAGGGAACCCTGAGTGTGGTGAGCAGATGGAATAGTGATTTGTGTTGGTACCAGCTCTTTTATTTTGACAGTCATGGCTTGATTCAGGAGCTTCTGCGAGGCCCACGGTGAGAGGCAGTGTGTGCAGTGAAAGGCTGCCCAGGAAGGCCAGTCGTGCTCATATCACCGGTGGTTTTAGCTGAGAGTGCAGCTCTTTGAGTTTTTTAGAACATGGTGAGCAGACACTGCAGGTGGATTGTTTTCCACAATTAAGGACCAGCATATATTCTTGACTCTCATTTGTCTAACATAAAAGATCCTGCTTATATCTGTATGTAAGAAGAACAGTCAATGTTTGCTGTCCTGTCAGGGGTATACAGGACAATCTGTCCAACTGGGACATTGGCCTTTGCAGCTCAAAAAATGCACTCGTGTCTGTTTCTTGCCTGGCATGCTTTTGGTTAGCTTTGCTCTTTTCTCATTTACCTGTTGTTTCTAATATTTGGGAATAAACCTGCAGAGACACTGAAGCTATACCTGTATCTTGATGTAAAAGGGCAATGCAGTCATTATGTTAATAGCTAGCAATTTTAAAGACCCCAATTATATCTCAGGCTTCCTGCATAACGTTTGGAAAGTCATGTGCTCTCCCTATTTCTTACAACATCCCTCACAAAAGTCATGCATGCTCCGTATATACATGAAAGGAAAATTAAAATTGGTGTGCAAAGCTCTGGCTGTGGAACTGGAGCCAGTGTCTCCATTCCCAGACCTGTGGGAGTGCATCCTTACAAGTTATAAAGAGTACTCTCAATATCGTACTTGAATGTGACAACAGCCAAATTATGTTTTTACGTTTCAAGTAGAAGGCTGAATTTGAAGCATTGTTAAATGGCAAATGCTTAATAAACATTATATTAAAACCAGCCTTTGGTATTGACTTAGTTTTTCAGGTGCTAGATTGTTTGGAAAGCATGAGCAACAGAGAACTAAAGGATAGCATTTTAGTGTGACTACTTTTCTTCATGAATTCAAACAGTTTGTCTTATCGCAGCTGAGTAAATTGTGTAAGGGGAGAAAAAACATCATTATGAAACTCTCATTAGGCATTAGTAAAAAGTTGTCTTGCAAGTTTAGGAATATTTTAAAATTGAGTTTTGTCTCAATAGTGCCCCAGGTAAGCCCATGTTGACATACTCTTCATCTACAAATTACTGGGGAAAATGAGTGGTGCCAAGGTGGTCTAATTAAATGATCAGAGTACATTATTTCCACAAAAAGGTAGGTATGGGCTGGAATCGAATTTTGCATCATGGGTATGAAAGCACTACTCTGGCACGTATGTACGTTAGGGCATGCAGCTTTCTTAGTATCAGCTATTGTATCCTTTTAAACCATATTTCTGATAGTACATTTCCTTCTTGAAAATTGGGAATTTGTTCTATTTTTATAGAAATGAGCTTATTGCAAATTGGCATACTCTGCTGTGTACACAGCTTTCTGTGCCACAGAGGGACCACAGGGCAATTATCAGAGGCATCCATTGAAGGACTAGAGTAATTTGCCAAATGTTATTTTGTTTTCAGATAAAGTAAATAGTTTTAGTACTGAAGGGCATTTAAGTACTCTAACTTTTTGCTTAGTTTATTTAAATTTTAAAAACATTCCTCTGTCTACTGAGTTTTCCATTTTTATGTGCTGAAGCACAGTTAAGTGACTGATTGCCTTTAATGTCTTCTATGAATCTGAGCATATGGGAGCTCATCCCAAGATGTAGCTATACAAGGATGTTAATTTAGAGAGAGGGAGGTCAGTTAGAGACTTCATTAACAGTTTAAAACAGTAGGTCCTCTGTATGAGGAAACAGAGTGATGTTTTTGACAGCTGCGGTACTCTCCTTAAAAATAAAACAATTTCTGATATGAATAATTTCACAAAGACTTATCTTCTGCTGGTAGTGGATAACTCCTTGTATTAACCTGCTGGTTAAACCCATAGCCCTCTCTGTTGCCCATCCAGATCATCACATGGAAGACTGTGTCCCTTAAACTGCTTATTTTTGTATGCCTCCAATAATAATGTGGAGAACATTCATCACAAGTTTTTAAATTCTACCCTCTGCTTGCTTGTGCTTTTATTTTTAAATTGTTCAGCGTTCTTTGCCAATGAGAATAGGCACTGCCGTGTGTTGCATGTGTGTTATCAGAAGTCTTTGATACTTAGGAGCTGGTCCCTGAACAGTAGAGCTAATAAAGCTTGTTTTTCTCTTGACTTACCTCCCAGGTTTTCCTGTACCCAGACCAGTTTTAAACACAGAGGCTGGTCAGGTATACGCTACTAGGGCACAAGGAGGTGAAACGTCCCTCCCTTTCTTTTAGAGCCTGCTTTATCTGGCTCCAGCTGCTGTTTTTCATGAAGCTGTTAGGAATGTAACACCCAAGACCTCTGCTGCTTTGTCACGTGTAATTATGGTTGGCCAGGTTCAAAAGCCGTTCCAGAGGAGTGGCAGACACTGATCCTGTCAGCCTCATTTCCTTAAGGAATGTGGGCTAAAATTACCTTCCCATATTACATGGTATTGTATCGCATTACTTAATGTGTGTCTTCAGGAAATGATCAATGCCAGGCAGCTTTCATTACCTGCAGCACTAAGTGCACTCATCATCCTTGTTACTGTGATAGTGCCATGAATTCCTACCATTTCCTGCTTTTTGGAAAGAGCTATATACCCTTCTGTGCTGTACAGCTCTGCTTTGTCAGAAAGCTCACTTCTATTCCTTTTAAGTTCACTTTCCTCTTCTGTTTTCTCTTGCCAGGAGACCATTAATTCTGCCACGGCAATATACTTATTTGTCACCACCTCCCAGCTGGTTTTCAGAGGAGCAGGTCTCTGTTTGCCGACGGAGTCAGGGGGAGCAGGAGGGAGTGGAAGTGTCGCAAAGGCTTTCTGCAGTTGACTTGCTATTCTGTTTTGCTACAGTGCAGAGAATTCTCCATGCTGGCTTCTTCACTCTGCCTGCTTTATCCCTTTCAGCAGTCAGCCTTACCTGAGCCCAGCCTGTATCAATCAATGATCCTTCTTCTCCTGCATTTATATGTTCCCTTACTTTCAGCTTTTCACAGTTTTCACCTTCTGATGTCTCTACTGGTAAGTGCTTTTGGATAGATGCCACATTGCACCGTGTCAGATCTGTTCAGAAACGTGCATCCGGATGACTTTTCTGCATGCAAGAAAAGAATTGCCATCCGTATTCTATCTATATAGCAAATAATGGATGCAAGGTTATTTAAGTTGGAACTAAATAGGTGTGATTCTTTTGAGACTGATTACTCTTCATGGCATACAGTACTGCTGTTCGTTGAGATATAAAATCATCTCAATATTTTCATATAATTACTTTTGCAGCAAATGTAACATGGCGGAACTGTGAAATAGAGCCTACCATTCCTGAAAGGTTGAAGTTCTAAAGATGATGATAAGTCGGTGATAACAAATGTTTGAATTTGTAGTAACAAACCCACAGTTGCTTTTTGAGTTGTAGTGTTGATTATTCTGTTGATTTCTCCCCACCCTAATAGCACTCTCCGATTTGTTTAATTACACTTTTGATCTTGACCAAGTCCTCTTGCCAGACTTTGATTCTGAAGTAAAACAGAGGAGACAGATAGTAACCATGAGTTTAATCTGAAAACCTTGACATAAAAAAAGCAAATGAATGAACACATTCTTCTCCCACTTTCATTCCATTCTTATCCCTTGCTATCTATTGTATTAATGATGGGTTTTTCTGACTTCTCACACCACACTCCAGTCTTTCATTTTGTGGTATCATCTTTTCCTGGGTTTTATAGGTGTAAATCTTAGTGGTGGTAGCATCACACTAATTCCAGCATCACTCCACCTACTGAGTTCCTTTAATACCACAATTTGAGAGCAAGGTCAATGAATCCCTTCATCGAAAATAGTTCACATTTTAACATTATTCATTTCTGGCAGATTGCTGCCTACCAGTGTAAAGGTGGCTGGATTGCTGTGTGTAACAGCAGCAGGCTGTGGGGCATGCAAACTCTCAGCAGCCTGTTTTGCATGTAGGTCATAGAAGGGGCTTAAAGGCTTTGTGTACATTTAAATAATTTTCATTATCTTTCTTGTCACAGTTGATTCTTGGTCTCAAATTTACTTTAGCCTGCCTCACCTCTAAAGTTGTCCTTACCACGGTGTTCCTGCGGGGAACAGAGGTGAATCCAGTTTTGTATTTTTCATCTCTTTTGTAGTTGTCTTGTGCGTTTATAGAATGAATCTTCATGGAAAAGAAAATAGCTATTGGTGAGCTGTTTTCCTAAAAAAACCACCCAGGTTTACTTGTCAGACAAAAGAAATGAATGAATACGGTCAGCAAACTGGAAAGCTGTTTCCTTTGTTTAGTCTTTGACTTCACACTTAGAAGTTAGGACTTTCTGGGGGCATTTTACTCGTTTGACACACGCTGATGTGGCCAGTTCTCCTTCTGACGTGTGGGAAGAGTAAACCTTGTTCACAGGACCAGGGGGTGTATCTTATTCTGTGGGATCCTGTTAATTTTTGAGTCCTGTTTTCTTTTATGTGAGGTTATTTGTCCATTATCATTCAAATATGATCTGTCGTGAAATAATCAGTCACTGATGGCAGATACATAAGTATCAGTGCAATCTTAAAACCTTTTCTACCATTTTGTGGGTTGTGTTCTGGTTCTCCTGTGCTGCCAAAGACCTGCATTTGTTCAGTGCGTTCTACTCTGGGATGGTGGTTTTTCACATCACATCTTTGAACTGTGATAATACATATTTTATTCATTTGTTTTGTGCTATAGGTGAGTTATACTTCATAGCAGAATTAAACTACCACCTTAAAATGAATGCTGAATATTGTTGCTGTTCCTTTTTAATGATTTAATTTGGGAGATATTTGAGAGAGTGTATTTTATAAAAGCCTCACCAGCCTAAGTTTCCCTTAGGCACAGAGCAGCGATGTGATGCATTGTGCTTTCTTATTGTGATAGTGGCAAGATATCAAAAGTAATCTTAACACTGACGGAGGCATCAAATGAGAAGAAAAGCCTTAGAGCAGTAAGTTTGCAGTCTGCATTACGAACTGATGCATGGACCAGCTCCAAGTCTGAGTAGTTGAGACCACATGTTGGAATTGTTCCAATGTTCACAAAGCCATTAATAATTTCTGATTAAATGCAATAATGCAGGATAAGAGTCATCCTTCATAACATGAGGTATGTTCCTAAGTCTTCAGAGAACTAAAGTCTTCATGAATGATTCCCTGTGTCTCTGAAACTAGGAAGAGTGCTGCAGTTTGCTTCAGTGGATGACTACAGTGGGGTGTAAAATACAGGTTGTAGTGCAATGCTTGGCCTGACTGACTGATTCTGGACTTAAGGGAAGGATAGAGTAATAGGAGAGAAGGTACTTGGCTAGAGAGCAGAGGTGGTTTGAAAGGAGGTATCAAAGTCTATAAAAAGGGATTTTTCGTTGGTGTCAGACCTTTTTAAGTGGAACTTAGAAAACTTTCAAAGTCTAAAAGCTCTTATGGAAAAGATTTTTACATGAGATGTTTTTTCCTAAAATTACTGTTGTACCAAACATGAGGATTCTAATTGTGCTGACAGACAGAATGGCCAAGCCTTCACACCTAGAATGGCTTGTTGGCAATCTAGTGTTTGAGTTCATTCCTCTGTAATATCAGCTTCTTTTTAAAGTTGGGTTTTTTTGATCTCTCACTTGTATTTTTGTTTTGTGCTTTATTAGAAAAACAAAAATGAGCTTTAAATGCAAAATCTTGGATTCAGCTTTGGAAACTGAGCATGTGGCTCTTGTATGGAGCCCAGTTTAAGGCAATAGGGTTATTTGTTCTTGTCCATTTGCATGGAACAGCATTTAAGATTGGGCATCAGTGTAGTCCATTAATCCATAAATAAGTGTTACAGATAAGTTCTCAGGTAAAATCAATGGTACTGTTCACGGGGGACAGCATTACTCAGTGACTCTAAATGTTGAGATTGGGGGCTTTGGGCTGGGTATCACGTTTAAAAGAATAAAAAATAAAAATTTTATCTTCCTTCCTGTATCAGCGATGTGGTTATGAGCACTGTCCTTTGAGGCAGACAGCAGACAATCTGATTGCTTTTCAAGTTGAATGCCTCACCTGCTGTTTGTAAACGTGTTCTTCCCTCATTTACCCTGTTACTGAACAAACAGTCATTGATTTCTGTTGCATGTGTTTTTTAAAGCAGCAACATCCAAGACTGGACACAAATGTGAAGCCTGTCTGCTTAGTGAGGTATCCAGCTTAAAATTGCAAACTACTTAAGAAACGGTAGCCAGTCCTTTTTATTGTTATTGATCCTGCTAATAAGGATACACAGCTGAAGAGAACACACCAGTTATTAATGCACACCTGCCCTGGAAAATATGAATTTGGAAATGAAATGTGAATTGTATTTGACTTGAATATAGGTCAAGGATAGCTTTACAGCAGGCTAGGGCTGTATGAATGTCTGTATGCTATTTGTTCCATTAGAAGAGAATAAATTGCAAACTACTGGTGCTAGTGTTGTGAGAGAGGACAAAGTTTGTTTGTTGTTCAGGAATAGGATCTGTGTTTTCAGTAAGAAAAAGGCATAGTTGATTCATCAAATGCAGACTTTCTATTGGGTAGGGATTATGTATATCCTTAATGGTCCTTAATGGTATGTGTTTCTATTTTTGTTTCGCTTGTTGTCTGTCATTTTTTCAACATGTCTTAGTTATGCTGGTTCAATTCTCATGTGCATACCTGATCAGTTTTACTGTGCCTGCAACTTAGATTTTGTGCTGGGAGGCCTTAAGCTCTTCCTGTCTGTTGCATTAGGTACTGTGCAAACGTATAATGGCATATAGGCTTAGATTCCATATTATGGAATTCCATTCCGTAATATCATTGCTGGCACACAAGAAGAAGTGTGAGTAAAGGGGATTTAACCAAAAACCAGAAGACAGAGAAAAGCGGAGACTTAGGTTGCGATTTTCTAAGGAGGTCAATCTTCTTTTTATTATTTTCATTTTTTTTAATGTTTGAAAGTGTCCCTAGTAATTGAAATATGAGTACAAAGAAGAAATCTGCTTCAGGATGGGATTAACTCAAGTGCTGAAGTTAAGTCTAGTTTGTCTTCAGATTTCAGAAAATGAAATTCACTTAGCATTCTGGTCTGATCTGTCCTCTAATGTAGGTCCCCAAAATTTCCCTGTGGCTCTCATTGACTATGGATGCTGTCTCGAATTGGCTAATGTAATTACTACCTAGAATCAAATGCAAGACTCCTGAGTTCATCTAGTAATGAGCCTTTTGCTTCCTTATGGTGCTTTAATTTATAAATGACAAGACGCTGGCATTGAGACAGAGTAGCAAGACAGTATATTTAATTCCAGCATTAAAAGATGACTTGATTACACATTTCTGTAGTTAGTCTCCAAGTATTTGCTATTCTTCATGAGGATACTTATCACCATATCATTTTGGGAGCAAAGTGACTTCACTGGTGTATCTAAAGAGTGCCTTAAATTGTGTTCCTCATGTTAAAGGAGAAAGAATGCTATAGCATTTTCAATGATTTGCCTTGAGCTATAAGCCACATTAATTTCTTCACAATAGAGCTACTCACTCTATGTGATGTGACAAATTGTAATTAAGGCATGTAGAGTTATAAGCAGCTTTATCAAAGAGAATATACAATGGCATTGTACAACTTCATTAAAAGGTGGACAGTATTCTTCCTTAGACAAGTAACAGGTTAGTGTTTAGTGAGAAACCACCTTCAGAGGAAGGGTCTTATGCTTCTAGGGCCAAAACTTTTTACAATCCGTGGAAATGCACAGATCACCATAAACCAAGGCTGATTTACACCACCAAAGAATTAATTGCAGTTTTTCTCTTCTACTTTGGATGGTATTGCATATTATTAATTTTATATCTTCATTCTACTGTATGTTGAGCATTCCAGCAGCTTTTACTACCAATGCACTCACTAAACTGTTTACCCTTTGTATACGATTCTGATTTAATCAACTTTTTCCCTGCTGGAATGTTCGCTGTAGAGTGTACTTTGCACAAGTCTGTGGACAGAGTAAATTGCCTTGAATGGCCTTGCCCTGGTGCCATGAGGCTTTTTGGGCCAGCAATTTTTAGAGAGAAAAGCAAGACATGTCAGCCTTGGTCCATTCTATGAATTATATCCAGAGGGAAGCAGACTAGACTTAGTCTAACTGGTGGGAGCCCAGTAGGTTCAGTGAGCCTGTACAGATTAACAAACCTTATGCAAATCCTGTAATTCTAAGTACTTCAAAATAGCATATTCACTCATAACTGTATCCTTTGTAGTTATTTCTGTGATGTTTTGGGCTGATTTTTACAGCACCATTAGGAGAAAGAAAGGATGAGGAACCCCTGGTCTGGATTATAAAATGGACTACAGAAGCGTGAAACAAAACTTAATAGAAAAACATGCACTTTTAATACAAGGTTTTCTGAAACTTACTGCTGAAACAAATGTCAAAACAAGCATGACTTTTCTAAGTCTTGCCCAAAGAAGGGGAAAAAAAAAGGCAAGGAGACTTGGACAGCAAGTCTGTTAAAGCAGCAGCCAGTGTGAATTTGGGCCGACCTTCCAGATCTAGCACTGCTTGACGATCACAAATTGTTGGTATTGCAATGTTAAGTAACACCTGAGATTGTGTGTCTCTTGTTCCTTAGCAATTAAATGCTGAAGTTTGAGTTATGTATATTCTTTAGAGATCATTTATAACTGCCACTGCTCCTGTTATAGATACTGATTATGTCAGTGAAATTCAGTGTGGATGCTCACAGGGGAGCGAGTCAGCTGATGAGACTTCTGCATGTGTCTCCTGGGCTCGCCATTTAATTGAATCTAAAATCAATTTTCAATTAGTGGTGGTTTGGCACCTCATATTAGCTGTTAGAATTGTGAATAAAGGTAAAGAGAAAAGCATGCAAATCTATAATTACTTTTACCTTAATGAAATGAACATTAGCAGCATTAGGAAGAGATGTGCTGAGTAGTTAAGAAAGAGTTCAGAAGGATAGTTAACACTGACATGTCCAGAGATGCTCACTCTCACCAAGCTGGTGATCTGCTTGGTATTACTTCATCTATCAAGGCCATGACAGCTAGATAGGAATTATTTTGACTGCTTTTTGAGAAACAGTGCATCCCTACTTAATGCCCTGTGTCTTAGGTTACTTTCCCGCTTGAAATGGAAAGAAAAACTCATGGTAGGTCAATCAACACTTAGGTCTTAAACTGGCCCTGCTGTTGGAAAAAAAATTCACTAGAAACCTCAAGCTGAATTTCTGTCAATGCGAGAGACTTGACAGGATTGATTTAGACAAAAATGATTTGCAACCAGGCAGAGAATAGGGTCCTGCACCTGGGTTGAGGCAACCCCTGGTACCAATGCAGGGACTAGATGACTTTTAAAAGGTTGCTTCCAACCCAAACTATTATATGGTTTTATACAGCATGTGTGTCTGAGTGCTCTGGAGAATATAACTACTAGTGGAGTTTCCATACTGTTAGTCTTAAAAGTTTCTAAGAATATCTTGCCTGTGGTTTTCCAGTTGGTGGAGGATACCTGTCTTCTAGTGCAGGAGGCTTAGTCCTTTTCTTATCAGTGCAGCTACATCACCTCACAGTTGAGATCTGGTCAATAATTTGGCATTCCGTTCCATGCTGCAAGTCTATTCCAGAGTGACCATTATTTTGCAACCATTGCCTTTTAGGCTATTTGTTTTAAATTGTTGCAACATAAAATCAATACAACAGAACAGGGATCAAATGGTAAACACTGAAAATGGGAATGCTGTTTCTTCTGCTAACCCTTCTGCATGCGTTTTCATTATTTTTAGCACAGGGGATTGTGTGTTTCTTTCCGCAATTTCCAACAAGTTCTACTTCTGTAAACAGCCTAGGTGTTTTTCTTTCAAATGTTTCAGTAGAAAGCCTGCCCAGGTCTTTCTCAGGCTTTTGGGGTATCTTTAATGACAAACAGTGGAGAAGTAGTTGGAATGTTGTAAGAACAAACTGGATGGTCTTCATACTTTGTTACTTTTCTGTGTTACTTGGACTGTCCCATTAAAGGACAAGTGGGCAGTATTTAGGAAAAAACCCACCAAAACAACAACCCCAACCCCTCCCACTACGCAATTCCCCTTAGTGAATCACAAGTTAGGAAACTTAGTAATGCATGTGTGGTGTCTGAAGTATGAATTAGTAAAATCTTTTCACTTCAAGCAGCATTGTCTGTCAGCTGTATTTACCTGAGGCTCTTTAAAACTGGAGTAGCAAGAAAACACCCACCAATATCTGAACATGGTATCATGCACCTGAGTACCTACTTATATGCCTCTTCCTTAGGTGTATTTTAAATATACAGGGATGGCATGGAGCACTGGCTGATCATCTTGTTGCTGTGTATGTTTCTGAAACTGCTATTACAGTTCTTAATGACAGGCTTAGGTTTGTTAATCCTCATACTAGGTTTCCACTTGTGGCAAGACTGCTGCTGTGCTGTTGCTGAGGGCTGGACTTGAAGGCCTGTGTCCCATCCTGCAGCAAATGGAGGTCAAGTGCATTTGCAGTAAGCAGGGGTATCTCTCTTTGGTCTCCTGCCAGTTTTGACACTGCCTGATTTCTACTTTGCTCCCTGGTGAGTGTAAGAGTAGCCCCAGAGCTGCGCTGATTTAGTCTGACTGCTCCAGGCCCCAGGACTGTTCTGTGAGCAAGGATTGAACAAGTCACTGGAGATTCCCTGGATCATACTTGCTTTTCCTTGGCTGTTCTCTTCATACAGACTGGCACCATATCGATTCTTTGCTACCGGGATGGTCTCTGGAGAATGGATGGATGCTATTACCGTGCTTATGTACCGCTGTCCTCACCTGTTCTTCCTACTCAAGTCAAATATAAGCAGTAATGGAAAAGTTGCAAGAAAGTTTGAGTTCTGTGATGGTTTTTCTTTGCTGTCATCATTGGCTGGCAAATACATATGGTTTTCTTCAGGTATACTGTGGCTACAGCATCCTGATTTAAATCTCTTCCAGTTATGTTAAAGTTCAGTTCTAAGGCTGGATCTTAGTTTTCTAACTCAGCCCTATTTCTACCATTTACAGTAGTGATTACAGTAATTCATAGCAAAAAGGCCATCTGTTGTGTTGCAGTTTAAATTGATTTTCTGCAAGTGGTCCCATATATATATTGATTAGTATATTTTTACTTGGATTATTTTATAAATTGATTATTTTTTTTATTATTTTCAAATAAAGTTTTAGGTATGTGTGACAGTTCTAAGGAGCAAATAGCATTTCTTTTTATTACAGTTTCTTTTTAGGCATAGCAGTTAGGGCAGACTGAAGACGAGATAATTCCTTTGAAGTAAGTGATTTTTCACTACTGCATTGTTAAATAAGCTTGCTGTGGGAAAAGGGGGGAAAATAGTTGCCTATTGATCTTCTATATTAATTTTTTGTGTAGTTAGTGCTATATTTTCTTTCACTTCTTTACTCCATAAACCCAGAAGACTCTCTGTGATTTTGAATTAACTGTTGTGAAGCAGTCCTGTTTGTACAACTGAGAGAGGGATGTTTGATGATGGCCCCATCCTATGGACTTTGACAGAATCTGGATGAAGTCCTTAGTGCTGCAGTGAGTGAGTAACCTGTGTTACAGAGATGGCAGTGGTAACAGGAGGCTCTTGTTGAAGCCACACATAAACTACACCATGACAAAGATTAACAAGAATGCAGTATGTTTCAGGAAAGGCAGCTGCTGTGAAGGTGCAGCCTTCACCATACAGAATATTTGGGTACGTTTTTACAGGAAGGTGCCTTTATAAACAAATCTCCTTGAAAGCACTGGTGGTATACAGAGATTTGTTTCTTGCATATTTTCTAGTGCATCTTGACTTCCATGTTGCTTCCTTGTTAAGTCTTCTATGTCAGTGCAGTAGTGCCTCAAAGGCAAAAATGCAAACCTGTCAGTAAATACTTTTTAGTATGAATTGCATAAGATAGTATATGCAGTTGTTACAGGGGGAAGCATAGAAGTTGTTAAGTTTGGGTACAGACTGCTGTAAAAAAAACAAAATACCCTAAATCTTTTCAAGCAAAACAGCATTAGCTGTGATAAAATGAATGTTTGAAATTTTTCCTACAAACTTCTGGATGTTTATTGAAATGTGAAATGGACTTATGTGTGAGAAGCCATTGGTAACTGTAACTATATTTTCCCTAAACAAAAATAATTTATGGCATGCTTATTCTCTGTAATAAGTAAGAATTTAAAGGCTTAAGGAGCTTCAGATGAACTGTAGCAATGTCTTAATAAGCTTCCACATCTGAGTACTTCAGCTATCTTTAATGACTTTCGCTGTTGAAATGTTCTAAAAGTTTATTTACCAGTCTCTGTTTTCATTAACTAATATAGTTATTTCAAAATCAAAACATTTACAAGCATTTTAGCTCAGGATATCTTGCACTTGTCTCATTTTATGAAGTTCCGAGCTTTATGGTTTCATACCAATATTGACTGCTGCAAGTAAAAATAAAAAATTAGATCATTACTGTCCCTGAGCCAAATAAAAGGAGCTGTGGGCTGTATGTAAGGGTGTGGAGAAAAGTCGCCAAAAGAAAAACATTGCAGAGAGCCCTTCATCGTCTCTTTCAAACTTCTATTCAGCTAATGATGGGGAATTAATAAAGCAAGCTGCAGTGTGGTATTCCAGTGAAAAGACTGGTGCTGGACACACTTGGAAATTAGACCATATAGCAAAGCTGTGCTCTTCATGCTGACTCAGTTAAGAGCAGTTTTCTGGTAAGACCAATGCTCTCAGCACAGGCCTTTTCTCATCTGCCTGCACCAAGGTAACACCAGTTTCCAGCATAAATTTACAGGGGAGTAACTGATGTGAATCTTCTTTCAGTGAATATGAAGATAAAGTAGGAAGTGGTCTGCTGTCTTGCACTTGGAGTATTTACTTAAATATGCAGAAAATTTTCCCAGAAGATGTTACCAGAGTGTTGAGAACTTTGTGCAACTGAAATTTTTTATTTCAGTATGTCACTTAATCCATATTGCATAGCTGTTTCTTTCCTTCAACGATTCCATTGACAGAGCATTGTTATTCTCAGAACCTTCAGCTGCCTGTGAAAACTCCACTGAAGAATAATCAGGCTGGGAATTTTTGTAACTAGGTATAATTTTCAACACTTTTTTTCAGCTCTGTGCATTGATTATTGCTACTTAACATTTAAAGATAAATTAATGCTGTGACACACAAGAATTGGCATAATAAATAGGAAGATTGCCAAGCCTGTCTTTAGGATCAGAAAGACATGGCCTATGTGCATGTGTGCAAATCTTGCAATTTGTGCAACATTGTGAAATATAGATCGTAATCTGCAAATACAGAATAGGCATCTTTATTACTCTTCTGGCAACTTCAGTGTTTTAAAATTTGTATTCACCAGAGACAGGACGTCTTGGATCATCTAATTCTACATTTGAACCTGACAGTCCTTTACAAGCAAGGACAGCTCAGCAGTGAATATTAAATTGTAAAAAATAAAGAAGAGTTCTTTCAAAGGGCAGAATACATCAGTAATGTCATGTGTTATAACCTATAAACTGTACCTGTATAAATACTTGAAAGGCTGTCAGGGTTTTTAGATTAAAACTTGATGTCTCCAGCAAATAAATCTTTCTGAAATGTTGACCCTCTATTTTTCTTGAGCCAGTTCAGCTGTGGAGCAATTGTGATCAGGAATACTCCATCAAGCTGTTATTTTCTGTGATAACAGGTGTTTGTCAAACTTCTCTTATTAGCTGTAGCCTGGACATGGAAATACACAGTGATGCATAGGAGGGGAGACTGGAATGCTGTTAGTCATCTTTGCAGCTCTCTGAACAAGGATCTGCCTTTTTAGTGCTTTCTGTTATCACTGTTTCTAAGGAAAACCTATGGTTCTGCATAAAAAGCGTTTGGCTTTTTTTGGTAAAAGATAAATCTCCTTTTAAGTTGTTCCACTTTAAAACATGTCATATGTATTTCAGGACTTACCCATTTCAAGCTATCCAAGCAGATTAAAGTTGCAATTACCAGCCATGACAACGAGACAATATTGGTGATACCATGAATCGCGGTATCAATAACAGACTAGCACTAGCTAAGTGATAACTTCATAGGATGTTAACTATGAGGTTTGGACTTAGTTTGCTTAGTGGTTTCTGGCCACTGTAGCTAGTTTTGGGTCTTTACACTTTGTCCAAGATTTGTGTACTGGATACTCTGCATCTACAGTGTCCTGCAGTGAAGTTTCAGAAATTACCTGAAGCTTTTGTGGAGGGGGAAAAAAAGCCCCTCTCTTGCTTTCAATCTGCATCCCATTAGTTCATTTGATGTATCCTTCTCACCTACATAGTAGTTGCTTTTCCTTTTGTGATTCTTCTAAAGCTTTTCTGCCTTCTTGGGCAGGCCTGATGTTAAGCAGTATCAAGATCTGTCTATTGCGTGTCTTAGGACTCCTTGGATACTGAGGAAAGAACAGGCATTACCATCTTTCATGTAGAACGCTATCAAGTAGGCCCTTGTACTTGACCTCTGTGAGGAGTGTAGAGGAACGGTGCTTATCCAAAGAAGAGTTAAGAAGACAAGAGTGAGTTTTAGTTGCCAGCACTTTGACTTCTCACACAGGACCTGCACTGAGGGTATAAGATATGATGCACCTTAGTCATCCAGACCTGACAGCTCTTTTACCAGTTAATACAACTCAACGGACCTCAAGGGGTTCTCTAGCTGGGCTCCACTCTTTGGGAAGGCCAATCAGAGTAATAAACGACATCTACGTACAGTTTGCTATGTGTCAGTTAGCTGAGGTAATGTGGGGGCCTCTTGCCATTCTGACCAATATTTTATTGTTTCTCATTGCTCCATTTTCAGCTTGTATCTATTTCCTGGCTACCATATGTTTAACAGAAGAGTCTAAGCTCTTTGGGTCAAAAATCTGCTTAGTTCAGAGCTTGAACAGCACTTAAAAGAACCAGTGCAATGTTCTGGTCTTGCTATCTGTAAGGTACTACAAAGAGTCTGCAAGCAAAATTAGCTCATGAAATCACATTTTACATATGGAATATATAGGTTTGGGCTGAAAGTTTTAAATTATTTAACTTTATTTTAACTCTTCCTGTTTTGCATAGTAAATTAGTCAAATGTTGGCATAAAAAACAAACAGTGCTAATCCAGGGAAAGCAGTAAGGAGATATTCCAGAATTTTTTGCTCAGTATGCCTCACACGACTCAGCTGTAGTAGAGAGTTTTATAAAAAATTCTTCCATAAATTCCTACTCTGAAAGTGGCTTGTATGGGCCATGCTGCCTGGCTGCTGTGGTTTCTTCTTTTGACTTGTTTTGTCATTACCTGACAGGACACTTTTAGTGATCTATAAAAGAAAGGGGTTGAGAAACTATTTCCTTTGAAGAATGAGATAACTAGTGCCCTTCAGGAACATACTGTTAAAGGGCAGGGCTAATGCTGCCAACATTATCCTTATTTTTCTGTTACAGAGAAATTTGAGTTTGAGAATGTATTATTTTTTGCTGTCTTTTCAGGCTGTCCTGGGTATCTCCATATTCTTCAGGGCAAATTTTCAATAGTGACTGGAGGACTGTACTGTGTAGCTCAGAAAAGCACCTTTGAGTCATCTTTATGCTTTCTTCAGACAAAGCTGGAGGTGCTGAATTTACCCTCCTTGAAGCTTTATGAAGCCACTGGTAGCCAAAATAGCCAGCAATTGGCTCTTGCAGAGTCTTGGCCATGTTCCTCTTTCTATTCTCAGGTAGCCCCGAGCAGAGCTTGTAGGGAAGATCCTTGCCTTGGTGCAGCAGAAGGACACTGCTGAACTGCCAGTCTGGATAGCATTGACTGAAAGCATTCATTTCTGTACGGAAATTGAGTTTTAAATGGATGATTGTCAGATAACAGTTTTTGTGCATACAAGGCATTGATGAGAATGAAGAAATGCATAAACCAAAGCCTTTCTGACAAACACAAATTGGGAAAACTTCAGCAAAATTGAAGTATTGATACCTGGTTCCCATGTTGTTACGTTCTCCCCTGTGTATCTGATGTGCAGATTCACTGGCTGAAAAGGGAACCTGGAAATGGCAAGCAGATAGAGAGCGAGTGCCTGCCTGAAAATAACAGATTGGGACTGCTTTGGCTGACTGCTGAGGGAAGCTGGTTTATGTAGATGCCACAGGAGGAGAGATCAGTGAATATTCTTTAAAACTGTGAAATGTGGTCGTTTTTTCCCATGTTTTCGGTAGGGTATGGGAAAAGGTGCTTGAAAGTTTCCTTCATTTTCCACATAGGTGACTCTGAAGCCTGGTTTAACAAGACACTTCAGAACCCACTACAAACAAAATCTGTGGGCTGTGTAACATGGAACACAAAGGCAGACTAAATCTAGGGATCTCAACTGGTGCTCAGCACTGGTCAATAGAGCTGAATAGCAGTTCAGAAGTGGAGCACCAGGCAATATGTGTGCTGAGTTAGGTTGTTAAAATAATATGTGTAATCTGCCTCTTCAAAAGTCTGTAGTGTGGAGCAGCCACACAATTGGACTGAATTATGGTCGCTTGGGTCAGCTTCCTTCTGGCTTTGTCTGACCTTTTGAGTGCTTGGCTTTGCAGCCTTGATTATGCTGTTTCAACAGAGGGTATTTGTGTATTGTTTTTACAGGAGGTTCAATGGATAATGATGATGCAGTGTTTTTTTCCTTGATTTTGCACACAGTTAAAGGAATATATTCCAAGAAAGCTTCCCTCAATTATTCTTGTAACTCTCTCTTTGGCTTTAATTGGTAAATTACTTGCAAGTCTGTGAGAAGGAGAGTCTCGTTTCCTGGAGTGATTTGATTGGCAATTTAGAGATGATTTGTTGAACTGAAAGAGCGTATTTCATAAGATTAAATATGAAATTGCAGAACTGCTCAAGGGCATAATTGCCCTGCTTTCTCCTAGAAACATTACTGTGCTGGAAATGTATACACCAAACATGTTTTTGCAACACTGGCATTGAAAAAGAAACACACTGAAAAGTTCCTTGGAGCTCGCAGTTGAGTATCCTTAAACTCAATCCTTAAAACCTGTTCTCTGCCGCAAACCCCCAAAATTTTATGGTAAATAAACAAACCTTGAACCATAATCTCTGCAGCTTTTTAAACAGTCAGGCTCTGTTGCACTCTTTAAGGTTTTTATCTGGTTAATGTTGATCCTTTTTTTGGTTTTTCAGCTTGTAAGCTCAACTTTTTTAATGTGTGCAAGAATTTACGTTGTAGCTCTTTTTACTGACTAGTAGATATCCAGGGCTAGTTGAAGGATTCTGTGGCCATGAGTTCCTTTCTCTAGTTATATTGTTTAATTTATTATACTTTAACATAAGTCAAAATCCTCTTACATTTAGAATATTTAAAATACATTTCTTTAATTAATTGATGGAAGATGATGAGTTTGGTTTTTTGGCTCAAACTTTTTTCCCTTTCCACTACACAGTGCAACATGCTGCTATAGATCAATTGTATCCTTATGAGATTTTTGGTTTTTACTTCTATTTGAAGCTACTTTGCTGTAATATTTTGATTTAGACACTGAAGCCTGAAAACAGTGACCTATAATTATGAAGAGACACATCCAAATTCAAATTAAGTCTAGAACAAACACCACAATGCAGTGAGCAGATTAATTTACAGAACAACTAATTGTGGTGTTTTTTAGATTATCTTACATAGCAGGAGGAGCTGACGTCCATTCCTGCTGTTGAAAGCTTATAATGAGCAACTTTTACTGCAAAGGCCAATATAAACCACCCAATTACATCAGCACACCAGTCTGTTCTTAATAATGAAGTATCATAGGCTTTGTTATCTTTCCACATATGGTCTAGCAGAAAGCCTTTTGTTGTTTTCTTGCTTTTCTTCATTTGAACTTCCACCAATGAGTTTTTGTATTTAAAAAAAAAAAATTACCTGAAAAAGAAAATTGCAGGTGTGTAATGTTAATTCTCAAGGATTGGGCAGAATAAGTGGGTTCTCCCATTGCTGGGATAAGTCAATGGAACAAAAATGGTGGAACAGAAAGTGTAACTTGTAGTAAGAGATTGGCCAGAGGGATTCTCTAAGACCTCCTCCATGTACAGAGCAAGCTCTGAAGTGAGTTTGCAGGGGGCAGGGCACAAAATTGATTAGAGATGTTTTGTCACCTAGGACAGAAGAGAAGACCTTTTATCTTTTAAATAAAATGACTGATACAGAAAATCTGCAAATCACTTAAGGCAAAAGATTAATTAAGGATGGAGTGTCTCTAATGCTTATGCCATAGCTAATTATTAATGTTTAATCTCTCTTATTAGACCTGATGGAGTCATTCACAAATTAAGGGTTTAACAGATTACCCGTTCAGTCTCTGGGATGTCTGAGTGCAGGGTCTCTGCTACTACTTATTGCTGAGGACCTTAACGGGCTTTATCTGGTGTTTCTGTAATATCTTAAATACGGTGGCAGAGCACTGTAGCTGTCACTGACCAGCCAGTCAGATAAATCATTGATTTTCTTTTTTGTAAAAACTTTTGGTATGCTTTATGTGCACAACTCAGGAGCTTGTCGTTACTTAACCCTTGCTTGTTATATTGAGACCTTCATCAAGGCTGTCTGTGTTTTTATTGACAGTAATGAAAGCGATGTATCACTGATTGCTCTTGCAAAAGCCTCAAGTATTTGATACATTGTCCTCCCATCTTAGACTCCAGTCCTAAAATCCACTATGGTTTTAAAGTCTGTTAGATGCAGTGTACATTCTGTCTTGCATAGATAAATATGGAATATTTAATTCTATAATGAACATGTCTTTTTTTCTGTATTATAGAGTGCTATAATGGTAAGCGAGTTCATATTTTAACTGAAAGAAAAGAGTAATAATGGAAAACATTTATTTCTAGCACGGCTGGTGTACTGAGAGTGCTGGAGGTGAATCGGTGTCAGAGTGAAATGCTCCTTCTCTGAAGCCCTCCACTGCTTCACTGTCTTTTGATAAATCCTACATTTTGCTGTGAATTAAACCAATGGGTTCTCCTTGTGTTGTTCATCAGACATCTATGGAGTTTGATGAGCAAGTTCCCTTCCAGTTTTTTATTCTGCCTTTTGGGATCTCTGCAGAATCTCTGTGGAATTCTGTAGTGTGCACAATGAATGCAGCACTTCCTATTGCACATCACAGATATTTTTTGTTTTTTCTGAGAGGGACCTGGTCTAGAAACATGTGGCATTCAGGCCTGTGATAGGTCAGCAAAATGGCTGTGATAATGGTTTTGGAAAAAAAAAAAAAGCCTGTTGCAGCTACATTCAGCAACAGCAGCTGTAACACTGGAATGCTTATTCCAAAATAATCTGGTTTATTTTGTGTGGCTTTGGAAGATGGCAAGGTAAGCGTGCATTTCTGTGCAGGCAGGAAGAAGTTTGCTGAGGGTGCTTTTAATAGCTGGCTTTGCTCTGATATTAGCAACCACTCTGCAAACCCAGACATAAGCTGTGACAAAATGTGCTTGAGGCAGTTTTCTTGGGTTTCTGCAGCTCCAATTCTCAAGCCTATCTAGCTTTTCTTAAACCAGTGGGAGTTTGGTACTCAAACACTTCTGGGAATTTCCTAATAATTTAGAAGTTTCTTAGAAATTTGACCCTGATGTCAAAGCAATATTTGCATGTCACCGCGTAGTATTTTTTTTTCCCTAGCAAGGTATATACCGTTCTATTTCCAAAATCACCCAGTGCTAATATATGTTGTTTATGGTTTGGATTTTTTGAACTAGATTGTACTTAATCTCTGAACCCATCAGACTTCTAAGCAGGGAAGGTTAAAGATTTGCCAGATGTGGATGATATTGTCTTTCAATTCCCAAGGGAAGAAATTTCACATAAAGAATTTTAACTTTTTTTTCCAGACTGTTTTCATCTGAACCAGTGTGACAGGCAAAAATAATCCTGTTTTTTTTCTTTGTAAGTGTAAGCATTACCAAAATCTGCTTCCCCACCCCGTCTGTGTAGTATCTCTACTTAATGTCTTTCTGTAACCTGCGTGCTCTTGCCCCAGACTTTGGTGGAACCCTCAGTTTACAGGCGCCTTTCAGGCGCTGCCAAAAGTTTTCTTGTAGATGTTTTGCAATGTGGATGTTTATTTATAGAGTGATTATACCTCATATTTGCACTGAGAACAAAGGGGGGGGGGGGGGTGTTTATTAAAAGTAAATCTCATGGCAGAAGAAAAATCCCTGTATTTAAAAATGGCTGATTATATTTCTTAAAAGTGAGGAATACCAGAAAGATTAAGTTGGATATGGAGCAGATGGCTGAGTCTAAGGCCCTATTCAAGTATAGATTAAAATCAAATATTTGGATGGCTTAATATTCTTTGTTCCTATGCTGCTATTATCATACAGTCTTAGTCAGTTGTATTTCTCAGATGAATAACATAAATAAAATAGGGCTTATTATAGTCTTTTTTTCTAATGTCTTGGTAGGGGGAATGTCCCACCTGAACACCATAGCTGGGAAGAAACGTGGGTTCAGATTTCCAAATTCCTGCTTTGAACAACCAGAGAATGCTGGAGGACACCAAGGGAAGGAGGGATTTTTATTGTATGGGTCCCATGTGCTGCTGGAATTTAGAGCTAGACCTTAATTCTAGGTTACTGCACCTCAGTGTTTAAAAAAAAAAATAATAAAAAATTGTGATGGGTTGTTTTTTCATGGTGTTTTGGTGGGTTCCCCTCCACCCCAACCAGGTTCCCTATTATAATGTATATATTATAATTCTTAATGTATAAAATCTCTCAGTCTAGCTGAGAGATGTTTGTTCCTGCAGTACGCAGTATGGGAATTGTAGTTTTCTGTGCTGTTGAACTGCTAATGGATATTTGCTGTAGACAACCTGTTAATTAATGGTATTGTTTATACCTGAAGGTTGCTCAAAACTAACACAGCGGTGCCTAAGAGACTCTGATAAGAATACATTTCTCACATAGGGGCTGTATAGATAAAAGTCCTAATTCACCACTGAGACCCTTTTTCTACGCTACTGCAATGAGACTGAAATGGAAGAATACAATGGGGAATCTGGTGTGCTATCTTGAATCTTTTAAAAGCCTCCTCGTTCCCCGTACTAAAGTTTCTCTCTATTGAATTGTTTTTCCTCGCTAAAATCTTGAGCTCTGTGAACATTTCTGAAGAAGAAAATATAAAGTATTTTGTCCAGCATGGATAACTTAGATCGTTTCTGGAGATGAACTCACAGCATCTGAGACAAAACATTAGAAATAAAGTATGTGTGAGGATTCTCATGGACCCGAATATAATGAGATAGTACAGATGTGTTGCAGATAGTTGGAAATAAAGCTCTGAGGGCTTAGCTGGCTTGGCACTTGGGGAGAAGGCAATGTCATCTTCTTGCCTTTAGCATTGGATTTCTCATTGTGTAAAGGATGATTTCAGTAAGTGCCGACAAAGAGCTATTAAATCTTAGCTCACTCAAGGGTTTGGCTGTTTTGTAGGGACTTCAAAAGAAATTGGAAAATGAGGTATGAACAGAAAACTTTTTATGTGTTATGGGATTTCATTTTGGCCCAGAAGCCACAAATCTCATTGCACTTACTACTGAAGTCCTGGTGGATCTGATAAATAATTGATTTAAGGGGACTGTTCATAGGGGAATGGAACAGCAAAGAGGTCAGCAGCAGGTTTGCACTAGCACGAGCAGTGACACCTTTAGTGTTGTATTGATCAGTACTGGTGAAAGGGAGAGATTTGTGGGGGGTAAGCAGCTACATTATGAAGGGCATAACAGCCTCCTTGGGTTTAGCCCAGTAAGATATGGAAGGAAAACAAGCAGTTAGGTTTGAGGAATGACCAATACCTGGGGAAATGCAGACCTTGGCATTGTACCTGTTGTGCATTTTGTTACGCTATATGGTAAAGGGGAGGAAGGGGGGTTGAGGAGTTTGAAAGAGCAGCTATGAAGCTACATAAATGAATGGAAAAGAAGTTGTTGAAGCCTAAACCATTGCAGTTCTTTGCTTTGTATTCTAGGAATATTTGTCTGCTGCTGACCCGTATACAATAGTCAAAGGAGCCTATGAGGCAGCAGCTAGGTGTTCAACTCTGTGCACTGAATGCCAAAATTAAATCATTAAAAATCTGGCTTTAAATGCTATTGTAAGCTTAGATATTGGTGTTGTCCATAGCACGATTCTCTTCTGTCTGTGGGTGAATAATTTACAAGCTGAGATAAACAAGTGGTCTTAGTATCTGGAAATTCAAGTGGTTATTCTGTTAGTAGCCCAAGTATTAACAATCAACACTTGCCCATCCTTTCTGTGTTGCTAGTGGAGGTGCATGTTGTGTGGCTGTGCTGTGCTTTGACAGTATGAGAACAGAAGAATAAGCTTTAATATGCAACTGTTGTTTAGTTTTATTGTAGGTAATTGTAGCTATTTGTTCTGTAAGGGAATCTGGAAGTTCATGCAGCAAGTAATCTTAGGCGGTCAGAAGTCCTGGCTGGGTGATCGCCCAGAAGCCCTGGAATACCTATTGAGCTTGCCACACAGGCACAGGAGTCATACAGTGCTATTTCTTTCATGGCATTTTGGTAGTTTGATTGGATTTCCCCTCTTCCCCTGGCTAAAAATCAGGAATTATGGATACAACTCAAATTGGGGTGGAATAATCAAAGCTTGGAGTTATGAAAGACTCATTTTAAGTTTTGAGCAACTGCTCAAAGACTCTTCAATGCTGACTAAAAATTTAAAGTAAAGAGAACTTCATACTCAAAATTTTTTGACAATTATACTAATTTTCATCTAGCTTTGAGAACTCTGAAAAAAATAATATTATGTAGCTTGTACTCTAGAGAGAGTACAAGCTGAATCAAAGGAAGGAAACCATAATAGTAAAATATAATCTAGCACAAGTTCAGTCTAGCTGCACAAAGAGTTTTAGTGTAATAGCAATAGTATCCTGGAAGTCAGTATCCTTCTCTCAATCCAGGACCATGCAGAATAAATCCTCCTCCTCCACTGCAGGAGCACTGGGATCTGTGCATCAATTCCCTTATTCTCTTTGGATGAACTTGACAAGAAAATTGGAGAGAACCACAACTTAATAATCAGGGGCCCTCTTGGTGCTTAGAAACCTTCTTGCAGTTGTGTCTGAATTCTCTGTCCTCACATCTCCCTGTGTTGCTCACAGTCTCCCTCTCCATTTGTTCCTTGTGTCCTGCAATCCACAGGACAGGAAATCTTCCCCTTCCCTCTCTCTAGCTTGTATGTTCCTGTAGTAACCATTCACTTTTCCTGGGAGCAAAAAATGTAGCAGATATTATAAGATGCTTGTTAGGGTATTTGCTGTGTGTGGTTTGCCACTTCAAGCCCAGGCTGTGTCTCTGCGTTGTAGTTTATAACCACCTCGGGTCAGGGCCTGGCAGTGCCGTGTCACGGTGCCTGACACACTTTGCCATCAGTCTGGCTTGGGCTCTGGGTGCTACATAAGAGGTAGAAGTAATAATGGTAATATGAAAGGAGACTTCTTATCAGTTTTGAAGTTACCCAGAGCATCAACTTCAATAAAAAGTGGCATAAAGTTTCTAGTTTATGAACTTTATCTGAACTAAACAGCTAGGGATAGATAATCAAAAAAAAAAAAAAAGCACGTACTGTAACATCAGAATGTTTTTGATCCTGAAACTGGGACTTTGCAATTAATCTGGTTTCCCAGAAGCTAGCAGATACTTCCAAATGTGAAATTATTCCACTTCTGCAGAAATTAAAGGATTCAAAAGATCAGCCTCAGCAGTTTCTGCTGGGACTGTGCCCAGGGTATGTCATTTATTTGGTGATTTTTTTTTCAATTAGATTATTTTTTCTTTTTCAAAAGAGAAGATGTCTGACTATTTAATCTAATCTAGTTCATTTATTGTTTTTATCCTGCTGAGCCCTCTCATTGTAAATCCAATAGTGCTAGCATAGCACAGACTTCCATGGACCTCCTGGAAACTTTTACAGTGTTTTTCCAGTGGTAGAGCTTACTGAGTCCAGGATCTTTGTTTTAGATGTAAAGTACGGAATATTTCCATCCCTCTCTTATTAGTTGGGAAACATTTGGGTGGAAAACAGTGTCGGAACTGTAGATACCATTTTAAAAACTGAGGAGCAATTTAGAAGAGAATTTTTTGAACAAGATCACCTTCATCTCTTCTCTAGCCATTTCATCCTTCGTCAGGTGGTTGGTGTGGAGGGTTTTTTTGTGGGAATGCCACACTTCCAGGTTTGCTGTAGCCGGATGGCTTGGTATTCAGCTGCTTTAGGGATCCTCGTACAGCAACAGTGAATAAGTCTTAAAGTCTCTGTAGTACTGGTATAGCTGAATGTGCACTGGCAAAAGATAAATCGTTGCTTACTATCTGCTTTTTGATGTTTAATGAAGATCATTAAAACTACAGCATGCTGTGGTCCTTTTCTGCTGTGCATTGTGTCACTCAAGTGAAGTGAGGATAAATGCACAGCCTGTGGAAAGGAGCTGAAAGATTCCCATTAGCTTCTGTGAGAAGTAGATGGGTTTTTCATGAGAAGCTGAAACAGCTATTGAAAACAAGGCTGACCTCCAGATCAGAGTATAACTTAAATGTTCTCTGTAACTTCATCACCATCTGCTTTGAGTTCTGTTCACGCAGCAGAAGGTCACGTACAGAACCTTACAGTAGACTTCAGAGGTGCCCTCTGTCCTCTCAAGGACCACGTGAGGCATGGTGAAACGAAAGGTGGTTGTATTGCCAACTGGATGCTGATGTAACTGGGGGAGTTACTTATCAAGAAAATGTTAGGTTTACTCTTGGAGCCGCTAAGATTTATTTTTTTTATATATACTCATCGTACTTAGATATCTATGTTCTTGTGGTTATTTTAGAAGCAAATTATTCCCACTTCTGATTAGATGAACAGTGAAACACGCAGTGAATGTATACTGAAATTAGACAGAAATCCTCTTACCAGTTTGGGAATTACTAGGGCAATAAACTGGAACATTGTTTGTTTACTGCTTTCTAATTTTCAAATAAAATGTTTAGTACATGAAGATCACTGTGTTTAATAATAAACCATAAGCAATCGCATATGTTTGGCCTGATGCTCTCAGACCACATTAAAAATTACAGTTAAACTTTGCAATGCACTGTAAATTAGGAGAAGACTTAACGATGCTCACTTCACCAAGCATCTCTGAAGATCAGAGAAAGGATACAATAACCTTAATTTTTTGCATTTTTGAAGAATTTCTATTGCCGTATCTAGGTGTAAAATTAAGGGAAAAAAACCCAAGCAAAATAACATTGTGCTAGTCTAAAACTGAGAGATTAATTCAGATATCTGTCTCTTTTTTGGGAAGGAACAGGTGCAAAATATTCCTTTTGTGCCAGTCCTTCCCCTTTTGATTCTCTTCCTGTCATTTTTCTGAGCAGGTTTCACATAAATAGAACATGAATGGAGTTGCCTGCTCTACTCCAGATGGGAGGATACAGAGCTGGTATAATTTTAATGTGAAAGATAAATTAGCTTCCATTTAAATGATGTAAATATGCATGTTCTTCACTGAATAAGTGAAGACAAACTGGGAGACATAGATGATAATTGTATATGGAAGGTGTGAGCCCTTGGAATTAATACAGACACATGCTTTTCAATTTTGAGCAGCTTAATATTGTAGATGAATCACTGACCTGATCTTGCAAACAATTACCCATGTACTTGGTCTTACGTACTTGTGTAGTACTGTTGCAGACATTAGGTTAATTGAAATTTGGAATAAGTGTACAATCGATAGATCAGATTGGAATGAATTTTTATGCTTGCAAACAATTTCCCCATTACTGTATATATTTGAATTCAGCTAATTTAGGCTCTGTTTTATGAAGTTGCTCCAATTATTGCAGAAGTTTGTCTCTCTCCGGGTAATAGTGTTGTTAGAGCGCAGGCAGACAAAAAACATTCCTGGAGAACAAACTTACTCTAGAAAATTAATCAAAACTTTATCAAGACATTGAGACTCTGCAGGAACTTCTTTCTGCTGCTGCTGCCAGAGTCCAAACGGAGCCAAATGGATGGACTCGACAGTTACTGGCTTGTGTTGTGTAGTACTTACTAACTGTGGAATACAGACTGCAACTTTATAGAGGGCAATGAAAACTTTTTTAGAAGAGTAAAATCAGTGCCCTGCTGTAATATGCTTGAATTATTATGAAGTGAAATATGAACATGAGCTGTGAAGGGACTCGGGCTCCATTCTGAACAGCGAGTCCGGAGTGAGGGCTTGGAGGGAGCTGTGCACAGGAGTGTGTATTCATATTCCTCATTACAGAAATAAAATGTTCTCCCTTATTTTTAGCTTATTTATTTTTATTTTCCAGAACAATACTATTCCCTAAAGAGAAATAATTTTAGGGAATAAAAATGTGGCTTGGTCTGCATGTCAGCAGTAGTAACTCCTTTTTGTTTCTCATCTGGCTGGGTCAGCAATAATGAACATTCTATATTTGCATGGCCCAAAAATGCTAGAAAAGCAAGTGTTAAATCTAAATGAAAGGGAATGTATGTTGTTTCCTTTTAACCAGTTGTCTCACATTTCTATAAAAGACTACCTTCATTAGCTGTGGTGAACTTGAGAACAACTACAGCTTTGCCATCTGTGAAGATCTTCTCTCCTTTCCTGACATGCAAGAAGGGAAAAACTTTAAGTAATACTTCTGACTTAATCCCCTTTTAGATATTGTTGTATTCTCTTTATACATATACATCTGTGTCTACCAAATAGCCTCGGAACCTCTCTGCTAATAATGCAGAGATTTTCATTTATGATAGGAACTTCCATGAAATGAAAACAAGCTTGCTGATGCCTGTACATTCAGAAGCAGACGTGATATAGCTCTACAAAGATCCTACAAAAAACATGGTATTGTCTTTCACTAAAATATTTATTAGGAAAACTCTATTTTGTCTTTAAAAATAAACATTTGGAATTAAGAAATCACTCAGCAGCAAAGGATAGCAATTGGGAAGTTTCTCCTATGTGGTGTTTTTTCAAAAAACAGCATTTAGAGTATGCAGTATCTTTATGCAGATTAGAATGAAAGACTTATTAAACAATTACAGTATGTCAGAGACCACTATAATTGCATTTACTTTATTTTCAAATTTACTTGTTTAATTAGAAATTGTCTTCTGAACATGTCTGGAAACTTCTATATCTCTAGATGCTTTCTTATTAGTAGTTTTTTAACCAGTTATAGCATACGATTAGCAAACATCCGAAAACGTGCATATTTTATATGGCATATATAGTCACCCATTTATAATTTATAACATATGTTGCTTAAACATTTATTAAACATTGATAGCTGGTTTCATGTTACTACTACTCTGTATTATAAATACAATAAAATCACTCAAACATTCCCACAACCTTTTTATCAACATTCATTTATTAATATTTTTGCAATCTATGGTAGCGTCAAAATGGCCGTAATGAATCATAAATGATTTATGAAGTCATTTCCACCTGCTCATTTTCCATTTAGGCCATACATCACAAACCATTGCTAAACCTCTGTGTAAAATACACTAATCTGCAAGTACCAGAGAGAATCCACTGTCCTTCAAGGAAATACCAGAGGTTTCAAACAAACCTGTGGGTAACCAAGCCAGTTCCTGAGCTGCAATGGCCTGGGCTCACCTCTCTCTGCATGCCAGCTTGTTGGGCAAACACACCTCCTACTTCTCCTGCCTTTGCCCTCTAGGGCTTTCTGTCGTGTTTAAAAACTTACTGCTTTGCAGCTGCAGCATTTCTCCAGCCATCTTTCTGCACGGTATTGCTCTTTCTTTTCCTGTTTTGGTGGTACCACTGCATTAGCCTCCTCCACGGCAAATTTGGGAGGAAACCGAGGTGGAGGGAAGGAAGTCAAAGCTCTTCTGATCTAAGCTGGGCTGCTCTTTGGCAAAAATGCAGTGGGAGAACAATCTGTTGGAGACGTGGCTTGGTACCTGGGTGAGCAGAGCACTCTTGGGAGAGCCAAAAGAGTTATAGGTTGCTGTTCTCTTCCTGCCACGACTTACATGAAAAGCCTCTTTAATATGAAATGTTAAGCAGCTTCTGAAGCAGGAGGTAGAGTTTAGGAACCCACCTTTGTGAGGTGAATGGACGGGGACTCTTGCCTCCATCATCTTGTTACTGTGAATCAGAATCACATGCACTTCTCTAGCCTGGCACACGCAAGATTAATGATCTTCCTCACTTCTCAAATTCCTTCAAATCTCTCCTTTAGATAGTGCAGTCTAGATTGATTTGTGGCCTTTGCCCATGTCCATACATCTTGATTCTGACAGACAGTTTTTATGAGCTCTGCTTTAATGTGCCTTTGCAATTTTAAGTTGTTTTGCTGCACTTTTGATTTTATGCCTGCAGAGAAGAGAGTGCTGCTGAGGCCTGTGGAGGTAATTGGTAAATGCTTTAGAATATGCCTTAGTTAACCAGCAGCAGAACTTTCCACGTTTCCTTGGCATCTAGTTGTTTCATTACTGCTAGCTCACCTGCTGGGATGGTGAATGGGTACTTTCCAAATGTGGTCCCTGGGGCCATTGGATGGATAATCTTCCCTCTGGAATATTTAAACTGTGCCCCTGAATCGGTACTAGCTGTTTTGTGATATTTCAAAGTATTATGCTGGTGTTCCTTGAGACACACATGGCAGATTATTATTATTTTACTAGTATTTCTGTCGGTGCATTGACTATTTCTTGAATATAACCCTATGATGGTGTACAATTTAATCTCTTCCATTCTATGCGGCCCTAATCTGGCTGAACTTTACTGTCTGAGAGAGAATTTGCATTAACTTAGAAGTATGTTAATAGAGCTGGAATCTAATGAAAATTATATACATTATGATATATCATTGTGCAAATGTATTAGTCTATTTTTGGTACTACAATGATTTCTGGAATTAGGAAGGGCCCCAAGTGGTGTTTGAGATTCAAAGGGAATGACTTTGGTGCTGTGGATTCTCCCTAGTTAAGTGTTAATTGTTCCATTGTTTGCATCCAGCTTGCAATCTGTAATTTACCATTCTGAAGGATTTTAATAAAGGAGGAAAATTTGAAATCCTTTTAAAGACGTGGTAAATCCAGGCAAGATACTAGACAAATTTTGCAAGTAGAGGTTCCTGTGCTTTATATTTTTTGTGTAGAGAATCTATAAAGCCATTGATTCCTGTAACAGCTGCACCTGCACCGTGCTGCAAATCAACCGACGCTGTTTCTCCAGCATTCTACTGGCGATAGCTCTGAGGACTATGGCAGTGCTGTTTGGTTTATTCTGTAAGCATTAACCTGTTTCTCTGGTCCTTGATTGATGGATAGTGATGCAAAAAACTGCATATGGCAGGTTGTTGCTACCAGACTTCCTTTCTTCATTGTTGCTCTGTGTAACGATTACAAATGAAAGTGATGCTGTTACTGCTCTGGCCTTAAGCACAGAAGTCAGTGTATGTGACTTGCGTTTGCACACATAAATTATACATAAATCTGATCCTGGATTAAGGAGATTTGATTTTTAGAAGTTTTAAAGAGAAGAACCATAAAGGCTTTTAAAATTCAGTTTCTGCTAAGTTTCTTTACAGAATCTCAAGGCTGAGGCAAACGATGAAAAATCCATAAAAACAAAACTTCAGAACCAGAGAGTGGTGTGATGCAAACATCCCGAGGCAGTGTTCACTCTGAAGTAGTCTTGTTTAAAGTATTTGGAGTTTTCCCAGTGGATTCAGCTATGTAGTTTTATGCCATCTTTTACCTACTTGGAGTTTTAGGTGCTTCCGTTGTACTCTTTCTAGGAGGAAATCGTTGCCAATTAAGTTTTAATGTTAACTTTCAAACTACTTTTCTTGTATGAGAAAAGATAAATCAAAAGATGACCTACCAAGGTTTGTGTAGATGTGATATAAATTGCTCACTGTAAAGAGCAGACTATTTTTAAAAGTTTTAATAGGAACCTAGGAACCTTAAAGAGATTCAAGAGCTTTTCAGACGTGGTCTGGCTACTTGCTTTACTTGACCCAGCTTGAGCAGGGGTGCTGGACAAGGTGACCTATAGAGATCCCTTACAACATCAGAAATTCTGTGATATCTTATTAATCAGGTCCCCGATTAATAAAATTAATTAATTAGCCAAAGTTTTAGTCTAACCTTATTTAATGACGTATTTGCTTAATTAGATGCAGTGAAGAATCAAAGTCTGTTGTAGAATCAAAACTCTTTCCTCTTTACATCTTCCTAACTAAAAGCAAATGAAAGTAGAGAATTTTGCCGTGTAGGTAAATAAATAGGTATCATCTGTTTCAAATCCTATAGGAGAAGAAGGCTCTGCATGCCTCATAAATGGTAATTGTGGAAGCAGGCATTTCTGAACCTGTAAAAATGAAGTCTGAAAACACATAGGACACTCTGGGGAAAGAGTCAGGGGAAAGAGCCCATGTATGCATGATTATGGTTGCTTTGTTGATAATGTACTGGAAAATTAGTGAGAGCATGGAACAATCAAGAAGTTTGGATGTTGCTTTACAGTTGCTATTGCTGTTCTTGTCACCATTTTAGTGAATTAGAAACTTAGGTCCAAACAAAAGTTCAATATCAAACAGTGTCTCCAGCAAATCACAGAACCAGAAC
This sequence comes from Gallinago undulata, assembly GCA_026546715.1. Classification (NCBI taxonomy): domain Eukaryota; kingdom Metazoa; phylum Chordata; class Aves; order Charadriiformes; family Scolopacidae; genus Gallinago; species Gallinago undulata. The sequence goes on from JAOTQQ010000003.1 coordinate 31,455,818, forward strand.
CGCTGGCTGGGAGATCTGTGTGTTGGCCTTCAACCAACTTTTCCAGTTTGCACTTCAATTTCAATTTCGTACTTTTCCAGGGATGAGCTAGCATATGGCTGCGTTTCTTCAGTTAGGAGGAAAGCACTGACTCATGGAAAGGGTCGTCTTATTTATTTATTTATTTATTTTGGTAGCAGATGTGGGTAATAATATGCACAACATGAAGCTCTGTAAAGCAGCAGCCCTTGAGCCCAAGCTCTCTTCATAACAGTAACAGCGCTCCGCTTAAGCTAATAGAGACTGCTGCGATGAAACCAGCAGCAGCCCACTTCACAAAAACCCTGGACGCAAGGCTGAGCAGCAGTTTTGTAGGATGAAAACTGACAGTTTTTTAAAAGGATATCCGAGGTACGTGTCTGTTTGTCTCTATTGTTATGGAGAATTTAGGGCAGCTTCAGTGTGCTTCAGGTTGACTCCTTGGCCTGCATAAACTGCCTCACTCTACATCTTTAGCGCATTTTCTCAAGCTCTGTTGGTACAGTGGTCTCTTGCTGTGTAAATGTTTTTCTAAAGCAATAGTGAATTATGGTTTAAAAGCAAAACAAAAGCACAAGAATTGCGGGAGGGGATGAAGACATGTTTTTCATGTGAGTTGTTAAATTAAGTACTCTTACTCTTCAGAGTTTTTCCCACGTGTTGAGTGCATCTTTAACAAGGCTTTGCAGCTTTGGGGAAATTTAACAGCTTTTCACAGACTAAAACTGTAAACTTGTGTTTTGCTTCATTCAGCAAAGCACTTTGGCATGAGCTGAAGGTGTGAGCATGTGCTTTTGGTGCTGAGGACAGTGCAACCGTCACCATATTTAAAATCAAATGTCTCCTTGGTGATTTATGGAGCCAGTGACAAAGCTCAAGGACAGATAACACAATACAAGTCAGTGTCCCCATACAGTCTCATTCATACTTCTAAACAAACTTCTGACCAAGAGATTTGCTCCTCCACTAAAATGTAGCATTTTCAAAGATTTGATCCCAGCTACTTTGATCCCAGCAGGGTTTGAGGCTGCTGTTGGACTTCAAATAACAGCACAGTGACGTTGGCTTTGCAATGGTGGATCAAAGTAGTTTTGTGCTGTTGGAGTGTGAAACCAATCCCCTCAATCTTAATGGGTGTTTGTCAAATCACATTAGTAACTTGTTGACCCAACTTCTGGCAATTTCTTTCCAAAGCTGAATGAAACAATTTGAATTGCCAACTAGCATTGGTGGAGAAGTCAGAATTATGGTCTCATCTAAATGAGGATATTTTTCTTGTTAAAATGCTAATAGTAAAATGGAAGCTTACAAAACTGGGTATTGTTCTATACGATTCCATTCTCTGTTGCATATTTGTTCTGTTAATTCATGGTTTTTAAATAACATATCTTCTTATTCTCTTTTTTGAATTTCAGATTTCATTTTGAGAGCATATAAGGACTTCTTTATAGACAGTTGTGTTATATATTCGCTTGTTTGTTATTTGTTGATGATACACATTATGACTTTTCTGTAAATTAAACCTGGATTACATATATAACTAATCAGTGATTTATTAAAGCAGTAGTGAGATGTGATGTGTAATAGAGAATACTTTGTGTTAGAACAGTGAATTTTCTTCATAAGGGTTAGAAAAAGTTCATCTAGCCCAGCCTTCTAATTTGCTGGAAATCCTTAAGTACTTTATGATTGCTCATGTTGGTATAAATTTAGAATTTAAAACAAGACATACATAAGTGCCAATTTACTGAGAATCTGCCCTTCAGCAATACTGAAGAGTCCTTGCTTGGTGTAACCCTTTCCCAAACACCCCAGGCTCAAACTCTGTGACGGGGCTGAACTGAGGACTTGGGAAGCGACTGCTGTGGCAGGTGAGATTCACTATAGAGGAAGCCAGAAGAGTCTTTGGAATACAGACCATGTTCATGTAAAAGGCATGAGCTGTGCATTTCAAGAATGTTTTGTCTGTTGTAGGGTTTTAGGTTTTTATTTTAGCTGGGTTAATTGACATATATAGGATTAAATCTCAGTTCTTGGTCAGAAATATCCTGTGTACTGGGAGGGGATGAATTCTGGGTTATGGGATAGAGCCCCACACGTACAAAAGGCTGTAATTTTCCTGTAACTCTAGCAGTCCAAAAGTTGGAGTGAGAGGTCTCTTCTCTTTGTCTTCCATCTGTTTTTGCCAGTTGTGCTGCAGCTGCACACAGAAGAAGCAGCTCTTAAAACCATCATTGCCTCATGAAGCCCCATGGTAGTCCTGAACTAACTTGATTTCAAATGTGCTGACAATTAATATGGGTGTCCAGCCTGAATTGGTGCGTTGTGAAAGGGGGTGGATCCATAGCATGGAGGCTGCTAAACCAGGAGAGATGCAACGCGCTCCTTCTCCAGTTATGGGACAACAGGAGACAAATTAAGTCCAGTAGGTGACATGGATGTTTTGCATCAGAATAAATTTGTTTTAATGGCTATGGTAGATGGAAAGCAAGATCCTAATTTGCCCTGTTAAAATGGGGAAAACGAATGCCAGAGAACTGGGCAAAAATCACCAGGAGGAGACAAAATATGACGAAAATGCTGTTGTAAGAACGCAGACCTCCTAAGTGCTAAGACCCCAGCACACTGCAGAACTGGGTAGGGCTGATAGTGAGAAGCTCATGACCGTCAGTGGGACACTGAGACATGGCTGTGACCTCTCAGTATGAATAATATGTCACTGTCCTGCTGGATGTACCAGACATTGTAATTTCTTTAGATCAGAGCTGGCTGTTGGTAAGTTTCCAAATGCTGGATTTCTGTACTCACTTTTAAGCCACTTTTAAGTGCATTCTTTGTTAATCGTATTTGGCTGGCACGTTCACCACCACCACAAAAGGTTGTGGGGGGAACTAGGCTGCATTCATGTGATGTTAAATCCCTTCATCCATGGGAGCTCCTGATGGTTTTGACTTTGTGACTATGGCCTTGAACATCTGTTCTCTCCACCTTTGCAAAACCAGTGCTCAGAGGGAGCTGCTGGCTCCTGCCCGGGAGGTTTTGTGTTCTGGAGTTGTTCCTTACTCCTACTGCTTTTCCACAAATACAGACGTCTGTATGCAAGGCAGAGTGCTTTAAATAATCACCACTGTGTTGTAAATGTTTATTTGTTTTCCTTTGTCATTTTTTTGTCAGGTTATCTGTGATAATTTTGTTAATTGCCACTTGGAAGGAAGGATCCCACTTAGTCTTTTCTCTATACTTATTACACACATATGAAAAAAATGCCATTTAGCTTTTGTACTCGTTTGCATGAAACACTACTGTTGCTTTGTAGGAGGATTAGCTCTAACTGCTTGACAGGAGAGTGTGTGTTTATATAATGTGTAGTATTCATGACTATAAATACATCTAAACATCAGAGCTGAGTTGCCGATAATGCAGAGCTTTGTCAGGATTGAGCAGGCGGCCCTGCAGCGTGTAGGTTGGATGCGAGCGACAGTGCATTCCAGCCATCTGGAACTGGCAGCTTTGGGGACCTTGGCTGCTGTGAGTGGGTAGCGCGGTGCTGTGTGCTTCTGGAGGGTGCAGTTCCCTGCTATGTTCTCCCAGGTTTTTCACTAGTGCAAGGGAGTCACCTTGGCAAAAGCTGGAGGGCTGAGGGGCTTGGACCCAGTGCCTCATCTCTTCTCTTTCCCCCACAGTACTGGGTAGAGCAGTGGAGAAGGTAAGCAATGCATATACAATTAACCTACTGCCTCTGTATCTTGAGGAAGCTTAGAGTTGACAGCAACAAGAAAAAGTGCAATTGTAAGCTTATTTACTACATTTGTTAACCATCTGGGATATAAAGCCTCTAAAGTGAAGGAGCTGTCAGATTTCATTCTAGTTAACCCTGTGGAAGCAAAAGACTTGATTTTAATTTCTTTCATCAGGCGTTCAGTTTGGTAACAACCTTTGACAAAAAGCAGTACTGATGGAATTTTCATTTTTATTCTGTTTGTATATCCACATTGTCACAGGAGCTGATTACTGACAGTGGCCAGCGGGGCTCCTGCTGGAGGACAGGGGAGGAGGTCATCAAAGGGTGAGAAACTCTTCCTTGGTTCAAGCTGTCAGGTGCTGTGAAAGGTGATGGATCCGTAGCATGAGGCTGCTAAAAGAGGAGAGATGCAACACTCTCCCTCTCTAGTTATGGGACAACAGGAGTCAAATTAGATCCAGTAGGTGACATGGATGTTTTGCATCAGAATAAATTTGTTTTAATGGCTACGGTAGATGAAAAGTAAAACGGTAATTTTGGCTCTTGAAATGGAAACAATGACTACCAGAGAACTGGGCAAAGGCTCCAGGGAGGAAGGTGCTGTAGCACACCCTGCAGAGTGTTGTGAGCTCTCCTTGAGTTTGCACAGAGAGAGAACAGCCAGGATTCATCTTCAGTGTTTCCTGAATAAGAATGCAAGTAAAAAATACAATGCAAGAAGAGCTGGCACAAATCATGACAGTTTAAGGTACTAGAAGTTTAACAATGAATAATGTCATGGGGATGGTAAGCTTTGCTGTACAGCACTGGAAAAAAAACTTGCTTTGCTTTTGGTTTGTTATTGTGGAAACTGGGTTGAGTTCTTGTTTGGCTTTTTTTGGGGGTTACATTTTAACAGTTTAGAGCTATGCTAGCAAGGTTGAGAATTGGTGCTGCTTTCCCCCTGAACACTAGTGAACAAAAGTAAGGAAATCACGGAAGAGAAATGACGTGAAGAGGGAAAACCAACTAAGCATCTCACAGCAGGGAGCCAAATTTTGCACTGGAGCAACACTGGCTCCAATGGAGCAAACACAATTTAGAGGAGGAAGTGGGGACAAAGATGCTCCAGTACAGATCAGAGAAGGGGAAAAAAGCCAGTATGGAGGACTGGGCAGAGAATGTGTGATTACATAGAGCAGCTGTAGGAATTCCCTGCGAAGAAGGTTCATTACCTTAGTGGGAATTGCTTTTGTGATGTACACAGGCTTGGCCTGGAGATCCAGCTGTTAGGTGTGGAATCACCTCTCAGGTATGTGTATGAGTTAGAAAGAGGCGTGGTTGCCCCCAGGAAAAATGAATAGTGGAAACTGTAGCCCCTTGCAGTGTGGGAGTTAAGTGTTCTGCACTGCTGAGAATCAGGTTGCTTTGGTGCCAAAATATGGATTTAGTTGCTTAAAATTAAGTCTGCCTGTGTCCCAGTTTCCCCATCTGTAAAATGTATTACGGCAATTTTAGCTAATCCTATTAAATTGTAGTACTAGTGTTTCACTATTAATATATCTACAAGGACATGCATCATGGTAACTTTACCCCATGGTGACTAAAATGTCTGCAGTAGCACAGTATAAAATAATCAGAGCCTCTGGGACTCTGAAGGTCTCCTTTTTTTAATTGGCTGACTAGAAAGAAATTATGCCAATTTTCTCCATGTAAAGATCTGGTCTACCTTCTCCGTGAGGGAGGAAAAGCAACCTATTTTTCAGACTAAGATCGTTCTACTTTCTCTCAACCCTGCTGTTTTAGGGTAACGAGCAAGCAGGATTTTGTGAGCAAGCTTTGTCTTTCCTTTGCACGTTAAACTTGTGATATTTTTTTTATTGTTTCATCTTAACATTGTTCAAGGAAGGACTCAAGTGTCTTCAAAATGCAAAGACTGTGTGTAATGAAAAGACTTCCTGCTAGGCAAGGAAAAAGCTTCAGAGGTAATTATAGCTCCATTTCTTCAGCATTTTGTTCCATTTAGTGTTTTATGAAACCTCTCACCTGATCTTTGGTGTGTGTATGATAAAAGGAAGTTTGTAGTGCAGCCACCTCTGATAGATGATATAATACTTTTAGCAGGCAGGATGTAAAATAGGTCCCATAACGCATCAGGATTTCTTCAGAAATCTCTGGCAAGGCTAATTATTTTTTTCCTAGTCACTGAGCAATCACTGACTGTCCCACAGTTACTAAGTGCTTCTGGCCTTCGATATTTCTTTTACCCTTGTGCAGAGATTACACCTAGAGTTCCTCAAGGACACAGCGCCTGGGTTACTGCTTCAAAAAGGAGCTCCCCATGAAGGATACAATTTTTGAGTGATGCAGTTTCTGCTTGCTTAGTGCATCCACCAAAGGAAGTAGAGTAACGTGTCGCATTGCCATAAGAAAAAATAAAAAGCCTGTGTTCTTTGGAGTCTGTTATATTAATAGAAATCATTAATACCCTGTTGATTGTAGTGACAATGCAGTAATTACAATATATATAAAATGTCACCATTGGAAGGGTTGTAGAGGAAGGTTATGGCACAAGTTTGAAAGGAGGTGCTTACAGCATGCTGCTGGAATAAATCACGGGACAATCTCCAGTGTGACCTGGAGAACTAGGTCCCAAATCCTGGTCGAACATCCCAGACTGGTACCAAAGTTGCAGTAGGAGACTGCAGCCTACCTCCTTCATAGTGTTTCTAACCTGAATTCAGGAACCTGCTGATCTGTTGGTGGTCCATGTTTCAGAAAGGCTGGGGAAGCTGATGGGGACGGTGTCCAGCACGCAGCGAGAGCCTGGAGTTCGGTGTCTTTGCTGGCTGAGCATGGGCCAAGCATCTCGCCCCTCTCTGCCTCATCTGCACAGCCACTTTCATTGTACTCTGTTTAGGAGATAAGATTTAATTAGGGTAAGGCTTTCAAGTGTTCACCAACATGTTGTAATATTTTGGATATCTAGATTTTTTCCAGATATCCTGAATATATTCAGCTCTTCTGACTGCTTATGGATACTTGATAACACTGGGGGTTAGTCTTAAGGTCTTCAGAAACATTTACAATCAGAACTCACTTGCAAAAATGCTAGGCTTAACCTTCTTGAAGTATTCATTGTTCGATAAAATTAATTTGCATTTAGATGTCTTTACTGTAATTACTTTAAATTATATGCAAGGGCTGAAATCTTAATGTGATGGGCAGGTGCTGAGAGCTTAAGATTCTGGTCATATTTAATTTAGAAATGAATATTCTACCTCTTATTTTTTAATAAGTTAAATGGTACCTGTTGTAGTGTTTTATTTGAAATCAGTTTCACCCGAGGCAAGTTCAAAACCACTCATTCCACCGCTCCTCTGAATGAGGAGTTCCTGTAACTTGAAGCTTGCTCTCAGTTTAATGTTGTTCTGCTTCAAACCCTGATTCCAACCAGGTTCACCCTTCTCTCTCAGCATCTCTGGAAGACAGGCAGTGGCCTAGAGCAAACCAGTTGGGGTTCCCAGTCCCACACATAGGTCTGGGAACCTTGGGGTTCCTTGTGAATAGGAAGCCAAGACTTAAAAAAACATGTTCCTCACTGTTGAAGGCACGTTCTCTTTTGAAATGTTATTGTCAAGTGTCTGACTGTACCATTTAAATAAATAATCACCAGAGCCACATTTCCATTCAGTTGATAGCCCATTTTTTATCTCAGTAATTTTTATTGTTTGGTTCCCCAACCTAGAGCTCAATATGCCACATATACAAAATAATTACAGTGAAGTAAAGCTTTAGCTTGTTTTCTTCGACGGGTGCATTGTTCAAATATTCCCTAGCAGGGAGTTTGGCCTAACCCAGGAACTTACAGTGTTGTCACAGCTGTAACTGAAACTGCAGTGATGCAATTAGAGCATCCGACTGATGATTTAATATCTGTGTTGTTGTTTAGTTAGATCAGGAAACTAGAAGGGAAAACTAAAAGGGGAAAAAAAAAAACCAAAACAACCCAAAACCAAAAGCAAAATACATGACAACTAGATGCATGGTTTTTTGCGGTTTTATTGGACTAAAAGTGGAGGAGGCTTTAAGTGAGTTTACTGCCACCAGACATGAATAAGACACGCCACTGGAGAACTGTAAGGAGAATACAAAATCATCAGCAACCTACAGTGCTTGGCAAAATACACTCCTCTTCTGTAAGGGAAGACTATAAGTACTTCCCTTTCTCACACAAATAACCCACTCTTTTTATAAAATTCATTTCTGGTGCAGTATAGAACAATGTTACAGCTGGGAAGCTGCAGCACAGACAGTAAATGACTTTCGGAGAGTTGTACAGGAAACTAGAGCACAACTGGGGCTAAGACCCAGGTCTCATAACTTGTAGATGTTTTCTGGAAACGAATTGTCTTACTGTTGTGGTAATAATTAATATTTTACATTCCACCAAAAAAGCCTGATGTTCCTGAAAACCATCTTAAAGGCGTGTCTGGAATCTCTGTTAAAATGATACTATAACTTTGATATAATAAATGCCCAAATTATATTTCCTGTCTAGCTGCAGAGTTGGCTGGTTTGTGTAATGAAACTATTCCATGTATTTCTGGAATACCTTGTATTTATAACTTGGAGTTTTTTGCCTAACGGGGGGAGGAGAGTAAAGCTGGCGGAGATTCTCCAGCCATCCCTTACTACTTTTAAGGCCTTTATATTGCTGAAATAGCACAGTAAAGCTCCTATGTAATGAAAACCTGAGTCACTCAAACTATGATATTGCTTCTACCAAAGGTAATTTTTAGAAGTGCAGATATACTCAGTAGGGCATGATCCTTGTAGCTAATGAGATCTTTCCCTTTCTTTGCATTTGCCTGGAATTTTGAATTTCAGAGACATTTCTACGAGGTCTCTGTAGAGATTGCTTTACAAGCTTTTAAACTAGAAACATACACAGTCTGTGGTCTACCCCTCTTTCTCTGAAAGAAAAACCTTGCTTTTGTTATTATTTGTTATGTGTTTTCTTTGAAGTAATTCTTGGACTGAAAGTCCATGTTCTGTTCTTTTTTTTTTTTTTGTAGCAATTTAACTGTTGTGACCTGAATATTTGTCCTCTTGTCTTATTTTTGGGAGTGCTTGAGCTCCCATTGCATTAGAAATGAGGTAGAATGAATGAAGACTTATTTCTCCCATCCCTTCTCTCTTGTGTGGTTTGTGTACAGTAACTGCTTGCAGCTGGATACTCCAGCGGTTGCTGCATTTCAGAGGTTCTTACGCTCTCCATTTATAACTGAAAAGCCAAGGGTTTGCTGTAACCCCGGGAAAGTGTGTATATTGTGATATCAAAATCACATGTGCATACATGTGTACATCCTGTACAATCTTCCTGCGTAACAGAGTTTATTTCTGTTTACATCTATCATATTGTGACTCCATTTTTTTTGAAATCTAAGTGTTTCCGTGATGGGTAGGTATGTGTGACCTAGTCCTGCTTTCAGGGCCATTGGAAGTTAGATTAGGTCATTCCAATGTATCTTAGCATAGATTTATTGAAATCAAGAGAACAATGACAAATAAAACAGACGGTCTGGCTCTAAAAAGGGATCTGGCCTGTTGGGGTGCTCTGGCTGATAAACAGGAATGATGTATTTGTTTTCCTACTTTGTAGAGTCAGAGCAAAGCAGGCTCCGCAGGGATGCTGAAATTGCTTGCTGCAATAATATGTAATATGAATCCAAATAAGTGAACAGACAAAGCTTTCTGTAAGGGTAACCAGCTCAGGGGAAGAATCCCTTCACTCGGACACCTTAGATAAATATTTACAGCAGGGGAATTTCTGGGGAAAATCAAAGAAGGCAGTGGTACAGCCTCCAGTCCTGCCATGGTCTCATTTAGAATCCACAGAGTCAGGCTATAGCCTGCTGCACAAACGGCTTCTCCACAGCCAAATCCCAGCAAATGGTGCCCCGTGACAGCAGGTTCCAGAGGTACCTGGCAGAGGGAGGATGTGGCTCACTAAAGCTCAGTGCTTCACACAGGGATGCAGTGTAGGCTTTCCCTTATTTCCTATATGTAGGCTCTAGGCTTTTGCTGTTTTTCTTTAGGAGTGTGACGGGCGAGCAAAGCCTCTCAGCATTAGGTTGCAAAGACTTAAGTCTGTGTCTTACAGTGTTTGTCTGGCTTACTCCTATGAATGCTTCAGTTACTTACATACGTAACTGACTCTGAACCCTGGGGAATTTCAACAGGGTACTTTCATGAGTCAAATCGATGTTAGATCATATTGCTAATCATTCAAGATGCCACTTCATTTCCAGTGGCAATCTTTTTATACATCAGTTCAATACATAACTATGTGCCTGAGGTGGATCCTCTGATTGCTGGATCTAGGCTTTCTTACAGAAGTAACTGAGAAATAGAGGTAAATAGACCTCACCATGAATGAAAATAGTTTCGTGTCTGTACACTCGAACAAACTACTCTCTTTGGTCTGGAGCACCAGGTTATGGTCACTAAGAATCAACTGCAGGGGTTAAAGAAACTGGAAGTTCGTAAAAACGAGCAAATAGACTCTCCATGCAATATCAGCACCTACTGGTGTCAAAAACCAATTCTTCACGTCATCTTTCAGAGTAAAGGGCAAGTAGCTCTCCTGAGCCTCTGCTGATTTTGGGCTTCTTCACTCAAAGGAAGGTGTCAGCAGGAAATTGTGTTTCTTCAGTTGTGTTCCAGGGTTTGTATCCTTCTTCGGTCTTTGTTCCTGCAGCTTGCAGTTGGGTAACTATTTGGTTTGTTGCTTCCCTCATTGGGTAACTGGGACAGATAGCCCAAAGCAAGTGCCACTGAGCAAACATAACACATAGCGCTTCCCCTGCATGCTTTTATCTTCAAAATGCTTTTGCAAGCAGCAATTGAGAATCGCAAGTGACTGGAGAGCATTGTCTCAAACGTTCTGCAGAGTGGCATGCACAGTGCCAGCGCGGTGGCTGCGTCATGGCTGGCTGCGTGGCCGTGTCGACAGGTGTCAGCCAAGTGCCACCAAAGGAGCTCCGGCTGCAGGGTTGCAAGGCAGCTCCAGCTGCACCTCCCTTGCAAGGCAGAGGAGGATTATTTCGGATGGAGAAAGTGTCAGCCTTCTGGTTACTAATTGAGCTTGATAACTGGGCTTCAATGACACAAAATTAAGGGAGATATAGGAAATCTGGGTCTGGGTACTGCCGTGCAAATGGTGCTGGGGCGGGGGAGCGTGTGAGTGCAATCTGAGCCAGGCTGGGCTCCCACCCTTTGCTAAAGGCGTGTGCACTTTTGTATTGACAATTAACAGGCTGAGGATAGATTATTTCAGAGGTTATTGATTCACTTTCCGCAACGCCAATAACTAGGTCTGAGAGCCATGACTGGCTGGTTTCCAGGAATCAAGCTGCCTTAGTTACCAGTGTGGTGTTTTGATCATGGCAGCATCTCCTTGGGCTTCCCTATGTGGGAAGACAGGAGAAGGTCTCTGTTACATCGGCCTAGTCTCAGACTGTAACAGAGATGAGGATATTATCTGTGAAATCAGATAGAGGAAATAATGGGATTGAACTCTGTATATTTTATAGACTTCATGTCATGAAGTTTGATTCGGGCAGCTTGAAAGGCCAGTGCGTGTCTCAGTGTGATAATTTTGACGTGCACTACATCTCTGGGGAGAGGGTGCATCTGTTAGCTGCTGCTTTCATGTTGACCCTGTCATAATCAATAAGAATATCTCATTGCATAGAAATTATTTGTACAAAGGACGAGGATATCCGTTTCTTGTAAAATGCCCCCAAACATTAAAATAATCTCTTTCTGTATTAGTTCAATCATTATATAGCAACATATGTAAAGAATATCTAACTATAAAACACTGCTATCCGTGATGATTCAAAGCTATCTGAAATTCTGCCTGGAGATATAATTATGAATCTGATACAAATTTAGGTTTCTACTACCTTTCCTGCCAACATCAAAAAAAGACAACAAGCAAACAAAACCAATACAAAACAAAACAAAAAACCCACACCAACAAAACCCCAACTGACCGAGGCGGGGGGGGGGGAACCCAAACCAAAAACCCCACCAACAAACAACAAAACCACAAAACTTCCCCCTGCAACAAACCAACCAAACAACAAAACAAACCAAGACAAAACCACAAGAAAAAAAACGAATGCTGAATAGTTTTAGCACTGTTAGGTGGGTGTTGAGTGCTTGGGTTGGTTGTATTTTTTTTTTAAATAGTTTAATCATGTGTAAAACAATTTAAAACTGTTTCACGAACAGTTTTTAGAACATAGATGCAAAGTGCCCATTAGAATATACATATAGATTTTAAGAGGAAGATTAGAAGGTAATGGAAGTAAAACTGAGACTTTTGAGTGAGCCTATAAAATGTTCTATAGAAATGTGTAATTTTGAGTTGCATTAGCACATTCCTTTGCAATGTTTAGATATTCAAATCCCCAGTTGAGATTTCCTATCAGATCTTCATTTTTGTATTCCAAAAATCTGAAGAAAGACCTACTCTTCTATGTATTTCCATTGGCAGAATAAACTCAGACACCCCCCAAGCTATGGATTCTTTGCCTTGCTCCAGCTATCACAGACCACTCCCTTTCCAGAGCACTTAGTGAGTAATTCTCTCAATGTATCTCAGTAATGGACCATTATTCTGAGACCCTCAACACTGGAAAAGAAATACATCCTTGTGCAGTGGGCTAACTCAAGATCAATGTGCCTCTTAAATTCTGAAAATAGGTCTCGAGTGTGCTATCCTTCTGTCCAGCAGGGAATTTCAATTCCCAAAGTACAAACTCCTATTTTATACAGGGGTGTTACTGGAAAGCAGAACTCCATCCAACTTGAGGCTTCTTTGTTGCATTTATCACTGTTCAGGTCAACAGAGCTTATCCAAGGCCCTGATTAAGGTCTCAACTTGGCTGCTGTTTTGCAATTAACCTATGATCATATTCCTACAGATTCCATACATGTTAGGGTGGGGGCGGATCGCAGAGTTCAAAAGTAACTCCCGAAATATTTCATCTAGGTTGGCTTTGGGTTTCACACTAATTGGGGTAGTCCTTGGAGAATCATTGGGGCGACAAAAAAAAAAAAGAAACAGCAACAGAAAAAAACCCAACCCCCCAAAAAATCTGGCGTGGTGTTCTCCCATCCTGTCTCACAAAAGAGCTTGTCATCTGCGTTCAAATTTATTTGTGAACAAAATGATGTAGTTTGTTCTGGGCTGGAGCACATGCAAATGTTTACGTGCGAGCTGGACAAGTGGGGGACGTGAGCACTGGAGGGAAGTAGAGAGCAGCTGTATGGAGATACCAAGATATTTTTGCAGCTGTGACTAAGTATTAAGTTCAGTTTAAGGCAAACAACTGCAGCACGTTAGGATTATCCACACTTACCTTTTTATGCATGCAGTACCGCTTACACTTTCCAGTCTAGGTCCAGGAATCTCGTAGTTGTTAAAGAAAATTAGACAGCAGAACATTCAACTCAATTTATGTCATGTTCATTAATGGTGGCAAACTAAAAGTATGTATTTAGGCTTGGTCAAGATTCAGTGTTATTGAGCTTGCCTCTCTCTCTCCTTAAACACTGCTGAGGCTAAAAACCTGTTAGATGAAAACCTGACAGGTTGTGGCTGTTTGGTAGCTGTGTTGTTCATACAGTAACAGAACTCCATTCTTGAAAAGCATTTATTTTCAAATTACCCCATAATGACCTCCTGTTGAGGTAATAACGTATTTGGACATGACAATATTTTGAAATATCTCCCTGAACTGTAGCATAACACCTCTTAAATATTGCAAGAGGAATATTAGCATAGGCTGAGGCCACCAGTTTCTGTTATGGTAGAACAACCTGAGAAGTTGCTGCTCGATCAGGATTCCCAGGATGCGAGGGCTAGATTTGCCTCTCTTGATGTGTTACAGTGTCTTAAAACTCTGCAGTTAATTTCCTTTGATACTTTATTGCTACAGGTATCCCCCTGAACTGAAACAGGAGAAACAAATTCTATCGCCTTTGCTTAAAAGTTGTTCTGCCTCTTGCATAAGTCAATTTTGTACATTTCTGTATGTGTTCAAAATAATAATTTCAATTTAGAATTCCTCTAGAAGTAGTAGAAGCATAATCTTTACAAAGCAATCCCATTGAATATGGATTGATTATTCCTATTTCCTAATGTTTGCTGAATCTACAACCCTTTGCTGGCCCAGGAGTACTGAGACACTGACAGTGTCGAAATGCAGCCGAGGTGGATGCAGCCACACGATGTGTCTTGTATCCATCCCACCATCCTTTTTCCTTGCCAGCCACCAGTCAAAAACTATATTAAACTAGTTTAAACAGGAGGGACTGGTGCTCGTTTATGTTGTTGCTTTCAAAGAGAAGTGATTTCTTTTTACTTTCCTATATGTCTGGGGAGGTAAAACGTCACTCCTGTGCTGGAAAGGCTTGCCTTGCCAAGCCATCCTGAGGGCTCACGAGGCCATCAGTGCCTTTATATTGCAGATCTTTGCCAGGAACATCAGTAATGTCAGGAGGCTCCTCAGATAGCTTGTCTCCATGCGACAGACTGGCACAATGGCTCTCCATTTTAAGATCATACAGGGTTCAGTGAGCAATGTCCCCCACTTCCATTTGCGGCACAAACAATTTATGGGTAGCACATTTGCAAATGAACTATGTGATTTTATCAGCTCTCGCTCACTTGGAATCGCATGACATGGGTTTTGCAGTGGATGCAAGAGACACATCAGCTGCTCGAATGGCATACTACAATTATCTTAAACAGGCCTGCTAACAAGCATTAACATTCTGTCTCATAGCAATGTAGTGATCTAGGCTCTGTGGAGCCAATGTATCTCAATATCATAGCTCTGTATGATAGCCCCGAGACTGTCTTGTACCACAAAATTCGTTTCCCTCTCAGTGCCTGGAAAGAAGGGAGAGAGAGGAATGAGGACTTGACAATATTTTCAAGCTGAGAAAATAGAGACTGAGACTTTTCATTTATTGTGTAATTTAGTTTATGCTGATCTTTCTTTTATATTTTCAATTGATATGGTATTTTTCTTTTAATAAAATGTTTAGTCTATACTATGCTATTCAAAATCTGAAACTTAGGCTGTGTGGCTCATGTTCTGCAGCATAATACTCTTCCTGCCTGAATAAACATTATACCTGTAACTCAGTTACAGGAGCCAAAGTGTATGGAAAATGTATTTTAAAACATACTTTCAGAAAGTTGTAGAATGTCTAAACTTTATGCACTTTTTGGAATACAGGTAGTACAAAAAATGAAGATAACAAGTGATCACACAGGAAAGGTGGGAGGCAAGCAATCATGAGCAACATAAATTTGTTTAAAGACCTGAATGATTTCTAATGAAAAGTGCTTCATGGTAGTGTGGCTGTACAAAGTGTATAGGAGGGGCTACTCATGCTGTTTGGGCACAATGTCATAAAGGATTATTTTTGCATTCGGTATGGGAATAATAATAACAAAACTCTTGAATATGTTTTGTAAGTATTAAATCAGAAATTATCAAATTATTCCTTTCAGGAAGGAAAGTATTACTGCTACAAGAAATTGTTAGGTTAAATAATTTTTCTAAAGCCAATGAAGAAAACCAAGGGTCAGACCACATTTATTTTTTTGAAATGAAAAAGCAAATGATGTTTGGAGTTGCAGCAGAGTTGCTGGCCCTAAACTCCTGTGCTGTCTAGATGGCTTTGGGCTCGATGGCAGCTTCGTGCACAGGACACACATTTTCAGGAAAGGTCATAAAGACCATGTCAGTTCAGGTATTGGGGCAATGGAACTGCTGGTCAGAGCAGCATATGCTGTGGTGTTGTTTCATGGCAAACCAGCTGAGCTGAGCAAAAAATTCTAATGGAGACAAAGTACTGGGACAGACTTCACCATGCAAAAGAGAGATGGGCTTAGTCCCATTCCTGCAGTCCAGCTCCTACAGCTGCATTGTGGTGCAGATTGCAGAACTGCTTCTCCAGCAGGATTTACAGCACGAGATCTGGTGGGAGTTATCCACAGGGATTTGACTTTTTTGGCAGCAAAGATTCGGGGAGGCTTTTCTCTCTCTTGGGGAGGCTCAGCAGTAGCAGTGGGTATAAATTAGAAGGTTATGAGAGTCTGTTACAAAGTTGTCCAATGTTAATCTCATTGGATGTATCTGTATTTAGAATTAATTGTGTTTCTGCTGATACAGGCTCACATAGGAACTGTGTTTGTGTACCTACTCATTTGCATGTTAATGGGGTTCTCCAGGGTTTTTCCTTGATCTTTAACAATAGGAAAGCCTGGCTAATTGAAATTTATTTGAAAAGGGTTTATTTGCCTCTTGGGCTAGGGACAATAGTCTGTAACAGCTGAGGAAGGCTGCAATACTCATGTTAGCGAGTTAGATTTTAATACCTAAGCATACCCACACTGGCAGGATAAATTAACAAAGAAGGTGAATGGTTTACACTGATTCTTCTCATGTTGACTACCCTAAATTGATTTTGGTCCAGCCTGTTCATGTTGTGACTGCTTCACAGCAGCTGAGGTGGGAACTCTTGGATTTTAATGGAACAAAGGACCTGTATGTAGAGCTTTCCATGTGATGTAGGTGTATGCTGCTAACAGATGGATCTGGCCTAAGAACGTAAGAATGACACCACTCAAAGGTCTCTCCCAATTACCACTACTAACACTCATAAAAAAAATTGAACCTGAACAGCTGGCAGGGTCCCCATAGACAAGAGGTCAGGTCGCTTGAAAGTGGCCCAGAGGGTACAGAGTTTGACTCCCACCAACATCTTTGGGGGTTGGACTAAATGACCTTTGAAGGTCCCTTTCAACCCAAACCATTCTGACATGTGAACTGTCCTTAAATGCCAGACATTGAATCCTGGCTTTGTTTATTCTAGCATCTTTGATTCTCTAAACCCCTTATTCCAATGCTACTGATGCAAGACATTTCTATCTCAGATATTTGTGGAGTCTTGCACAGAGCTGCTCAGGCTCACCATGACTCCTGGCCAGAACTGCTGGAGAGCGTTGGTGAAGCATGACAGTTGCTGTAGCAGATCAGCCTACTCTGAGAATTACCTCTAGGCTGGGAATATTGTGATGGCTCAATTTATCAGCTGCCCCCTTTGCCAGCGCCATCAGTCAAACTGGAGCTGGAGATCAGGATTTCAGTGTGGAAATAACATTTTTGGGTGAATGATGATGATTATTTGTTGGGGGGGAAGGGTTGTGTATTTTTATTGCTTATCCTCTGTGGCCCGTGTTTTCAGTGAACTGTCTGAGAGCTGTTCTGATGTGCACCTTCCAGGGTCCTTTGTTTTTAACCCAAATATTGTGGTTTCTTTCTGTCTAGTTAGTCACCAAAAATACTGCAAAGCCTAATTAACACTTCACTAATCTCTGTATTTTAGAACCTGCCTATAATTTGGTGGTCTCAGTCCATCTCTTTGCAAGTATTTAATTGCTAGGTCCTATATTGAGGTTTTTGATTATGAAGAGTTCATTATATGGCAGATAGCACATTTCCTAGTACAGAACAGAGAATAATCACAGCTGAAGCACAGCTGTCAAAATAAAATGAACACAGAATGTAGCTATTGCTTTAATTATGTTTATATACTTGTTAACTCTGAAGATCTCACAGTCCAAAGTGGTTCTTCCTACTGAAAGTTTGATAAGCAGTAGGCCACCACGCTTCTGTAACAAGAGTCCAACTGGATTTTGTCTTTCTGTCCTGAGCCAGAGCTGATTTTAAAGGGAGAGTGAAGTTCCCTGTGCTCTCCCAAGGTAGGGAGAAGTAAATGTGACAAGGCTGTCATCCTGCTGAAGGAGTCAATGGTCTGGAGATATGGCTGGACGCCAAGTGGTCTAAGGGTGCAGAGGACTGTCCTGGTGGCAGTTTGCTGTGTGGAACTGATAAGGCATTAAGCACCGAGCCCTCACAGGTGCAAACACATAATGAAACTACCTCTGCTCGTACCTGCTGAGCAGCTCTGCTGAGGATTAACTTAGCATCTTCTTGTTTTTGAACACTTTGACGATTCATGGGAGGATTGGACCTTGACAACCTTCCATCTTTTGTATTCCTCCCTACACCCTGGGACCGTCCAGTCAATCTTTGTAAAACATGGTGGAGAAAGCTCAGTGTTGCTGTAATTGACAGCAGCAATAGAAAAGTAAGGCACAGGAGAAAGTCTTAAGTGTTCTTCAGGTGTAAATCCACTGTACCACATAAGCAAAGATGGCTCTCTAGTAAGGAAATACAAAATAATGTTCTGAGGTGGATTTTTTTTTTTTGTTTGTCTCTGCATCTGTTTGGCAGGTGTTTTTGCAGTTGACTAGAAATGATGTTTAAGTAGGCAGCAGATGTGCACCCTGAAATTCACTGAGATAGTCTTAAATCAGTCTTTGTTTTCAAAGTCTTTTGGAAAGTTGAGAGAGAAATAGAATATTAATAGCCAAATTGGTAAACTCTGAAAGCACTTTAGAAGTACCCTTCAAAACAAGGATGCGGTAAACTTTAAATTGGTCCTAAGGGAGCTACACAGGGCCATCATCAAATACAACATTTAAATGAATGTGTCTCAGGAATATTTTTTTTTTCCAGCTGGAGCTTGGAAGTGTGAAACTCTTCAGAATGAACAGGTCTTGCTGGATGGAACTGTACCATATACTTCAGCTTCTTACCTTTGTTCTTGTATCTCTGTGGTTTTAAGCTGATTGTTTTAGTGTGCTGGAGCTTAAACCTGATGGCTCATTCTGAACGTTTCAACGTTGAGGTGGGGAGTTCCGTGCGTTACCCTGGAGTGTCCTGTTTGCCTCGTGTTTCCCATACATGACTGCAGTTCTTGACTCCCACCTTGCCCCTTAAAGCCAGGCTACATTTACTTGTCTTCTACCTTATCAGGCTTTCATTCAAGCTCTTTTTTGTTTTCTTGCACATTGTGATAGAATTCTAAAGCTGGAAGAGGCAAATTTTCAGAGCTTTCTTAGAACTCTTCAAACTCTTTCTTGCGATCTGTTGCTATGATGTTTTATAAAGCCTTGTGCTTAGGAAGCCACTAGACTGTATCATACCTTATCCATCATGCTGCCCAAGGATTTGTCTGCCCTGCATGGGGGAGTGTGGGATAGAGATTTGCAAGCCTCTGTTAATGTAAGTAGCTGTGCACGTTCACACGAAAGGTAGCATCACACAGAGAAATGAATTTAGGTCCAGTCACCATCTGGCTGCCGTATCTTAACTAGTAGGTCATGGTGTACGCTGGTATTCCTGGGAGTAGCGGCTCTACTGTGGGATCTAGAGCTGTTGCTGTTTGTTTCTTTTTATGATTTCTTTACTTACATGGAAACCTTTTGCTTTGTTTGTTCAGTGCATAACAGAAAATTTGATCCTGCTTAATGCCTGGAGGGTTGGGGGTGGCTGTGAAAAGCCAAAGCAGTGAGGGGGCTCTTTGGCTTCCCTGCCAAGGCTGGCTCGGGTCCTGGACATTGGAAGCTGCTGAAGTGGAATGTCAGCGAGATCCCATACAGGCAGAAGGTTTAACTTCAGCATTTAGTTAATCATATGCTTTAAGATATTTATTGCTATTAAAAAAGAGGAAGAATAGAACAAGATTAATAATGCAGAGAAAATATTTCCCTTTACTGCTGAGTTTTAATTAAGTATTGGGGAAATAACCATGGACTAAACTGATTCTGCTTGCCTGGAGTAATGGATCTGGAGGCTGAAATGAGTATTTTTTCTTGTCTCAGTATATTAGGGAAAAATGGTAGATTGAAAGCAACAAGTCCTTCATATAAGCATTTCAAAAACCTCATAAGGGAATTTTCAGAGGCATATCCTGCTACAGATTTTACCTTAAGTGTTTGTGCATCTATCCCAACAGTTGATTTTTAATGTATGTTAGAGTTCATCTATTAAGCAACGGTTCTTATGCATATTTGCACATGGCAGACAGCGAAATAGAAAGTTTGACAGGCTTGCTGTGACTGATTAAATTCTTTTTCCACTTCCATTAGAGTTCTCAATCTCACCTTGAAAGTCTCATCCCACACCTTTGATGTGATTTTTAAACGGCATTTATACTGTGCATATGAAACACAGTAACTTCTGTAAGCTCTGTATTTAATAATGAGACTGAGAAAATACTTGCAGGTAGTCCCTAGGAAATGGTAATGAAATTCTCAACAGAAGCATCTAACACTGTCAGAGATTATTGGTGGTGGTTCTGCTCACTTTTCTGCATACACGTGAGAAGCAAACTACACTATTTCAGCAGGATTATAAAATGGAAAAGACACTGTTTTTCCTAAGGTATTTCATGGTCTCATATACCTGGCTCAGACTATCTGAATTCAGAGAAGCCTTTATTCACCCAAGTTTAGCTGCAACACCACTCAAAATAAAAGCTAAATCAAAAGCTGAGACAAATGACAGGAAGCTATGGGACAACCAGAAAGCATTGAATCTCTGGAGAAATACGGGAAAGAGGATGCCAGCAGCTTTACATGTACACCGTGACAAACCCTCATCCTTTGTCATCTGGTGAAGCTCCACTGATTTCACAGAATGTGGCCAGATACCTCTAAAAGGAAAGACTGCCGGAGTGGCTATGGCAGGCAGTCTGCACATAAAAAAGAGTCGGTGTCCTCAGCCTCCCAGTTTCTCTCTCCCTAAAGGCACCCACTCGAATTTTTGTTTTAATTAAAACATATTTTGATTGTGTGAGAGCCACTGTAATTCCAGATCTTGTGGGCTCCTGGATGCAGAGGATGTGGGGGCTTGTTCCATTTCTCAGTAAAGGCAAAGTGCCAAAGGCTGTTTTCAGATTTGTTTGGGTTTGTGTTGGTTTTGTGTTGTGGGTTTGTTGTTTTTTTTTTTTTTTTAATATAGAAATCCCCTCTATTAGCTCCAAATGACCTATGAAGATAGCTGTAGTGTGCTTATCATCACAATATCTAATAGGAGGTGATGTCAGGCTTTGGCTCTGTTCTTATTGGAGCAAAAGCTGTGGAATCCAGAGGGGAGAACTAGAAATATATTATCTTCTCATTTTGCAGCCATGTATTGCAAATAGAAATTTTACCTTTCCCACCATCTGCTGAAGACCTACTGGAGTTTTTGTTTTTGTTTTATTTTTTTAACTGATACACTGAATCTCATGGTTTGGGGCTTAACTTTTGTATGTTTAGCTGGTTTTGACAAGACTTTTGTTACTGGTGCAAAGGTCAGTTGTTCCTCCCCTCTCCCCTGACAACATGCTTGAATAAAATGTAAACCTTTGCTAGCTGTAAAATTTGAAATGGGAGAAAATGCAGATGTTATGTTCATTTTCAGTACTTTTTAACTCCTGTTCAGGGAGACGGGCAAACACAACAGTGTGCAAAATGTGCCTAAAGCTACAGTTCTTTCATTTCCCTGCACAGTGCCCATAAGCAGAATTATTAAACATGATTTTCACAAGGCAGGCATTTGTTTTTTAAATCAGGATTGGAAGATACGCTGGAGCTTAAGAGATTTATATGCTATTGCTTCTTTTATAATTGTTTCTGTAAATGGATGTGAGAGTTGAATCACTTAGCATCATTTGCTTTGCTGGAAAACAGCAACAAATTTTAAACTGAGCTTATTTTCATAGCTAGGCAAGTGATTCCTAAGAACACCTTGGTGTTAGGGTTTATTGCTGCATGTATATTGCTGCCTTTTCCGTGTGAAAGATAAAAAAAGTATACAAACAGTAGCTCTTGCTGTCAGGACTCTAGGATGTCTAAATGTCTTTGAAAAATGTACATTCTCTGTGCCTGAGTAAGATTTATATTCACAGAGGCTGTCCAGGTCCTCAGCTCATACTGATTTTGCCAGCTCAGTTGATTTCACTGGTGCCAATTTACCTGGCACCAGCCGTGAAAATCAGAATCCCTGGATGTTTGTGCTTTAAAGACCAGAACTTCTTCCTGAATTATTCTGTAATCAGAAGTGTGTAAATATCTATCTATCTCTCTATCTCTTCATACTCATGAACGTCTGCAACTCTTAGCTCAACTGTTTTACTGCCTCCTTTCACCCATTTTTCTCTGTACATGATGTACCATTTTGTATACATGTCTACAAGCTTATACGCATACATATGTATACATTTGTTAAAAAACCAAACCGCTAGAAAGAAAAGGACTACTGAAAATTTATGCTACCACCACTAAGTAAAGCAGTGCCACTCTGTCAGTTAGAAGTTTGTCCAGAAATGGACTTGAGGGTTCAATTTGCTGCATTCAAGAGGAGCTTGAATTAAGGCCAACTGAGACTTCATTAAATCTGCATCCTAGTTCAAAGAATTTGTTCCCATTAGTGCATTTCATCAAATCATAGAATGATTTGGGTTGAAAGGAACCTTAAAGATCATCTAGTTCCACACCCCTACTCTGGGCAGGGACACCTCCCACTAGCAACTAGACCAGGTTGCTAATGCCCTGTCCAGCCTGGCCTTGGACATCTCCAGGGATGGGGCATCCACAGCTTCTCGGGGCAAGTTTCTCCCATTTAACAGCCTTGAGGAGCAGCTCTCAGGAAATTCCACAATTAAAGGTGTAGATTAGGAGTGCCTTGGCAATGCCAGGTTTCCTTCTTTGCTAGTTTAGAGCAGCAGTGATCTGGGTCAGATCCACACCCTGGCCTGAGAGCAGGCTGGGGCTCGTTAATTAATATAAATGAGACACAGAGCACAGTATGCTGAGAGCCGAGTCCTGTTATTTGTATGTCAATCTGTCAGTACAAGAGGAAAGAACCCAAATTTTAGATGGATCCTTTTTGGTTGTTTTTGAACATTACCAGTATGAAACCCTTATGGCTTTTGCAATGCCAACACCTGTGTAATTGTGTTTATTTTATGTGTTCGTGATCCGGAGAAACCCCCAGACTGGCAGCCTGCTGTCACTTAGGAGCCTGTAAGCAAAAAGTTGAAGGTGTCTTTCAGTCACACATTCAATTAGTAAGTTTTGCTTCGTATCTAAATATTTAAAATGGAAATTAAAGATGCAGTTTTACTTCCAACACAGAGTTAAATCTTTTGGTAAGGACATCTTCTGCTGTCAATGCCATTATTTGTGCACTTAAAGATAAATGAAAAATTTAAATAATTAACACTACGATTTACTCACATATCTCCCTGTGAAAGAGAATTCATTTGTGAGATACAGAGAAAAATACATTATTGATAATTTTGTGTTAGAAATAAGAGAATTAATGTGAGGATATTTGGCATGGACTGTAAAATCTCATTAGCAGCAGTGTTCTGGGACAGTCTAAGGGGAGGAATACGTTTAGACCACATCAGTACATGGTAGTGCCACAAAGTAAGCTGTATCTTACTGATAATTTTCACAAGACTTCAAAATATTAGTTACATTTCCTCTTGAAAAGAATATTTAGTGAACAAAGCTCCACAATAAGTCCCTCTGCAAAAAGTGATTTCCAAATTTAAGATACTGAGGAAGCAGGAGTTTTTCTGTATTATGTTTTCCTCTGTGGTTGTTTCAAACTTGCCCGAATGAGAATACTGTGGCCTAAAGTAATGGCCAGCTCATAACCCGGTATGTTGCATGCAGCCCTGAGTCTTGACAGGTTTTTCTCAAGAAACTTCTTAGAGAAACTTTTTGTCTGGGGGCCCCAGGGAAAGCAGCATTTGCACAGATATGCAGTGTTTGAAATGTTGAGGTTGCTCTTCTTGGATCCTGCAGGTACTTCCCTGACAGGAAGGTAATAAAGATGTTAAGATGCAGTATTAAAGTACTATTGTAATTTCAAAATAATTAATCTCGATAGTTTTGCCATTTGATACAGAGCAAAAGGCCTGTTTGAAGAATACAGTGTCACCAATTACTTTTTTTCATTGTATGTATTGATATTCCAGCACAGAGTCAGAAGACAGGAAGCTGTTGATGAACCGTGTTAGTGGCAGACCCCTGGGGAGAAGTCTCTGGCCCATGGAAGTCTGCACTAAAAACCCCCTTTACTTCCCTCAGCCCAGGATTAGTGTGCTTGGGCAATTGCACTCTCTCCTTTGGCAGAAGTCTGTTGCTGTGGAGCTAATTGCTGGATAAAATCACAAGACTCTAAACTAATAAAAAGCAGTGGTAGTCCAAGGTAATAACAAGGAGAACAGAAGGAATAAAGTTGATATGATACTAAAAGCGTGGTTTAAGTGAACAATAACAGATGTTCACAACTTAGGGTAAGGTAACCCTTGGCCCTTTACCTCGCTGGCTCTTCATAGCAATGTAAAACAGTAACTTTCCAACACATGTTTTTAATACTGGTTTAACATCAGCACTTTCACTGATGTTCATGTTCCTTAAATTCCCCTGCAAAATGTGCAGTGATAGTGTCATCTAGGATGTCTGTAGTTCAGCAGGAATTGCTCCATTGCTGTCTGAACTTGTTTTGACCTCTCTGAGTACAGTATTGCATAGGGCATTAAACTTCAACTGCCTAATGAAATACTAAAAAAAAAAAAAAAGGTATTTGTTTTTAGCAGTATCTTGCTCCAGAGCTTTGTTTTCCAAGGTCAAGCACTCCCTTAGTTTTGCAAAGCCCTAAGAGGATGGCCACAAGTTGATACAGCACCATTAAAAGCATATAAAAGGCTTCATTTTAATAAAAACTACCCTCAGAAGTTGCTTATGTATTAGTCCTTATTATTTAAAATACTACTGTGAGACTACTCAAAATCAAATAAGTGCTATTTATTTTTTTGCAGTAGAACCTTAGCTTTCTCTTAGGTCATTGTGTGTTAGGTACTGTGGGGCTCACTCAAAGTCGGCTGTTTCTTGTGTGGTGCCCAGGGCAGCAGCAATGTGTTTCGGACAAGCTCTCTTAGAGATACTGTTATAAAATAAATCCCAGTCTCACCAAAACCTAATACTTAAACACGACTTTTACTTCATTTGTTACAATTTTGACTTTTTTCCCCACTTATTTTGAGTTCTTATCTCTTTCTTTTTGTGTACTCCCTGTAACCTTTCATATAAGGTTTCATACAATGACCATTAACATCAGGAAGAGATGCTACAGGTAAACATGATTGTGTACATTTAAAAATAACATGCCTTTTTAAGAAGGGAAGGAAAAATTCACTAATCTCATCAGGTTAAAGATTGAGGAGGAACCTTCTCAATTTGGTAGACGTACTTTCATTCTAGTGATGTATGGGACCAATTAAATGTGTTCTCTATGGCACAGCAGGTATGTTATCTATTTTGTTTTACTTGCAGCATCTAGCGTAAAGGTTTTGGAGAACTGATTTTAAGATCTTTAAGTCTCTAAATAAAAGTAGTTCAAATGATAGGAGGAGATGCCTCAGAGATGTGATTTAGGTTAGATGGACAACTCTTGTTAACCCCTTCTCTAGGTCTGCAGAACAGTAGATTTCACCCAAACGTTTTGTACAGGTCAGGTTGCTTGGGAATTGTAAATGTTAGATGAAGGATTTCCACTGTTAGGTAAAAGGATTTTATTATATTGCAGTTGTTTACAAACCAACAGTAGCATCATAGAAGGGAAAAACTGAAAATATTTAAACACATTCAGAAAAGCATAGGGTATGCTTGGTCTCCAGAGAAGGATCCAAGAGAGTTAGGTGATTTTAGGTGACATGGATACATCAGCAAAGAGGGGAAATACAATTTTAGGGAAATGGACTACTGCATGTTCCTCAGCATAAAGAGCATCCGGTTCCTTAGTATCTTAGCCTAGCAACCTTTGAGATAATAACATATATGTACCTGTATATAGAGCCAGCTGGAAAATTATTCCTGAAATTTCCACATTAAATTCAGAGAAAAAAATGCATATTGTCTCTTTCATGGGACAATCTGGGTAGTCTGAAATGTTTTGTACCTACAAGTTTTTCACAAGTTATCTTTCCTTCTCTCTGAGAGAAACAGAAATTCCAGAAACAAGAGTACTTTATGCACTAAAAATGAAAATGAAAAGGTTGGGAGGGTCAAAAGAATTTTCTCCATCTAGAGAAATCCGTAACTCCGGGGGAATCCACAGGTAGCTAGTTAAGGCTGCTCTGTGCTTCTGGGCAGTACTGAGAGTATGATCCATTATTACTACTATCAAAATCTAAGCCTTACATTTAAAGCCTTTGCTTTGGAAGATGTAGGCGTCAGTCTCATTATTCAATCATTCTTATTTTTAAACAGAGCAAACTATTTCGTGTGGGTTTTTTTCCTCTTTTGCTGATTTGGTATTTGTAGCCTGTTAAAATTTGCATGTAATTGTCAGTGAATTGCAAGGCTGTCTAAACCAAAATAATAATTTAGATAGGCTGTGTCCTCAAAATATTTTTTTCTTCTTCTATCAAGAAAGCAGTTATTTGAATATTGCCAAGTTCTTGCCTGACACATCCCTTTCAGCAGCTTGTTCAGAAGCACTGTAGACACAACACGGTAAAAGCAGAACAGCTATTTTGCCATTTTTCATCATTGACAACATAGCTAAACCTTCCATGAAAGCTCTGTCTCTGGAAGAACAGGTGCCTGACAGAGAAACTGCTCCCGACTGAAATGAGCGGAATTGCTTCTCAGATCTGTGGACTTTTATTAGGACAAAAATTCAATTTCCAGACGTTTGCTGAGGGTTCCTTCGTAGCCCTTCCACTGCTCAGTGGCCATAAAGAAGCCTGTAGTGTATGGGTAAAAGTAACGCTTATGATTGACAACTACCCATAAGCCTTCCTCTTAATTTCAGATGCACAATGCTGGAATATGATTCCTGTATGTACTGTTGCTTAAGAGCCGTTCTTTCAAAATGAAGGTCTCATGTGACCATAAAGTAGAATTTCTTTTGTGCCTATAGCATCCCATGTACATTTTATGAGCTATGGGAGATAAACAGGAGAAAGGTGCCTAAGTCATATTCTGCTCTTTGCATGTGGAAGAGTTTTCCCTGCCTTTAAGGAACACAGGCACGTGTTGGGTCTGAGAGGGGAATCAGACACGAATGGGAAGCTCTAGGCATACATGGCAAGCGTGCGTACCGGAGGCATAGCAACTACCAGTGTTTTACAGGAGGTTCAGCATAATTTCAACGGTTAGAAATTTATTTTCTCCCAAAATGCAGGATGAAAATTGATCCTTGTTTAACTCTGTAGAATTTAGAGAAGTCACTTTGCTGGTACATTGAGCAGGTCTTTGGGTTTGTAATCTAAATGTATGAGCTGTGACAGGAGGGGAAGAGACTGTACTAGCACGAAGCTGGTGGAGGAAGTACGTGCCCTGTCATTCAAAGACACGTGGCTGGGGTCTCCTTAGCATTAAGTGTGCTCAGCATCTTTCAAGAGCAGACCCTTTCGGTGTCACCAGAGTTTATATGTCTTGCCCAATTGAATTATATAAATAGCTACAAGTTACAGCCCTGTAAAATGCTGAATGTCCTTCTCAGGTTGCTGAAGGCACTCTGCCCATTGACCTCGAGCTGAACTAAATAAAAGCTGATGTCAAAGAGAGTGAAATGCACTCAAAACATTTCCTTCTATTTGGGAAAACTTTGAGCAGTAAGACAAGCTCTTATATGAGATGTCTACTCTTGATTTTCTTTTCTTTACTTGTGCTCGTTTCTATTTGTATGTGAATATATGTATATGGATCTTACATATAAAATATAAGAGAAAGTACAAGCACCAGAAAAATTAATAACTGTGGAAAAATCCTAGCGGGCAAAAAGTGGCTGTTTTTATAGGGAAATCACTCATTACAAATTATAAAGTCAACTCTGAGAAAGCTTAACTAATGCGTAGATCATTGATTTTCCTCATGAGTTGCATATCTATACTCTAAACGTGCTTGTCTTAACAGAGCGAGATTATTACGTTTCAGAGGAATGTTTGGTTCAGCCTTTGCTTGCGTGCTTCCTATGGATGGAGTTCCACGCGGGCAGCCTGCAGCCAGCTCCCAGGTGCTGTTGTACGGCTCTCTGCGGCTGCTGGCTCCTCTGAGGGAGTGCTGCCCTGCCTGGACGTGGCCGGCGTCGATGGGTACGTGTGTGCACCAGCGTGTATGGTCTGGTGTGTTCTGAGGGGGAGTGATTGTAGCGAGTAACAGCTCTAATCGGTAACGTGTACAAACCCACAGAGATCACCTTTGACAAGATACGCGCTTGTCAGGGTTTGTAAGATTAAGTTCTCAAGAGGTGACCTCAAGCTATGGTTACCACCTGAAAGTTAAAAGCAAGCAGACCTGGATTAATGAACCTCGCTGTGCGCCTGCCTCTCTGTCACTTCTGTTCTAACACCCAGACAGGTTTGTTTTCTGAACAGAGTCATCCCGAGGTGTAGCCGTTCAGAAGCTCAGGAAGTCGCTCTGTACGGCCCGATGTGTTAAGGTGGAAAATTGCAGCAGAAATCTTTTGAGAGCGGCTTGTCACACAACATTTCCACTGTAGTGTCAGCTCCCAACTACTGCCCTTAGTGTCACTCAAGTGGAGGGGACTGGCTCTACGCAGGGAAGTATGTCCTCACTGAGGACTGGTTTAGGGCTTTCGGTTGACGCATAAGGGTTGTGAATCACGTCCGAAATTACCACCCCCTCTGCTGAGGCTGCCTACAGACACCGGTATTAGCACTGGTCTAGGGTACTCCTGTGTACACAGCGGGTGCCTACGGCAGCTCGGCTGCCCAGGGGGATACATAACACCAATTCATGCCCCTACTGGTGGGGTCAGTTGTCCACAGAGCACTGGGCTGACACAATCAACTCCTTTCACACAGCCCATGCGCTTCTTTCACTTCTAACACCAAATTATCTTCCTTTCTTTCAGCTTCGGGATTACCCTGTGTATTTCTTTTTCTGTGTCATAGTAATTTATTGTGGTTTCTTTGTTTATGCCAATTCAAAGGTCACAATTGCTTTTATTATATCTTATTACCTCTAATTCCTTAGATTCACTTGGCGTTTCTAATTGCTTAAGCCCTGGTTATTTAGATTACCTGCTGGTTTAGTCTTTTTTTGCTTGCAGTATGTGATTTTATTTTATTATAATTTTATTTTTTGGCTCAGTCCCATACAATTATCACTCTACCCACATTACAAAGGATACATTTTGCAGTTCATAATTCCAGAATATGTCACCACCACCAAAAGCTTGTGAAGCAGCAAGAATGTTGAAATGTGCTTTTGCTTGGAAAGAAACCTAATCTGCTTCCCACAAAGTAGACCACAATACAATTAGAGCTGGGGCAATGCTGGGGTAGCTAGACAGACAGTCCCCGTAGCGTCTTCAATGTCTGCAACTAAAAATGCAAAACAAAAGGCACAAAAATAACCAAAGTTGATGGGGACTAAAAAGAAACCCTTCAACCTGGTAGCACAGCACCCTGTATTTGTGCTAAATGTGCTAAAAACGGGATCTCTAAAGGAACAAAGGGTCCTTCTGAGTGGGTTAGTTGAAGTACGCTTTATTGACATATCTGAATTCTGGAGGTATTTTATTTATTGCCATATTTGAATTCTGCTTAGCTGGAAATACGTTCATAAAGTCCAGGAAGCCTTAGGGTGAGGAAGAAAAATTAAAAAAATAACAGGAAGAAAAAAGTGAATGTATTCCAATTAGTTTGTTGAAGGTCCTAATTTCTTTAAATTATTCTATTCAATACCTTTTACTGATAATCCACCCAGTGAAAGTACACGGATTTTAGATGCTTTGCAAGTGTTGCTCCAGATAATTTTTTTTATCAGCAGAAATTGCTCAAGGAAATACATTGTAAAGTCTTCCTTCATTCGTTAATAACTTGAGACGTTTAAGAGAGTGAGGAGTAAAATTGTTTGATAAAATTGTTCCTCTTTCTCCACATAAAGCTTTTAAATGAATTGATTAATTTAAAAAAAATACTTCCATCCTCCAACATGTAATTTTTGCAGATTAACCCCCAAGTATGACTTAAATTGATTTATCTAGGGATCTGAGGAAATCTGCACTTTCTACCATGTTTTCAGTTAGGAAAAGAAGTTCATGGACATGCACTCTTAAAATCTCTAAGGGATGTTGAAATCAATAGTTTTTCATGGTGAAATAAAGTGAATATTCAGTACTTGCATGTGTAGTGAAGTGACTTTTTATATGCCCTTCATTACCAGTTTCTGAAGGTAGATGAGGAATGTTTTAGATGCTTGGATGCTCTGGCCCACAGTACTGGGATATGATTTATCTCTAATCATCTGGGTAAAGAAAAATCTCTTTAAGATTAAATGTTAAATTTCCCTGTAAACTCTGTGAAGAAACTGTTACATCCTACATTTCTCCTGTGTCCCTTTGCATTCTGCAGTGCCCTCCTAAGGTATGACATAAATACTGCTCGAGAGCTTCTCTTTCCAGCCGTAATTCATTTTAAATGTTTCACTTGGAGCACATAGGAAAACAAACAAGCACCAAAAGAAAGTGGTGTTTCAAAGGTAATTAACAATTAGGAAAGGTGTATTTCATACAGTAAAGAAATTTTCTTCTGTTGCCTCATGCATGCGATCTTTGCAGCAGCAGCAACGAGCTGCTGCCCTGTTTCTTCTGTTCAAAATTACATCTCAAGTCCAACCATGCAGAATCAATATATTTCAGTCAATCACATTTAGAGCTTTACTTGATAGCACATGGTCTTCCTATAATACACTGGGTTATCGCCTTCCAAATTTGACAGAGCCAAGGCTTTGGGATGAGAAAAGAAATATTAATGCGATGTGCAGTTTAAACAAATCAATGTAGCAATCTGCGCTGAACGCCAGCAGAGTAAACAGTTGACTCTCATTTGACATGCAGCAGTCCCAGTACTTAGCTTGGCCACAGTTCCTGCAATTTGTTTTCATTTATGTTGAACCACTGAAGTCTTTTGCGCTGCCATTAGCACTTTGGAAGCATTAAGAAGGAAAGTGAGATGGATTCAAATCCATATAGGTACAAAATCAAACTAATCTTCTTTTGCAGCTGAAAGTGAAATTCTGAGAAGCTCAGAATTCTTCAAAGTCATTTCTCCAAATTCATTGTAGAAATCATCAAAGCACTGTTTTTCTGCTTTATCTTAGCCTGAAAAGGAGAAGTTGCTTTTCCTGACAAGGCAGTGTATTTTATATTCCAAATACAATCCGGTGCTTGCTCAAACTGAACTCTCATTTATTCCTCAGAGCTACATATGAGGGAAGAATACATTGTCTACAAAATGACTACATAAAATAGCATCTGTGGGAGAGTAGAATGTAGGTACCAAACCTATCATTTGTTATTTACCACACAAATAATCTAAATAGTATTTATTTAAAATAAATGGATGGGCGGGGGCAGGTAGCAGGAAAGCCTATACAATTCTCTGTCCTATTTTGCTTTCTGTGCATGTTGTCAAGCTTGGTAAATTTTTTAGCAGCTGTCAAAGTAAATTTATTACAGAAGAGGTCTAAGTTCTTGTGTAATCCAGAAGGGAAAAGCCCTGCTGACTTGGGTTTGCTTCATCTTTTGTCTTTACGACACTTTAAAAGCGTCGTGTAGTTAAGATTCAAGGAAGAGCACTAGTTGAACAAAATTTTCCATCTGCTAAAGAGGAGTGTGTTTGTGTGTGGTGTTTGTGTGTAAAATATGTGTGTATTTATATTGTAGAAATACTTTTTTAATAGCTCACGCGTCTGTTTTAAGCATGTAACCTGCTAAGAATATAAGCCTTAAACCAATGAGATGGAATTTGAGAGCTGAAATGAGCACACCGTAAACAGCCATTCTGAAAGAAGGTGGTTTTGCTGATGTTTGGCTGAGGGAACTTGAACTTGGGCAAGGGAGGGAAGGGGCAGATGAGTGAATGCAGGATCTAAAGGTTGTGCATTATGTGAAGGCTCTATCCCAACCGCGATGCAGTGAGATGTCAGCAATGCCAGGAAACCTCTTAAAGAACCGTATATAACATGACACAAAATGAATAAAATCAAGGAAAAAAACCCAGTGTCTTACAATGTGTTTAAGTTTATTAAATGTCCTAAATATGCTGAAACTTTTTGGGCACGGGAAATCAAGCTAAACTTCATTCATGAATTGGTTTGCTCTGAGGTGGCCAGGTCTGTAGAATCTCTCTCCTTCTCCCTCCTGCTCCAGCGAAGCTGTGCTGCCTTGTTCTGACACGCAACCATCTGCTCCAGGTCTGTTAATTCTTGACTGCTCTGCAAGGCTGGGTCACTGGCAAAGCACTTCCCTCTTGTCACTCTCAAGAAATTAAAGTTAAGCAAGTACCTCTGCACTTGTGTGGGAACGGTCAGGACTATGAATTATAGCATGTAACAGGAAGAGGCAGAAGGAAATTACAGAGATATATTTTCCAATTCATTTTTACAGAAAAGTGTATAACTGTGCTCCTAACAACCTTCACTGAGATGAGCCTGTCTGTGTCCGTGCCTATCAACTTCCCCTCAAATAAAAAAGCTTAGAGTTCACTTAAATTAAAATAAACACAATTTGAAAAACAACAATGAAACAAGCAACTCCCTCCCTTCAAAAAAAACAACCCAAACCAAAACACCGCATGTCGTGGTGTTTCTTTGGATGTGTCTTTGGAAGGATGTTCCTTTGCTCCTTGGGGACAGTGTAGGCAGGTCCCCGAGCGCTGATGAGCTCCGGAGCAGAATGTCTGACCAGGGCTGTGTGCTCTGCAGTCTCTTCATTGGAGAGTCCCATGTCCTGGAAATCTGTTGGCTTTAACTGAAGTCTTTTATCATTATGGGATTACTCTTCGAATACCCCAAATCTCTTTTTTAGCATTATCTGTATTTTTTTGATCAACTTGAAACACAAGAACTTACTCCTGCTCCCCCCAAGTCTGTGTCTCTCTGTCATCATCGTGCCTAGCTGACATGAGGTTTGCCAATTCAGTTTTACAGCAGGTTTAATTTAACTGAAAGAAGGTCAATGCGATCAATCTGCCTCAAACTGATTATTTTTTTTCTCAGCAGGAGGTATAAATGAACAGGGGGAGGGGAGATTAATTCAGCATGAAAGGTTTCATAATTTGCTACTCAGGTCTGCTAATGAGAGTATCACTGTTATCATTTTTATTCTATTTACTACCTCAGCTCTTTATGAAGAGCAGATTAATATGGCTTCAGGTTAGGTTTTAGTAGTCATTGTTATCACAGTTTGGGAAAAATTGTTATTTGCATAATATCTGTATTTCTTTATTCTTTGCCTGTATTTTCTATATTTGCATCATCTTGCATAACTAATATTACTGGTGTGAAAGATTGACCTGTATTTTCTGAAAATACTACCTTTCCTGTTTGGAAAATATTTATTTTTGTAGAGGGTGTAAGAACAGAAAACTGCCCTTCTTTGCAGAGTCTCTAAAAAACAAATAAAGGCCTTAAGAAAAATATCGTAACGTAGTCCTCTAATGGTCTCAATAGACTTATACTGTGAATATTTTAATTTCCAAAATTTATAGGCAGTAAGGTTGGAATTTGTTAAAGATTCTAGCAGGGACCCAACTCTGTTCCCCCTGAAGTCAGTGGAAAACAGCAGTTGGTTTCAGTAGGAGCAGAGTGAGGCCAAGAGCAGGTAATCGCCAAAATCATATCCAAGTGGAGTAGACCTGGGTAAATATTGAAAAGCGCTTGAGTGACTTAGGAATGCAAGTGCCATTGATTTTCACGAAGAGTGAATTTCTTATCTGGGATTCAGTGTGTTTCTAGCACAAAGTATGAAACTGCATGTTGTTGTTTCTTAGGATAAGGTTGCCTTGTGGTTTAGTGTATGAAACTCTTCGGAGAAGAACTAGATTTTTCCCTGTTCAGGTTTAATATGTGACCCATCCATAAGGTAGGTTGTGATTGCAGACTTGCCAGTGATTTAGAAATCCATACTCATTCTTACCCACACTCCGTTCAGCAGCACTTATCATGTGAGTAAGTGCTGTCCAATATGAGTAGGGCTGTCAGGATAATTAGTGTTGCTACTTTTCACAATGCAGCAGTCTGGAAGCAGAAGGTAAAGTGGTACGTAAAAGGTGATAAAAATAAATTTGTGCATCAGCTGGAACTACAGCCTCAAATCTTCTAATCTTCCAGGCTGAAACCTACAATTTCTTCTCATCAAAATTCCCAGCAAAGTCACTGGGCTTATTTCAGCTCTTGAACAACTCCACTGACTTTTTCATTACAGGTGCTCGTATCCAAACAGATGCCTGAGCTACTAGTTCTGATTGGCATGAAGCCCCTGTACATGGCCTGAGTGTTTTAATGGGGGTAGAATAAGGATCTATAACACTCAAATCTATACTTAAATCTTTTACAAAGGAAGGAGAATAGGAAGGACCAGATACGAATAAGAATCGGCACCGTTCTGGTCCTCAGTATGGAAAGTTTGGGGATTTTGTTCACATAGCTCCTAGTGTAAAATTTATCTTCTGTTTCAGCTTAGCAGCATCTGACTTAAAGTTCCTGTAGTTTTCGCTGTGACCTTGTTATCTCCAGGATTTCTATATTAAATTTACAGAACCACCGCTCCTAAGTTTCTCTAAATAGTACTGATTCTGGCTCTGTTCTGACTTCAGCCATTCCCTTACCCACATTTGGTTCCACGTTTGCATCATCAGGAAATTTAATTCCTCTACTTCATGATCTGTCTTCCAGTTATTAACGTATAAAGTGTGCACGTGTTGGGGGGAGGAGGGGTCTTGATCATCCCTGTGGCATGGATCTGTCCACTCTGTGAATCTCAAATTGCTTCTGTGCCACGTACCTTTTTCATGTCAAACTAAGAGACTTTGAGGTGCAAGTTGTCTTAAATTCTTTGTTTAAAATGCTCGGTTCCATCTTAAATAAGATACGTGCATTTGTAATACTTTTTTTGCCGCAGGCAGAGATCCTGTGGACGTCAGTTCAGTTGCATGATATTCTTGTGAAGTAAATAAATTATTATCTTCACATACAGGAAAAGCTGAGGAGAAGCATCTAAGACTTTCTAGGATAATGCAGGAAATCTATGTATGTCTAGGGTTTGAACTATGGTGCTTGAATTTTCATTCAGATCACATTGCCTCCTTAATTACATCACCAGCTAATCATAGATATACAGTCTATCAGCCCAGCAGGACTAAATTAAAGAGAGAAGAGTAAACTACTGTAGTTTTCCAGAAGTATCTACTTTTAATATATTAGATTCATGGGAGGCTTTTGAGATGCATTTGTTTTCACAAAAGCTGTGGGTTTAGGAGCTGTATAATATTACCTTATGGAAAGGAGAATCATAATTAACATATTTTCATTAATTAAATTGCCCAAGTATACTTCAGGTAGGCAGCTATGGCAATTTTTCTAGGGATGCCAAATAAAACATCCCTTGATGCTGCTTAGGAAAACCTCACAGGTTGCATAAGGTGCTGCTGAGGGACTGGGTACAGCCTGTTAAGGCTTGAGTCGTAATTTTTTTCTTGGGTAGAGTGATGTAAACTGGGATAACCGTTTGAAGTAGGGGAAATTTCAGTGGTATTAAACGGCTTGAAAAAACCAGTCAGATCTATTTCATGTTTGAAATTTGGTTGTGAGATTTCCTGAGTAAATTTCTAGCTCCCTGCAGCCAATAGCGAAACTTCCTTCAAATGCCGCATCATTTCACCTCAGATCTATTTAACTGAGAGCATCCAGAATGTTTTCAGTCATCATCACTAAAGCATTCTTATAGTGCCACTGGGATCAATTTACTGACCATCTTCAGGGAATTGTATTTTGTCAATCTGTGATATTATTTCATGCCATAAAACAATCCTTATTATAGATTCCACTCTGTTCTCTATCTAAAAAAAATATTACTACTGCTATTTCTTTCAGCACACTTAAACCTCTATATCCTATTAAGTCTTTGATCGCTTGGATAGCAGAATACCTTTTTGGCAGCATTTTTCCTTCAAGGCCATATTCTTTCTCTGTGTATGCTGTCACATGTTCAGGAAAACTTCTGTTGCTTGTTGAGTAGAAAGGAGATACTGGGGTTTTTTTAAACCTTGAATGTACCACCGTTTAGTTGATATTATGCTATTCAACTTCAGGATTTATTGTTCAGCTTTCTGCTTGCTTTTATATATAACAGAAAGCAGGTATTTTCCCTGATAAAGCGAGGGTCTTCAGGAGGAGAAAGGATGAGAATTTTAAGAGTGAAGGACCTATCACCTGTCCCAGCAGCTTAACAAGCTTATTTTTAACGTGACCAGAAACTTAATATCCAATGCTGAAAGAAGGGAGCAATGCACAGGCCAGAAATTAAGGCAGTAAAGCCTCCAGAGAAATACAGGGAGAGGCAGCAATATGCAGAAATACAGGTCATGGAGACTCCCAGTAAGTTCTTCACTGTGTGTACCAATGCAGCCCTTAGATGGTAGAGAAAGTTACTCTGCTACTTTTTATTTTTTATTTCTTTATTTTTGGACGAGCTGTGTGTGTACTAAAATATTGTCAGTATTCTTTTTAACTTTGTAACTTGCAAATATAGAAAAATCCTTATTAAAGGACCGTAGCTAAAAGTGATCATACAAAGTCCACTGCACAATAGATGATGTTTGAAGCATCGTGACACACGTGGAGGAAAACAAACTTTGTTTTTCCCTTGTTGAATCACCACTGCAATTTTACTTGTGTCTTAAGGTGACCACATCAGCTCAAGCTCTGTGGTGCCATGATATATTAAATGAAGAAGAGAGAAAATTGCAGTTTTGATTGACAATGCCTTTGTTTTTCATACTTTTTCCTTGAGAATAAGTCTTTAACAGCTATTACCCTCAGCTAACGAAGAAAAACGTACAGGAATTATATTCCAGCTACAAAAGTCTAAAGGATGATGTAAGGAACTTAAAGAAATTGCTTTATTCTTTGCTATTTTAGGATTCTCTACTGATTCCCACTGCAGTAGTGTGGTTTTTTTCTTATGGCTGTAGCATTTGTACAAACAATTTGTAAACAGGGAAATAGCAAAATTCATCAAATAAATTATTCACAAAGGAATTTTCAGTCAGCTCAAGTATTTCCTTTAAACAAAACTAAAAGCTGTCAACTCATATGTCCTGTTATGAGAATTGAAACTGTGTTTTCTCTAAAAGAGCTCTTTATGACAGAACCGACAAAAAGAAAACAATGGATGTGACAGAACTGCAGAGTACGGTGTTTGTCGGCTCTTTGGGGGTATTAACTTTTGGGAAAGCAGAGCAATACACAAAAATCCACCATTAGAGGATTCAAATTCTAATGTCCTTTTCATGCCTTTTGAGAATATATAGTCATATAAAATTTTCAGGTGTGACTAGATGAGTTACAAATGTGTTTCTTTGAGAGGTGAGCTCCTTAAATAGCTCTTGTGCATTTGAAAATGGTGTTCCCAATGGCTTGGTAACAATCCTGCAATGGGAAGAAATAACCAACATGTCTTTCTGGTACGGGTTTTCTCTGTCTGTAATTCCATAATCTATAGAAAAAGAAGAATATAGTTCACTTAAGGCTTGGTCCACGCTCCTTTGAAGTCAATGAGATTTTTTTGCATGGGCTTCAACAGACTTCAGATCAAATAATCATTGTAGCTAAAAACTCTTTACAAAATGTGTTTGCCTTTAAAAATTACTCTCTTTAAAAAAATATTTTTAACAACTTAACTGCAAATTCTATTTTACCAGTATTTCCAAACTGGTTTGAATGGTGACTGCCTGTCTGAGGCTACTTTGGATCTCGGAAGCAAAGTCAAATATTCTTGCTTTCCCTGTAAACGTCTAATAGATGATGATTACTAGTAAAAGTTTTCTTTAATTAAGCCTTTAATTAATTTGTGTCTTTCCTTCCAATTAGCCTCTTGCTTCTTGATGTATTTAGAGCTTTTAGGACACAATCATGAGCCGTACTTGGATTTGTCCAAAAAGGTTTGTTGCCTGACAGTCAAAATATAGGGAAAAGTACATCAGAGGCATATTGCAAATTACTTATGGATATCTTCATACTAGACCTTCTCCTGCATGGACTTTTTCACCTATTTTTGCCTAACAGTAACTTCTTAGCTCTTATTGGCTCACGGAGGGGAAAATACTGAAGTAATTTACCTGCTTGTCACTTTGCCTGAGGGTTACTTCAGCACAGTCACTCAATAACCTGTTCTGTTTGTTACCTCTAGCATATTCTGAAGCATTTTCCCCTTTTGCACCATTACTTGGACATGAATTTTTTATGTGCAGCACAATATCAGAGTAGGCTACAGTCTGTGAAGACATGCTTTGTGAATAATTTACTGGTACAGGTCATGAATACTCATACAAACAGTAAAGAAAGAGGTAAATATGTGGTAAAAGTAAGGGAAATGTATGTGCCTTAATGCTGAAGATGTAGGGTGACATAAGGTTTCACTAAACTTATTAGCTTGGCAGTTACGTCTATGTTAAATGAAAAAAAAAAATCTTAAATCAGAATTTTAATACCACCCAGTCAACAGATGTCATTACAAGTCAAATGTTTACATCACTATAAACAAGAATCTCTGATATTATTCTGGAAGTGTGTCATGTAGAACTGGATTCCCTATATTTGCTGCTGTTAGGTGTTTTTTTCCTAAGCAAGTTAATTTATTAAATAATTCCTTGGTAAACAGTATTGTCATTTTTTCCAGTGTATTCAGAGTTTTAAAAGAAAAAAGAGTATTTTTGGTATAAGGGAATAAGCTGGGGGAATGAAATTTCTCTACCTACTGCTGTAGTGGAAATGTGCTCATCTAAACAAATTTGAGTAAGACTGAATGGATGATATATAGAGCTAAGTGAAATATACTTATATTTGCTTTATCTTTCCCTACCAGGTTTCAGTATAAAATTTCAATATCAAACATTTTTCTATAAAGTGGAAGTACAGTGCAGGTGAAGTTCCCTATGGTGTTTTTATTCAAAGAGTTTTAAGGTAAAAGTTTTTTTCAGAAAAGAAACTGAAGAAAATGAAAAAGAAAATGAAAATTTCAAAAATAAACATCTAGAAAATCTAAGCATTAGATGTTTTAATAAAAAATGTACATTAAGAGGTAAATAGTCCTTTTATTTTAATAGCTTGTAAGATGACAATATAATAAAGGGAGAGTATTTTTATGATCTTTTGGTTCTTCAAAAGTGTAGTACATTTGATTATGGAATTATGACTCCTTGATTATGGAATTTTGATTAGTCTATTACCTTGAAAATAATTAGCTTAGCTATTGTAACATGATGGACAGTCCTTAAAATTGTAAAGCTCAGTTCCAATACTTTCTTGAGAATATTGAGCATCACACCTGCTACAGTGACACACGTTTGCTTTCTCTCATTTGCTATCACATTAATGGATGAGCTTCTCCAGTTGAAACTTGTTTGCTCACAGCATGTGGTGAGATAAAGCCTTTCAGTGGAGGGGAAATGTCAGGTTTTATTAATCCTGCTGAGTTTCAATGTGTCAGGTGCTGAGGGTAAACCAAGAGCAAGATTATGAGTAGCAAACAGTAGAAGCAGCCAATGGCATGTTTCCATCATTTCATTTTGGTGGCTGGTTCAAGCTTCATCACTGCGGTTGTCTATAGTCTTTTTGGTTTTTACTCTTTTCTGGTGTCTGCATTCTTATTGGCAATTCATCAACAGATGTCTCTCTACAGCCTGTTACTGTGTCCATATATGCCTTTAGTAAATAGCCTGTCACCTCAAAGGGTCACATCAAACAGAATTCCAAATTATCTGTTTCTGCTTTTATGGAAAAAAGGGTCCTATCAAGTTTGGAGTTTTAAGCCATCTTACTCAATAGTTTTGCTGTGCAGATTTTTCAATCTTTTGTTTCTTTAATCTTTACTGTAGTATATCTCAGTGTTCCTGATAACCTTATCTTCTGTCACAATGGGCCTATGGGGATGTATCACCAAGATAAAAATTAGGAAGTTTAGACAACTCTTCTCTGATATACTTCTATTGAGATGCAAATGACAGTGAAAGAGTAATGTATGTAGAGAAAAAACTGATGGAATATGCTTTTTCTTCTGCAGTTGGGCCCCTCACTTCTTTTCTTGGTTTTGTATAAATATATTAGCTTATAATTAACTTGGCATGAAGCTCTGAAATGAATTGTTTGTAGGTAGAATGACTAGTCTAATGTTTTTTTTTCTGTACAGATCAACAAGTAATTGTTTTGGAGTATATTCCAGGGTGTCCAAACCTGGACAAAAAGCTGCACCCTTTTTCTTCTAAGGGGGTGTTAGAACATCAGTTCCTGAAGTAGTTGTTGCTGGCTCCTGTTTTCATGAAAAGTCAGATCAGGCTCGCACTTTCTTTGTCCTGCACTCAAGAAGGTTTCTTTGTTTGTCCTGCTGATTACTGCCCATCATGGAAGGGAGCGTATCACGGGTGTCTCAGGACTCCAGCTAAGGGGATGCGCTCCTTTGTCAGGATGGTTACTGGGTTGCTTTTGTGGCAGCTCCATCACCAGCCAAACTCAATGAAAACAGCAGACATTCAGAACGTGTCATCCTGTGATCAGTCGACTTCCATAAGAGCTTTGCTTGAGAAGGTCATAGATTAAAAATTAGGTTAACAAATTGATTGTTTAGAGGCTTGAAATTATCAGTGCTGCTTTAAATGTCTCTGTGAAGCACCTGGCCCAGCAAGATAAGACAGGGACAGAATGTGACCTGGTCCTATAGCTGATGTAATATCAAATACTCCAGACATTTCAGTTGCAGGATTATGTTTGAATTGGGACCATAGTGGTTGAGCAACTTTGAGAACACTTAGGAAGTTTAAGACAAGGCCTTTTTAAAAATTGTTACTTACGGAAATGAGTTTATTAACAGGGAATATATTTGGTCAAATGGGTGATAGAACTTGGAGGAGAAGACAAATTATGATAGTTTGGTGCTGCTGCTATATGGAAAGAAGTTACACTGCGTGTAAGAAAGATGTTAGTGATTTGACAGGACCATGACAGCAGTTCAGGGCTCTGGCCCCAGCCCCTGCCCTGGATCGAAGCCTCTAGGAACAGAGCTTTAAAAAAGTCAGGAGAATTGACTGCCGGAGTGCAGAGCGGCCACTAAGGCCGAGGTGAGGGAAAGAGTTAATAGCAGGTGAGGAAGCGTGTTAGCAGGCCCAGAAACTCTAAGTAAACACCAAATGAGCCACTCCTGATCTATTGCCCATGCTACTAATTTGTTTTTCCGGAGGCAGAGTGCAGGGGGTGTGCAGCCCATGTAAAGCTGTGTCTCTTGTCAGGATAAGGCATGGAGCGTGCTTTGCTCTACTATCTTGAGTGATAGAACAAAGTTTTAAAATCACTGGCAGGCTTCTTAAATGTGAAATGGGGAGCTAGATAAAGCTCCAAAAGAGGATGATATCAGTTAGGTATGGAGCAAAAAGGGGATAGAATAATAGGAGTAATGAGTCCTGGCAGGCATCCTTCTCTGTTTGCGGGAGCCGAATCAAGGCTGGCACCGATGGAGTCACTGCACGACAGAATGGAGCTGCAGGGATTTCGTGAACGAGGAAGTATTTCCCATCAAATGTACTTTTCACTCAGTAAAACTAAGGACCACAATATCTTTTGTTTGCTGTACTCTGTAGCTTTGCAATTCCTCAGTAGCTCTTCTGCCTTCAGTTCCACTAAGCAATTAAACCTAGTTTTGACACAGCAAAGTCCTTAAGAATCAGAGCCCAAGTATGCAATTTCTGGCTACAAATTAGTGGTATTTCATGTATTCTCTTTGAGACTTCAGGGTTTTTTTGCTTATCAGCTTTGGATCTTTCTATTCTGAAAAGACTTTTGGTTTTTGCAGTTGAATATACCTATACATTCAGGCACACTAGAGAATTTTAAAGTGTGGCTAAACGAAAAGTATGAGGTTTGCATCTTTTTTTTTTTTTTTAAAGGAAGGAAGGGATGGTGAAAAAGATACTTACGGAGATTCTGTTTTGACAAAATCCTAAATAGGTTTATGAGGAAAAAGGCATCTCTGCAGCAATATTAATTAAAAATAAAACTTTTGCTTCAGTGTCAGGAGAAGAGATCGTATTTCATTATGTTGTCTCTCTTACTTAAGTTGTTTTATATTTTTTCTTTTTGCTTTCTACCCTCCTGTTTTCTCCCACCTTAGACCTTTAGAAAGTAATATTTTTTTTTCTGTCAGGAAAATTGTTTCGTGATAGCAGAAGCTGACATTCATATAGCTCTACTGTACTGTTTGTGGCATATAACACAGCTCCTGCCTTTCCTTTTTATGCGTTTAACTTGTAGATGGCAAGGAATAACTGTCCTTGAGATTTCATAAATACTGAAAGTTAATTTGACTGAAGTATCATTATCCTTTCCAGGGAATTAATATTTTCATAGTTACTTTGCTCCTTGTGCTTTGGGGAGAAAGCACTAAACCCCAGTAAAAATGATTGCCAGGTAGAAAGACAGGATGAATTTTGAAATCCAGCTTTATCATATACATTAATGCCTAAATGTATCCACTTGAAATGGAAAGATGTGTATCTGCCACCCTGTCCTCACTTGTTATCCTAAGAAACAAAACAGAGTAGGATTCATTGAGAGTAGTAAAGAAAAATGTTCTTTTTTTCATTCTAGGGGCATACTGGTGTCCTTTGGTATGAAAGGATGCTAGCGGTGAGGAAGGTGATAGTATTCAGAGTTCATTCCTGAAACTGTCCATTCAAACACATTGCTAGAATGCACATACATTCAACTGTATATATAAAGTGTTCCTTCATCTGATTCATTGTTTTCCTTTTTTTTTCTTTTTGACTTACTCTAATACATCATCCCTAATTAACGGGCATAAAACTGTTCTTTTTTTAAGTTGTATACAAAAAATATATAGAAACATCATTAGTAAAATGTTCCATTTTTATGGACTTCTCTGTGGGTTGCATTCCCTCAGCTGATCACAAAAGCATTTGCAGATGCAAGATGTAATTGTTATATCTAAATCCCCTGCTAATGGTTCTTACAGTTTTCTATAGTGCCTATCACCGTTACATGTGAGTCCTGAATGCAGGCTTCCTGAGAGCACCATCTTGAGTTTGATGACTGCTACGATCCTGATGGGAGGGATTTAATGGCTTTCGTGCCATACCTACTTCACTACATAAAAATATTTAATTACATAGAAATACTGATTTTGGTTGTTCTCATCTTAATGGTGCACATCTGGGTAAGCAGATGATACCTGGGAAAATAAAGCTGGCACACAAAGGGGCCGACTTTCTGTGGCAAGAAAATAGTCTCGTCTCTGATCCTACAGATCAGGTTAAGCACTTGCTGTTTCTGCTGTCAGGAACTTTCAGCTTCTCTGAAAGCCCGAGGTTAGAAGAAATATTATTTTACAAAGATATTCTATTTTTCTGTTAATAGCTATACCACTGAGCTTTAGACCTGTTTGTCTTATGCGTAGAAGTGGCACTAAAAGAAAAACAGAGCAAAATGTGTCATCTGCAGAGATAAAGGAAAGCCTGGTTGAAGTGTACGAGGGATATTGCAGGTAGAATACAACAGAAGAGGAAGCCTGTGGGTGTGGTCTGTTTAGTTTTATGCATTTTTGGCACAGACTTTTATTTTAGTTTTTTTTTTTCTTAATGGGATCTAAATAGTTTTTTATGAGGTTTCTATTTTCCTTTATGGAGGACTCAGACACACTGAAGTGTTCAATTCTGATCACTGCATTATTAGCAAATGCAGGTATCTCAAAAAATTGTTTGTGGTCACATATGTTACTACTCATGGGGTTTAGAGGCTTTAGGTATTTTTCCAAAGCACAGGGGTTTCATGGTACCAAACTACCGCAGTATTGATGCTGCCAATGCTCCCTCATCTCTTCACAGTTAATCCAGTTTAGGGATGGAATCTTTGTGCCTTGAAAGGTTTGTAAGAATCTTCATTTTCTTTAAAATTGAAATGTATCTATAGCCCATTAAAAGTATCAGATTGAGATACTTTTAATACTTTGAGATACTTCTGGAGCCAAGAGCTCTTCTTGTTGATATATATACATATATATGTCTGTGTTTATAGGCAGCACATCCTAAATCCTGCTTTACATTTCTGTGATTTTTTCTTTTCATCATTTGGCAGCTGAATAGCTGTTACCAGAGTCTGTGGGGATGAGAGTTAGCAATCTGCAATCAATATTTATTCAGGATTATTTGTAGGAATTACTGTTCTCTGATTTTATTTTCTCCTGTTTTCAAGGTGTTTTTATACCTGTGTGATCTTTCAGTCTATTAGAGAACTTGGGAGGAAAAAACAGTTGAAAGGAAATAGAGATCAACTGACTGAAGAATTCTCTAAGTTTTCCATTTGCTGTATTGCTGCTTTTTGTTATTTCATCAGCCACCAGCCAATTCCTGCTCCTCTTGCCTTTCAGGACCTGTCATTACTAAGGGTCAACTAAATAATCCATGAAGATCAGTCAGCAGACAGCCCCTGTTGATTTTTAATTGTTCATATGTATGCCTTGCAACATCAGTTTACAGACAGTGTTTACAGTTTTTGTTTGTTCTTTTAAAAACAACAGAGTTCTGCATGGAAATGTAGTCTGAAAGAAAAGTACTTGCTCTAAGTTTTTCCAAACCACCTTTATTTTTGCAGTTGTGCGTACTAGAACTAAGCAATATGAATCCCTGCTGCTTGTGTGAGCAAGCAGAGAATTTTCATTTTCTAGAACTTGCACAAAGAAAATGGCTGAACTACCTGCCCCCCAAATGAAAATCAATGTTCCAACCTTTGCTGTGATCTAAAGAGATGTTTTTTAATTGTTTATACATTTTTATCTGGTTCTGAGACTTTGAGGGAAGTGATATTCTAAAAGATAAAAAATTATTCTGACATAAATCACACATTTGGGTTGCTTTTTAAAACAAAGTATGCAGCTTTTCATGTTGCAAACGAATCTTGCTTTTAATAGCTTAAAAGGAAGCTTTTGCCATCTTAGAAGCTCCTACAGCTTTCTGCATTGTTTTGAATAATTTTGCTTTTATAATATTAGGCCTTCTACTAGCAG
This sequence comes from Gallinago undulata, assembly GCA_026546715.1. Taxonomy (NCBI): domain Eukaryota; kingdom Metazoa; phylum Chordata; class Aves; order Charadriiformes; family Scolopacidae; genus Gallinago; species Gallinago undulata. Next base: position 31,500,665 of record JAOTQQ010000003.1, read on the forward strand.
GGGAAAAATCCTGTAAGAAATACGCAGTGTCATAAATAAGACACTCCAGATTTTGTGAAATCATTTCTTTTTTCCTCCAAACATAAGCAGTACTTTACCAAATAATTCTGTTGAGGGTTATCCATCCTTGTCATCTGGCTCTTCATAGAGTTACCAAGTGGAACTGAAGTCCTAGATACTGTCCCTGAGCCTTGAACATGATATGTGCTTGTAGATACAACCCTTAAAGAAGCCCAAATTGTCACTAGCTTGGTTAAGGACTAGTTTGGAATACGTGGGAGACCTGGGCTATCGGCATATCCCCGTATGCTGCCACCCGTTCCTAGAACCAGTTGTCATCGACGTTCCCAATCAGCAGTACGAACCAGCTTCAGTTTTCCCGGAATGGCTGGACAACATCCGAGATCTCAAATGTCTCAGGATTATGACAGTTTCACACCAGGTTCAGGTTCCAGCTGGCAAATGGCACAGCTCTGGTTTCACTTTTAAGAGTCTCGATGAAGCTGTCAGAAGTGAATGAGCTGGTTTCTCTCTCCCTTCCTTTCCAAAAATTTCTGATGAACTGATGCATACTGACCTTGTACAATCCTGCTTTTCAATTTCCTTATGAATACTATGGGATAAAAGGAAGAGAGATTTTTTTTCTTTCCCTTTTCTTTCCCTAACAGTAATTCTTTGACTTTAGGAAGTGAAGCTCAAACTTATTTTATGCATTCCTTTCATCATCTGTGTAGCGCCAGTCATTTTAAATACGCCAGATTTACATCTCATGTAAATGCATAAAAGTAGGAGACTAAATCTAAAGCTAGAGATAGAAATTCTATTTCTTACAAATCAAACTATGTAATTTTTTTCAAAAGGGTTAGACACAAAGTAATAGTGACGTCCTTATCTTAGTAATTTAACAAGTTATCTTTTCCCCACCCTCTCTGTCGCAGTGAGCACCTCACTGACTCTCAGGATGTGATTAGCTCAGAGGCAAAGCGCTGGCCCTGGGCCTGTGGGCACCAGACCTCCAGCGAGAGGAATGTCACTAGAAATGATTCAAAGTTTACAGATTGCTACAAATGAGGAAAGAAAAGGGAATGAACCGTTTAAAACTTCTTTGCTTAAGGCCTGGTCTAAGCCCCAAACTTGTGGGAAGGACTCTGCTGAAGACTCGGCTCATGATAAGAACCTGCTCCCTTTGGTGCCAGGTACGAGGTGCTGTGTTTGGTGGCCTTGGGGTCAGGCCCTAAATCTCACAGCAAAGGATTTGCAATTTGACTGTTCATATTAAATGGGTAATTCCATCTCATTAACATTATTTTCTTCAGCTGGAATCGCTGATACGTGCGGTCACAAAGCAGCTATAAACCAGGGGCCATTGGGTTTACGGCTGCAGTGCAGGGGCAGGATGACACAGAGCGTCCAGGTAGATGTGACCTGGTGTTCATTGTGACACAGCAGTAACCCGAGATGCTTATTCTTATTCTTTCTGCAGACATATAATGTCCAGCTAATAGTTTTTGGGAGACTTGCAAAACAAAGATGGTAAAAAGATGGTTTAAACCCTGTATAGTTCATGTTCTATTAGAGACAATTATGGCAAGATTATAGCTTGAATTGGTGCAAGCAGTAGTTCTAGAAACGAAAAGCAATAATGATGGAAATTCAAATTTGGTTCAACTATTAACACCCCAGCTCCCACCCCAAATGAAATTGATAGTCAGTTCTTCAAACAGTTGCATTTCTGCCTAAGGATTTACATGTAGCAGACATGTTTTCTGTGTCCAGCCAGAAACAGATCTTTTTGGTTTAGTTTTAAATTTTAAAAGACAGCATCCTTTCTTCCGTGAAGTCTCCTCATGTTTTAAATGGGTGCGCTAATTTCTGGCAAATTTCCTGTTGGGTTATGAAGCTCTGGGACATGTTTATTCTTTCTACTGAGAGCTAAAACAATGCTCTATAAAACTGCTTCAATACTTTCTGTGGCCAGCCTTATTTGTAATCCAGGAATGAGGAAATATCAACGAGCAGTACGGATGTCTCACCAAGCATGTGGATGCTTGTTATTTATGCTTTTCTTTTGGCTATCCCTTTTTCTATTCTGTGATCAAGGTAGCCTTCGTGGGTGAAATAACAGGCTTCTCTTTAGATCAAATACTTACATTTATATTCTCCATAAAACGAAGGAGAGTTAAGTTTTGAATGCACAGAAAACTGTTCTAATTACGAAGATGCTGGAATCCTGGGGTGGAACTTGTTTCTCTAGAAATCAAAATAAAAGCTTATTGGAAGGAACAGCTTGTTCTTGCTGAGAGAGAAATCGGTTCTTGGGTTTGGCCTAATATATTGGCAGATGAGAGAGAGGCAGGATAACAGCGTGAAGCAGGGGAAGTATGTTGTTCATATACGATGTATTGCAAACAACTAGGCTCTGGAAGATTTCCTTCTCACTTTTGAAACTTTTGTCTATATATTTTGGCCCTCTCTAAAGTTAGTAACCTTAGAGAGTATTGACTAACGTGGTATGTAAAAAGAGAGATCAAGTAGCTTAATTTTGGGGTGTCTGTGCTTAAGAGTTAAAAGCATATTTTGCAGCCCCCTGAGAAGTCGCTTTGTAATGTAATATTGAAGGAACATAAGATCAGCAGGTATTTGTGCAACTTATTTTGGTAAAGAAATGGAACAGAGAATGCAAACTGTCCGTAGAGCACATCCCACTGGGTTTAAAACACAGAATTCAGAGAGACAGAAAACATGGGCTGGGTAGAATCCCAGCGGATGAGAACATGGGAACAATTTGGGGATTGAGGTAATGAAGTCATTCCTATTCACCTACCTCTCCACGGATGGTGCTAACACCAGGCAGATTTTACGATGTTAGTAATATTTGTAATAACTTCTCTCATCCAGAACAATCTTTTATTAGCAACAAGCCTAATTCTGCTCACCTTTCTCAAAAAATGGTCCCATTAATTTATTGTGGAATATGGACTTATGTCTTCCATGCCATGCTTAAGAATTGCTGCCTTTTGAGTTAACTCTGCCTCCCAGCAAGCAAGATCCATGTTTGGGGTCAAAATGCAAAATAAAACGCAAAATGAGAGGAACTGAAGACCTAAATAGGAAATATAAATACTGAAAGACTCTGTCCTCCTCTGTAACAAGTTCTTCCTACAGCTCTTCCAGAGAGTTCCTAGTTGTAGAAATGGTTTTCCAGACAAAAGTGAGGAAGACTCCAGCTGTATGGAACAGATGTTTCTTTGTGATTCAGGTTCTGATTCAGGTGACCCTTAAAACAAAAGACCATGTCCCCTGGTGAAATCTGGCAGGTCAGGCAGGAGGAGGAGAATTTCTCTGGCATTTGGTGCTACAAGAATAATTCATGTTATTTAGGGTAATGTTGTGATGTACCTTAAAAATTGCTGAGGGACCTATCTTACACTACATATGAAACACTGCATGTTAACAGCACTACATGGCAGACTTAAATAGATTAATTGTTCACAGAGAAACTTACTTCTGGCTTGGGAATAAGGAAAAGATTTCCTTCTGAGTTCAGGTGGTACAAATGTATCCCAAGTTTTCTTCCTGGAAATGTCTGTACTGGGAAAGGTTGTTTGCGATATGAAACATGATTTTGCTGAGTGTCTGAAATTCTGCACGTTGCTTAAAACTTCTGCAACTTGTGACTTTTATCTAGAAATTGCACACCTTCTTGGGGAGGAAGAAGCAAGTATCTTCCTTTTGTGCAGACCATATCCCTTTTGTAATTAAATTCCGTCATACATGGAAAACTGCAGACTTGGATTAGGCGGGCTGTCTTGCAAGGAATAGAAACCATCCAAAAGACACAGACAGACTTGTCTGATATGAGTAAGATAATTTGTGTTTGAACGTAATTCTGTTATAAAGTGTTCAGTCTGTTTTATTGCAAGGTTCATTTGATTATTGTTTAAACCTCAGTATGTAGGTTTATATATATTTTCTGTCCCAGTTTTCACAGAAACAGATGGTATGTGTCTGACAATCAATCTGTCCTGAAGTGGCAGAGTAAAACTCTTTTATTATAGCAAAAATTATTTAGAAAACTCCTGAGCTCACCCTTTTGTGTACAAAATTGACTTTTGGTGCAAAGCAAGTTTTATCGCTGCTTAAACTAGTATTGATCAAACTATCAAAAATTGTGTTACGGTTTCAGTGGTTGTTCTGGAAGTACCTACAAGAATAAGGTTTCTGTCTAAATTCTGAAATCAATCCTGATGCTGTGAAATATCATTTTTCTAAACTAATTCTAAACTTGGTTACTCTCCTGACCTTTTATAAGATAAGAGGATAATTTGAAATAGTGTTGTCCTTTTTTTAATTTCCTCTTCTGAAAATAATTAATTTAAATGTTAAAAGCTTTTCTGCACATCTCCAGCCCAGTTTTAATTTTTTTAATTAAAGGTACTGCTTAAAACTCCAGTTATTAAGGAAATCCTTAAGAGTAAATTAAGGGCTTGCTTAATTTAGAGCTTTTTGCTTAAATACTCTGTAAAATCTAGATGTAGATAAACTTCAGGGTATCACATTATTTTGGAAATGTAATATAACAAATAAAAAAATAAGAATATAACCATCTCAAATATGTCATAGCTTAAGAAAACAGAATCATTTTAATCTACCTTCAGGTTACAGAAAAAGGAACAATGTATTCCCATTTCAGGAAATAGTGTTAAAAACCCAAGTTTTTATTTTTTGCATTACTCTTAATGACTTTCTGTCTCCATGTGTAGACAACCCCCCAGGACTTGAATATCTATTCCCCAGATAAATTCCTTTGCTAGGAAAACTGAACTACATTGGTGTTTGGGGCCCTAATTTTAAATTTTTTTTATTGATATTGAAAACTGCACTTTGCCCTCTTGGCAAGGTGGCCTCTTGCCTTCTTAAGCCAAGAACCAGGAACCTCTTCCAGACTAAGATGTGCTGCCAGAAAAAAAATCTATTGCACACCAGCTTCTTTAGCATTCTCCATCTTTCTTGGTTTCTCAGGCTTTTAAGTCAATCACATGCAGAAATGTAGTAGTAGAAACAGTTTGGCAGTAAAAAAACAAAGCAAAACCCAAACCGGGAACAACTTGTGACCTCAATTGACCACTAGGACTGATTGGCACCAGGAGCTGGTTAGAGACTGACCCTGGGGCTGTGGGTGGAAGCATTTAATCCTAACGCAGATCCTGATTCTGAATCCATTATCCATGTCAGTGGATGCTTTTTGCAAGAAGGTGCATTGATTTTAGTGGAACTATCATTGTCAGTTCATCATCAATTAGGCTCACAATCTAGCATGAAAGAAGTAAATGAGGAAAATATATAATATATTGATCTGTATCCTGTCTGGAAAACCTAGAAGCAGCTTACATGTTTTCTAGTACAGTGGAAATGATTAAGTCATGACACGTGAGAAACTAAAGCTCTGGCTTTTTGGAGTGAGAAATCTCACTGCTGAGAAGTATATATGGTTTTAATAGAGATTTGGAGAGATTTTGGGCTTGAATCTCTGAGGAAAGCTCCAGCAAGGCTGATTTCTAACAGAAAAAGTGGTCAGGGAAGAAGAGAGGTATTAATTACAGTTAAAATCCCTGGAGTACTTTCTCCAAATCTAGATATTCGCAAGGTAAGAAAAAGAAGTGAACTGAAAATGTCCCGATTTGCACTGCTCCAGGTTGTAGGGTTGAATTATTATATTAATATCATCAGGCAACTTGAAAAAGCAGTGATTTAAACACACTCTGAGTGTTGCTGTCAGGATTTGTTCTAAATGACACTCGGCTATTGGCATTGTCATCTTTAAGCAGTAGGTTGGCACAGTTGGTACAACGGTTCCCGTTGGTACAATGAAAGGAGAGGTGAACATCTGACCCAGTGCACCTTCTTGGGTAACCTTTAAAGTACTGTAAAAGGTTTGTAATTGAATAAGGATTTTCTACAGATAAATTTGAGAATGCTTTAATATATTCTTCATTAAAGTACCCATTTCTCAGGGTATTTACTGCAAATGTGTAAGTCTGTGTACACGAACAGGTACCTAGATAAGTGAGTTGATATTTAATGATTTTTCCATATAGTTTCTTTTATGTTTTTCTGCAATTCTTGCTCCTCCATCTTATTTGCAAGGAAGGTGGGGTGGAAATGAGCAGAAACAAGTTGCCATTACCCTGTGTCTTAATTGTGGAATTCAAATATGAATCGGTACTTTCCCAAAACTGCGGAAGACTGGAAGTCCAGCTGTGGTTTTCTAAAGCGACTGGTGTGTGCGGGGGAAACACCAATCCTGCCTTTGACTGGCCACGTGTAAGCACCAGCCGTACATTCATTGCTTCAAAAAATGGGGACCTCTTTGATGGACCCTTACTGTGCTGTGCTTTCCTCAGGAGCAGGCAGAGTCATGGTGGTAATCCCTGAGCAATTCCATCTATTTTCCAAAAAAATGCTTATTAGGATTGGTAAAATTTTATGATGCAAGAACTGTAGATAATTACTGTATAAATATTGGCATAAATTAACCAGCGCAATTTTAGCACTTGATTAATGGAGTGAGTAAGCTACTGGGATGTTTTAACGTTCACAGATGTAGACCTTGAAACAGGAAATGAAAAATATATATTATCCAAATAAAATGAGTGAGAGAATTCACGAAAGAGAATTGTGGAAAAGCTGTGGGGAGCTCACGGAGCCTGCACGAGAATCCCCTTTTATCCCTCAAAACGAATGCAGACACCCAGCTTCTCGCATGGAAAGGGCTAAGTAGGGAATTGTGCCAGATAGTGCCAGATGGAGATCTGCCCCGGAATTTTAGTTCAAGGAACAAATAGCTGAACTAAAAAACCACGGTGATTGTTAAGGGGAAATGCCTGTGGTTAATGTACCAGACACAACTTTCACCCTCATGTAAAACTTGATGTAGAAGTGGTGACAAAGGGACCCACGGTGGATCCCCGTGTGTGTCGTTATACACAGGGGGTTTGTTCCACTGAATTGACGTCCAAATGACCCGCAAAGCAGCACTCTCTTGTCTGTCTCTGTGTCTTTTCCCAGATAGCTCTGTGAACTCCAGCTTTAGTAAGGGAAATATGCAAATGTTTGTTGAGGGGAACAAATGTGCTCTCGGTTTATTTTCCACACTAAATTGAATTTGCTGAAGATTTAACAGAGCAAAGCGGCACCTGCTAGTCTAATATTACATTAATATCAGTCATGCAGGGTAGGGGCCCGACTTAATGACTGGGTTGCTGTTTGCCTGCGCTCAGTAATTGAGATGCAATAGTTTTACTCTGTGCTTTGCTCCGGGAGTGCTATGTTTTGTTAATCACTACCTCATTATGTTTGGATTGTTATTCAATAAGCTGTTTGATATAGGGTGTGACTGACAAAGGGAAGAAGAAGGTTAGCCTGGTAATACATTAGCTCCTGACTTTCGGTTCCTGCAAAATTAACAGAAAGAGCAGATATTAACCTCTGCTCGGAGAGGAAGGCTTCTGCTTCGCTCCTGCGTTGGCCAACAGGAACACCAGTGCGCCATGGCAGGGTATGCAGCAACCTTGTGGGGTTTTTTAATATAACTGAATAAGATGGTTTCGAAGTTGGAAGAGAAACACTGACGATGTCTGGTGATGTTTCTTTTTTGTCTCTGAAAGGCATGGGGGAGAATGGTTATGTCCAAAAATGCTTAGTGCAGTAAGAAGTGTTGATTCCGGTGACTTCTCCTCTTCTATAGTGTTTTGTAGCAAATTTCCTTTAGGTTTTCATTTGCGAGAAGAGAGAGTTATGTTTTCCTGTGTTAAAACATCCATAGTCATAATTGTCATAGTGTAGGGACTTTTTTTTCTCTCTTTTGATTGGACAGTGCAGATACAGTTATCACCCTGATCTCATCTATAACTTCCAGGTGGTATGGTGGAAGGAATACGTGATAATATAAAGACTAACATAGTACCTATCAGAGAAGAAGTTAAGATGCAATTTCTTTGGTAGATTGATTTATAAAGATAGAGGAGAAAACTATGTGAAACATCGGAAATCAAATAAAATGGCAAATCCTATAATTTTTATTTGCATTTGGTCTCAAACGGTTTATTATAAATTACATGCAGATCACAGTGGTTCTGAATGTCAGTAGCAATGCTACAAAGAGAACGGCCATTGTGAGTGTACTGCCTGGAGAGGATATTGGTAAATGCTGCAGTGGAAGGTTAAAAAAACAAACAAAACCAATAGAATCTTCATATTGACAAATGACTCCTTCCCGATGAGGAGGAAGCTTGGCAGAGAGCTTAAAAAGTTGAACAAGAGTCTCACATTTCTGCGAAGGAAATTCAAGATGATGCAGTTCATGTGAAACATGCAAGACCAGCAGAATTTGCTGGTGTCACTGGTTTATTAGATGGGTGGGAAGTTATTTGTTTTTCTGAGACTGCTAATATTTCTTCTCAGTTTGTCTCATTTCATTTTCTTCTCTTATGAAATTCCACACAGAAGTTCAATTTTCCAAGAACTACTTTCTTGAAATGAAATCTCACTGCACTGTCGGGTATTTTCTGTACAGGACCCCCAACAGTTTAATCATCTAATACATCGTGGGTGATCCTCTTGGAATACTTTGATGGACAGAGATAGAGAGCATTTGGTGCTATGGGGCTGCTTACTCCAATACGATATCCTAAACCTGTGTGTGGAAGAACATCTGTTTAAGATGAAATTATTGTCTTGGTAGATTTCTGTAGGGCTTGTGAGTTGGTTTTCTGATGCTGACTCTGTTACGTGCTGGGGCATACGACAGTACAAGCATCGTGCCTCATTACAGGGAGGCTATTGAATCTTAGGAGTTTTCAATCAATTCTTTTAAAGGTTGTACTCTTTTGTTATTTAGCAATGAAGTTACTTCCTGTTCCAGTGAATACAGTCATCTAAGTAAGCAGTAGGGTGTTCCAGAGTGATGAAATATTAATTTGTCTCATTTTTAAGTACAGTAGTTTTATTTGTCTGGTAGCTTCCTTGTTCAACAAAGGTTCAAATGCAATGACAGCCGTAACATTTCTTCTACAATGCATTAAGGATAGAATTTATTGTCACTCTTAGCCAACATTAGAAATGATTAAGGATTAAAATGATCTCCTCTTGTACAGAAATTAGTCTTATTTAAAGTGCTGCAGTCTGAGTTTAACCCGACTGGTCAACTCCGTAGCAAAACTGAAGAGTTTTTTCCAGTTTATGAACAGTCTAACTTTTATGTCATACATACGCATAAAACATACAAGTTCGAGTAAAACAGTAAATTTTGTTCAGCGTTCCTTGCCGTAATAGTTTGTCCTCAGGTCAACTTG